>CM060332.1:17339652-17364430 GCA_030674155.1 Stramonita haemastoma
CGATAACAAGCTTTTGAATACGACTTCAAATAGATGTAGTTTACCAATGTCAAAAATGTAGGCCTACATTTAAATACCAACTTCAAATAGGTATATGCAGACATCGGAATTATACATTTGAGTACAGACATCGGAAATAAATAGGCTACAATTTGCATACAATCTTGAGACATACAGACATCAGAAATCTACTTAAGTTGTTAATGTTGCCCCCCCGAAAACAACAACAATAACAAGCAAACAAAAACAAAAATTTCGGATAATTTACCTGGCTTTTAAATTGAGTACAGATGTATAGACGAGGGTAACTATTACAAAAGATGAGGCATCTCAAAATAATGATGATTAACTTTCATAATTTTTCATTTTTAGAATGTGCCAGGGCTCTAAGGCTTGCCAATGACAAGATTTTGTTGTATTTGAACCCCCTCCCGATTTAGGTAGGTGCAATTCAATTTCAGAGATGGTGTCTAAACATGACGCCTGTATACATACAATTTTACCTGCTCCTATAGGGCAGAAAATGGCCTACCCTCCTGAATACATATGGCCAGAGTAATTTGCCTGTGTTTGCACACATGGCCTCAGTTTACAGTCTTGTTCAAAGGATTAAAAAAAAAAGAAGTAAGGTCATGGGTTATTGGTAAAGGTATCCCATAACTGTGGTCATTAGCCAGTGAGGTGTTGGAGACCTTGGCTCCTCCAGGGCCAGCATATTAAGGGTGGTGCCCATCTCCTCTCCTTTGTTCCTAAAGAGGGTAGATACCCATTGACAGCTGGGGGGCTGTACTCGAGCCATAAAAAATCTGGATAGCTTGGTGGCGGAGGAGTCACTTTCCCCTAATAAGGTTCAGCAACATTAAACATTGTTAGAAAATAGATGGGTGACCATTTGCTTGCCATGGCTTCAGCACAGTCACCCAGTTATAAATGGGTACCTGCCCTCATCGGTGTCGGAATAGGCAATGCAGTGAGGCAGAGGAGATGCGTTCTGCCCTCAACATGCTGGCCCCTGGAGAAGTTTGACATCTTGCTCCCCAACGACTGCATTAGTCATGGAACAGCTTTACCTACTATACTACCTTTACTTTACCAAAAGATTAGGCTTAAAATAAGGAGCTATACATCGACTATTAAAGAGATGTACAGATATTTCAGATTTGTTTGAACTAACACTAATGTGCTCACTTGAAGGGATTCATTTCTCCATCCTGAGTTAATTAATACAAATATTTCACCATCTTAATTTAAAGTCGACATCTAAATGTAACATGCAATTCATCGCATCATGAAGGAAGGTGACAGTACAATTGTAAATGTTGATCTGGCATCAAACTGTGAGATTCAGGTTGTATTCCTAGCCTTGCTCTTCCCAGTTTCATAAGAAAAAATGTCGAAACCTTTGTGTGAGACTATAATTGAGGCCCTAGGTGCAAATGCATGCAGAACATCTTGGGTGCATACTAAAAACCCATTCTGCCGTCTGGAAGAGTAGGCCACTTTTGTGCTAGAAGGAACGGGATGCTCATGTAAACTCCATCACTAATGTGTGACTCCTAAACTGTGGGGAAAGGTAGCATATGCACAAATCTTGCCTTTGGTTAACCTTAGAGCTCAAACAAAGGACATTTAATTAGAAATATATTGAGACACAAATTATGGAATTCAGGCATTGGAAATGTGGACATATGAAATGCATGCCAGATGCACAGGAGTACACCTACACTGGAAACCTTAATATACAGATAATTATCTAAAGTATAACCCTAAAATGCACGTAAGATGTCGACATCTTTATTGAGGTATAGACAGCTGAAATACAGATATTTGAAATGTGTTGCTAATGCAAAATGCCAAAATACAGACTTCTAAAATGCATATGAGATAGACATAAAACGCCTCTAAAAATACATTTCAGATGCATCTATAGTTGTATTCCAAACACACTTCCAAATTCAGATGTATAAATGAATAATGTATTAAAATACATACAAGACAAAGATATAAAAAATACATATCGAGAAAGCACTGAACAGAGATTAAAGTCTCTAAAATACAGAATGAGTTTTAAAAACGGCATCCAATATTAAAAAAAAAAATTAAAAGTCTTCCTAGCCTAAGTCACAGCCGTGTTATCGTTTTGGCTAACGACTGAGTTAGACTTCCCACCGATAGGACGCCAGTCTATCGCATCCAAATATAGATGCCTTAAATGTATCAACAGACATCTGAAATAGGGCCAGCTAAAGTATGTACCTAGATGCAGACTGCACTTGATTAAAAAAAAAAAAAGTATTCTAATGTCAACTTCTGATTATAGAACTTAAATTCACTGAAAAACAAACAAAACAAAAATTCACTGAAAATACACTCCCATCTAACTTGCAAGCGTTTGAATAAAAACAGAAGAAAAAAAAATATGACACAACTTGGAATATAAATCATCTGAGAAACAAACCTCTGATGACGGACATCTAGAAAAGAAAGACTTGGATGTACATGTACTATACATCTATTAGATAACAGACTTATAAAATGCAGACATTATACAACAGGCGCCTACACATGCTGAAACAGTCTGAACATATTCTAAAGGGGACACCTACACACACTGAAATGCCTATGAATGCAATCTACAACAAACGCATTCTACAACAGGCACATACACAAACAGAACAACATGTATAAAGCACATTACATAATGGGCACCTTCTGTAATAAACACATGCAGAACAACACATCTGAATGCATTCTACAGTGAACACATTCTACAATGAGCGCATTCTAGGAAGGACAGCTATACATGCAGATTAACATGTCTGAACACATTGTACACCACCTACACATGCTGAATAACACATCTGAATACTTCCATGACACCTAGGCTATACACACAAAACAACTGGTCTGAACGCATTCTGCTATAAACATATTCTACAATGGGCACATACAAACTCCTAACAACACATCTGAACATATTCTATAACAAACACATTTTGTAGTGGACGCCTCCACATGTGGAACAACACATACAAAACACATCTGAACACATTTTTATAATGGGCACCTACACATGCAAACAACAGGTCTGAACGCATTCTACAATGAACACATTATACAATGGACACCTACACGTGCAAAACAACACATCTAACGCATTCTACAATGAAACACATTTTACAACAACACTGACACACACTGAACAACATGTCTGAATGCATTCTACAATAAACACATAGGATGGACACCTACACATGCAGAACAACACACCTGAACGCATTCTACAATGAAACACATTCTACAACGGACACTTACACACTGAACATGTCTGAATGCATTCTACAATGAACACATTATACAATGGACACTTACACACACTGAACAACATGTCTGAACACATTCTACAACTGACGTGCTGAACAACACGTCTGAACGCATTCTACAATGAACACATTAGACAATGGACACCTACACATGTGGCACAAGATGTCTGAAGCATTCTAGAGCAGACACACATGCAGAACAACCCGTCTAGAAACAGTATAATGGATACCCAAATACATTGTATAATGTACACCTACACACACTGAATAATGCGTCAAAATACATTGTATAATGTATTCCTACAGATGCTGAATAACGCATTGAAATGCATTATATAATGCACACATACATATGTTGAATAGCGCGTCGAAATGCATTATATAATGCACACCTACAAATGCTGAATAACCTGTCTAAATACATTATATAGTGTATACCTACAATCACTGAATAACAAGTCTAAATGTACTATTGAGGAAAAAGTAGTGAAGAAAGACAAGTGCAGGTACCAACTTCTCAATCATTTTGAAAATGACTTATCAAAGAATCAACAACAAAAAATTTAAATGAAAATAAATTCTAGGGAATAATGTCTTTCAGTGGCAGCATTGTAGGCGTTTCTGAGTAAGAACCATGCCTTTGGCCTGACCTGACTTGAGTTTCGGCTCCTGGATGAGCCCTCATCAGAGGTCCCGGCGGTGATTGAAACTCCACCTGCTGTGGTACCTTACAGCAAGACACTTTTCAGAATTTAAAAGTGTCAATTGCATTTTAAGGAATATTTGATATTCCTGTGGCCTTCTGAAGCTGCCCTCAAAAGACAATGATAAAAAGAGAAAGAAAATATGCTTAGAACATATGTTGGAAAAACAGTGAATAAGACAAAATAAGCACACAAGACAAAATAAGGACATAACATTAAGTCTAAATGTGTTATATAATGTACACCTACCACACTGAATAACACGTCTACGTTATATAATGTATTCCTACATATGCTGAGTAACAGGTTGAAATGCATTATATAATGCACACATAGTCAGATGCTGAATAACCATGGAAATGCATTGTATAATGCACACCTACAGATGCTGAATAGCCTGTCTAAATACATTATATACTATACACCTACACACACTAAATAACAAGTCTAAATACATTATAAAATGTACACCTACATTGAACACATTCTACAATACACCTTGGGGAGGGATAGCTTAGTGGTCAGAGCACTGCTTTTCCCCAGCCAGGTTAAGCAGCTTGGTTGCCAATTGGATGGGTGACCCTTTGCACATCTTGGCTTCAGTACAGTTCATCCAGCTGTAAATGGGTACCTGCCCTCTTTAGGGTCAGGGAAGATAAAGCAGCGAGGGAGAGTAGATGGGCGCCACCCTCAACATGCTGGCTTCTAGAGAAGCTGAGGTCTCTGATGCCTTGCTCCCCTACGACCACACAGATTATGGGCACCTTTACCTTTTACCTTTTAATGTACACCTATACACACTGATGTAAACCGTGAGTTTCTGGGTTCCTACCCAGCCTCGTCCTTCTTCCCAGTTTGATGAAAAAATCGAACTGAATGTCAAAGTCATTCAGATGAGACTCGAAACCGAAGCCCTGTACGCAGAACATCTTGCCCACACGTTAAAACCCTGTTCCACCTTTCGGAAGAGTAGGCCATCGTGTGCCAGTAGGAGCCATGACAAAATTATAACAAACCAGCATGCACACAGGTGTCGTGTTTAGAAACCATCCCTGAGGAAAAAATTTTGGGGGTTGGAGTCCCAGAGCGGTTCGGGGCTGTAGGTATATGGCAACGTTCTGGTGGCTCCTGCAATGGTACTTGGAACCATTCGTATCGGTCAATTGCCTTTCCAATGGATCATTCCAGTGCTGTGGAGAGGGGGGTCTGCTGCATGGGTTACAGTTGCCCTCCATACTATTTACCCAGGCTTTGGGCTCTAAACACTAGAGCACAACTCCATAGTCTTCCGAGACTGATGGATGCCTATTATACACACTGAAAAACATGTCAAAATGCATTATATAATGTACACATACACATCGCTGAATAACATGTCTAAATGCATTACATAATGTAGCCTACACCTACACACACTGAATAACATGTCTAAATACATTATATAATCTACACATACACACACTGAATAACATGTCTAAATACATTATATAATGTACACCTTCTTCTTCTTCTTCTTCTTCTTCTTCTTCTTCTTCTTCTTCTTCTTCTTCTTCTTCTTCTTCTTCTTCTTCTATCCCGTAGTCTATTTAGACCGTGGTGCCTTGCAACCAGCCCTCTCCATTTCCCTCTGTCCTCAACCTTTCACAGGGTGTCACTCAGCCTGAGGCCCGTCCACTCTGGACGTTGTACTCCCATCTCTTTCTCTGCCTGCCTCTCCTCCCGCCTTGCATAGCTCCTTGCAGAATTGTCTTGGCAAGCCCTGTTGATCTTGCGACGTGCCCATACCACTTCAGTTTGCTTATTTGACTGTAGATCTTCAAAGGGCCCAATGGCGTGACCGATTCTGATTCTCACTTCCGTGTAAGTAATGTGGTCTTTGTAAGAGATGCCAAAGAGTCTGCGAAAGCATATCATCTCTGTGGCCTGTATTCTCCTCTCCAGATCTGATGTGAGGGTCCATAACTCACAAGCATACAGGAATATTGAGATGACCAGAGTGCACATCAGTCTGATCTTTGAGCGGAGCGAGATGTTCCTGTTCTTCCAAAATTTATGGTCTTCAAATTTGTCAGTGCTGTAACTGTCTGTGCAGTCCTTGCAAGTATTTCAGGCTTGGATCCCTTGTCTGTTACAATTGCTCCCAGATACTTGAAGCTTTGTACCATTTCCAAATTCTCATCTCCGACCCTGATGTTGGTGTTGATGCCGTTGATGTTGTTGGTCATCAGCTTGGTCTTCTGTGCACTGATCTCCATGCCATAGGCTGTTGAAGTCTTGTCGAGGCGTTCAACTAACCTAACTAACTCTTCTTCTTTCCCTGCCAGTCCATCGATGTCATCAGCAAAATGCAAGTTGGTAATTGTTCTGCCTCCAATACCGACTGTTCCTTCATGATCTTCCAGTGCATCAGTTATGATTATCTCAAGGAAGATGTTAAAGAGAGTAGGTGAGAGCAAGTAGCCTTGTCTGACGCCGACCATTGTCCTGAACCAATCCCCTATGCCACCATTGAAATAGACTGCACTAGTGGCCTTGATGTAGAACTCCTCAATGATTCTGATCATGTTGGCATTGATGTTGTACAGCCTCATGGTAACCCACAGAGCTGTATGCCATACCATGTCAAAGGCCTTTTTGAAATCCACAAAAAAACATGGTAAAGGTCTTGCTGATGCTGAAGGTACTTCTCGCATTGTTACTAGTATTCTTAGATTAAAAATCTGCTCTGTTGTACTTCGTCCTGCCTGAAGCCTGCCTGTTCTTCAGCAATGATCATCTCTGCTTGTGGCTTCAGTCAATTCAGTAGGATCTTCAGCATGACTTTGCTTGGATGACATATCAAGCTGATTGTGCGATAGTTGTGGCATTGTTGTAGGTTGCCTTTCTTGGGAAGGGTGATGATTAGTGATTGTGTCCATGGTGTAAGCCAGTCTCCTGTCTGCCAGATCTTGATGCAAATTATCAGGAGGGTGTTTATCATGGCTTTCCCGCCTGCTTGGACCAGTTCTGCCGGGATGTTGTCTATTCCTGCTGATTTCCTCTTCTTTATCGATTTCACAGCCACTTCCACCTCTTCCTAAAGGATGGGGTAGTTGTCAGTGTCTGTCGTGGAGGGACATTCAGAACCTCTGGATCTCCTGAGTTTTTGTGGTTATACATGTCTGCGCAATATTCTGTCCATCTCTTTAGAATATCCTGGTCTTCTGTTAAGATCTTTCCATTTTTGTCTTGTATGGTACTGGTTTTCCCCTGTTTTGTGCCTGTCAGGTCTTTAACTAGCTGTTAAACTTTATTGCTGTTGTTCTTGCTCAGATTTTCTTCAATGTCATGGCACTTCTCTTCAATCCAGGTTTCTGCTGCCTCTTTCATGCTTGTTCTAATTTCTTTGTTGACTGCCTTATACTGCCTCGCTCCTTCTATCTCGTTCTTCTTTTTCTTCAGTTCTCTTCGTTTGTCACACTTGTCAAGGATGTTGGCTGTGACCCAGGGCTGCTTCATTCATTGTTGCCTGCCAAGAATCTCTTTGGCTGTATCAGTTACTGCTTTGTTAAAGGTGTCGACAAACTTGTCAATATCTGTGTCATCTGGGTTGAACATGGTGAGGGGTGAAAATTTCCCTCCTATCATGGCTTGGAAGGGTTCAGCCACCTCTGGATCCTTCAGTTTCTCAAGATCGAATCTGATCCTTGTCTGGCTCTTCATGACCTTCCTCAGATGAAGGCGGAAAGTCATCATCACTAAATCATGATCACTTCCAATGTCAGCTCCTGGAAAACTGTGTGTCCTTGCGATGTTTACGCTGGACTGGAAGCACCTCTTCACCATGGCGTAGTCAATCAGGTTGTGGGTTACTCCGTCAGGGCTATGCCATGTCCATTTTTGAGATGCTTTGTGTGGACCATGTGTTCATCAACTTGAGCTTCCTTCTGCACAGCAAACAGTTCCATCATACAACACTTTCTCTTAGCACTTGTTGCCTTTTTCTTTCTTTCTTTTATTCTTTTATACTTTTATATCAAGGTTAATGTAATAAGCACTTATGTACTTTTTTCATCCAGTCCCCATGTGTATGCAGTTTTGTCAATTTGTCATCTGTTCTCACCAGCACACAATGGCCTACTCTTATGAAAAGCAGAACAGGATTTAACGTGTGCACAAGATGTTATGCATGCGTTGGCACACAAGTCTCGGTTTACAGTCTCATCGAAAGACTTTTGGGGAGAGTGGAGTCACCACTGATGCTAACTACAGGGGAAAAATCACCTCCAATTGGAGTCAAACTCGGGTTATTAACTTGCGAGTGCAATATTCTGACCATTATGCTATCCTGTCTGAAATTGTAAAAACATGGCATGGGATGGACTGGCCAAGATGGCAGTCACTTTGTATACAAGCTGCTGATTGCAGAGCCAATTGAGATCTCTTTAATTTTTCCCATTATTTTTCTTTAGCAGATTCTCACAATTGTCTTAAAACCGCTCCTGTTTTTAACACAAAAGTTATTGTAGCACCAAATAGAAGTCAAACTAAACACAGTCTCTATGCAAGACTTGTAAAACAAAGAAAGAATTTTGGTCTCCATCTTGGGAGGTTGCGAAATACAGGAGGTTGGGACTCAGGCACTCGACTCAAAGGAAAGATGTGAGGCCAGTCAGGGGTGTTATGCTCACACCTTGTCTTGTTTTTATCACCAACAACACACAAAGCTAGCTCAGGCAGGAGAACAAAACAAAGTATAGGTCATTCTGTCCTGTCATCAGACTACAGCCCATCTAGCTTCAAGTAGAATGTGGCAGCAGACAGCAAGCAAGAGAATGACTTTGAAACATCACTCACACACACACATGCACACATATGCACGCATGCACACACACACACACTATTCTATTGATTTAATTGCAGAATTCTGGATTCCTACAGACCAATTGATACATTTAGAAACTGAGACTAGACCACACATTGGAATCAGCTCACAATCAAATAAGTTTAGAATGACAGATCAACCAGTACACTCACTACAAATGCTTTCCAACACAAAATTTTGTTTTAAGCATTATGTAATTTGTATAAATCTCTTCTGTGTTTACAACTGCGTACCACTTATGAATAAATGCTTCTTGTATGCAGTGTTTGACTTTGGTCGTGTCAAAAAAAGCAATTGAAACTGCTTGGGGACAAGTTGGGAATCTAAATCTGTGTAAAGCCAGTAGTGAGGACCATTGTCAATTTTATTCTCTTTCACATGAAGGGAGGAAGGAGTTATTCTATTGTCTTCTTCTATCCCGTAGTCTATTTAGACTGTAGGGGCGCCACGGAAGACTCGCAACCAGCTCTGTCCATTTCCCTCTGTCCTTGACCTTTCTCAGGGTGTCACTCAGCCTGAAGCCCGTCCACTCTCGGATGTTGTCCTCCCATCTCTTTCTCTGCTTGCCTCTCCTTCTCCTGCCTTGCACAGTTCCCTGCAGAATTGTCTTGGCAAGCCCTGTTGATCTTGCGATGTGCCCATACCACTTCAATTTGCGTTTTTTTGAGGGTGGGCAGGAGATCTTCAAAGGGTTCGATGGCTTGACCGATTCTGATTCTGACTTCCTCGTTAGTAATGTGGTCTTTGTAAGAAATGCCAAGGAGTCTGCGAAAGCATCTCATCTCTGTGGCCTTTTTCTCCTCTCCAGATCCGTTGTAAGGGTCCATGACTCACAAGCACTTTAATTTGTTTTTACAAGATATAGCACTATATAAATTCCATGTATATTATTATTATTATTATTATTATTATTATTTTATTATTATTATTATTATTATTATTATTAAGCATACAGGAATATTGAGATGACTACAGTGTGCATCAGCCTGATCTTTGAGCTGAGCGAGATGTTCCTGTTCTTCCAAATGGTCTTCAATTTTGTCAGTGCTGTAACTGTCTGTGCAATCCTTGCGAATATTTCAGGCTTGGGTCCCTTGTCTGTTACAATTGCTCCCAGATACTTGAAGCTCAGTACCATTTCCAAATTCTGACCACCTACCCTATTGTTGGTGTTGATGTGGTTGATGTTGTTGGTCATCAGCTTGGTCTCCTATGCACTGATCTCCATGCCATAGGCTGTTGAAGTCTTGTTGAGGCATTCCACTAACCTAACTAACTCTTCTTCCTTCCCTGCCAGTCCATCAATGTCATCAGCAAAACACAAGTTGGTAATTGTTCTGCCTCCAATGCCGACTGTTCCTTCATGATCTTCCAGTGCATCAGTCATAATTCTCTCAAGGAAGATGTTAAAGAGAGTAGGTGAGAGCAAGCAGCCTTGTCTGACGCTGACCGTCGTCCTGAACCAATCCCCTATGCAACCATTGAAATAGACTGTGCTAGTGGCCTTGTTGTAGAGCTCCTCAATGACTCTGATCAGGTTGGCATTGATGTTGTACGGCCTCATGGTAGCCCACAGAGCTGCATGCCATACCCTGTCAAAGGCCTTTTTGAAATCCACAAAAACATGGTAAAGGTCTTGCTGATGCTGAAGGTACTTCTCACATAGTATTCTTAGATTAAAAATCTGCTCTGTTGTACTTCGTCCTGCCCTGAAGCCTGCCTGTTCTTCAGCAATGATCGTCTCTGCTTGTGGCTTCAGTCAATTCAGTAGGATCTTCAGCATGACTTTGCTTGGATGATATATCAAGCTGATTGTGCGATAATTCTGGCATTGTTGTAGGTTGCCTTTCTTGGGAAGGGTGATAATTAGTGATTGTGTCCATGGTGTAGGCCAGTCTCCTGTCTGCCAGATCTTGTTGTAAAGTATCAGTAGAGTGTTTATCATGGCTTCCCCCCCTCCCCCTGCTTAGACCAGTTTTGTCAGGATGTTGTCTATTCCTGCTGATTTTCTCTTCTTCATCGATTTCACAGCTACTTCCACCTCTTCCTAAAGGATGGGGTAGTTGTCAGTGTCTGTCGGTGGAGGGACATTCAGTATCTCTGGATCTCCAGAGGTTTTGTGGTTATACAGGTCTGCACAATATTCTGTCCATCTGTTTAGAATATCCTGGTCTTCTGTTATGATCTTTCCATTTTTGTCTTGTATAGTGCTGGTTTTCCCCTGTTTTGTGCCTGTCAGGTCTTTTACTAGCTGGTATGTTTTATTGCTGTAATTCTTGCTCAGATTTTCTTCAATGTCATGGCACTTCTCTTCAATCCAGGTTTCTGCTGCCTCTTTCATGCTTGTTCTAATTTCTTTGTTTATTGCCTTATACTGCCTCACTCCTTCTATCTCGTTCTTCTTTTTCTTCGTCAAGGATGTTGGCTGTGACCCAGGGCTGCTTCACTGTAGTTGCTTGCCAAGAATCTCTTTGGCTGTATCATATACTGCCATGTCAAAGGTGTCCACAAACTTGTCAATATCTGTGTCATCTGGGTTGGGTTTTTTTTGTATGGTAAAGGTGTGTTGTACACTGATCCCTGGTTTATCATCTCATCGAAAGACTGGCACCCACACCACCTTTCTTAGTCTTATTGGATGGGGAAAATTATGGTTCAGGAGAGGATCAAACCCACAGACCTCTCACTTTCTCCAGAGGGTGCCTTACTGCTAACCCCCCAATAGGATCACAGTGGTGTTTGCCATGGCATTTGACAGCCAGGAGAGGGAAGATAGAGTAGGAGGGGGGGGGAGAGGTAGGGGTCATGGGAGGGACAGAGAGAGAGAGAGACAGAGACAGAGACAGAGACAGATAGAGAGAGAGAGATTTGGTTGATTAATTGATTGGATTGATTTTTTTATTCTTTTATATATCGAGGATAATGGAATAAGCACTCTTGTGCTTTTATACACCCAGTCCCCCCTGTGTGTAAGCAGTTTTTGGAAATGTCATCTGTTCCCACCAACACACAATGGCCTACTCTTACCAGAAGCGGAACAGGATTTAATGTGTGCACATGATACTCTGCTTTTGGGAGGCCTTGGTTTATAAAGTCTCATCCGAAGGACTTTTGGGGAGAGTGGAGTGGGCACAGATGTTAAATCCAGAGGGTCGTCAAATTGCGAGTGCAATGTTCTGACCACTAGGCCATCCATCCCTAGGGAGAGAGAGAGAGAGAGAGAGAGAGAGAGGAGAGAGAGAGAGAGAGAGAGAGAGAGAGAGAGAGAGAGAGAGAGGAGAGAGAGAGAGACAGAGACAGAGAGACAGAGAGAGAGATTTGATTTGATTTGATTTGATTTATTCTTTTATATCTAGGATAATGGAAGAAGCACTCTTGTGCTTTTTTACATCCAGTCCCCGTGTGTATGCAGTTTTGTAAATGTCATCTGTTCCCACCAGCACACATGGCCTACTCTTATGAAAAGCAGAACAGGATTTAATGTGTGCCCAAGATGTTCTGTGTGGTTCACACATGGGGCCTTGGTTTAAAGTCTCATCGGAAGGACTTTTGGGGAAAGTGGAGTCAGCACTGATGTTAACTCAGGAGAAAAATCTCCTCATGGACTATGACTGGCACCCAGGTCGTCAAATTGCCAGGGCAATGTTCTGACCACTAGCCTATCCCACAGAGAGAGAGGAGAAGAGAGAGAGAGAGAGAGAGAGAGAGAGAGAGAGAGAGAGAGAGAGAGAGAGGAGAGAGAGGAGAGGAGAGAGAGAGAGAGAGAGAGAGGAGAGAGAGAGAGAGGAGAGAGGAGAGGAGAGAGAGAGAGAGAGAGAACAATTGAACAATTGAACAATTGAACAATTTAATATGTACATCGGCCTTAGGCCACAATACACGGAGATTGGGGGGAATGAGGAAAAACCAGTAGATTGGTATGCAAAATGTGATCAAAAAGAAAAAAAACAACAACAACAGATTCTTTGAGGCTAGTAATCGCAATGGCAATATTACCTAGAACAAGTTTAGAGTTTGTTACACATTCATGTTACGCTGCATCGCTACTTTAGTTAGCAGACACCACACTCGGTATCAGTCCATATACAACATTTCAATGCTTTCATACTTGTAAATACAAATCTTTAACACACCCATCATTAAAGAATATTCTGACGCAACAATTCCTTCCTTCTATTAAAAGAATGAAAAATATATCTGGATAGATAATGGCTTCGTTCCATACATGATGTTGTAAGTAAAACTGACAATGGTGTATTGTTACATACAGTTAAAAACTTATCTCTTAAATCTGAGTACATTGGACATTCAAACAAAAAATGGGCTTCATTTTCAGATTTTGTTTTACAAAATGGACAGAACTTTTCTTGATCACTAACACTATATCTACGAACGTTATTATTAATTGGTAAAACATTTAATCTAACTTGTGTAATAGCAACTCGAAAACAGTAAGTATCAATAAAGCTGATGTATTTTTCTTTTCCAAAGATAGTTTTGAATGATCTATAATCTTCATACCTCTCTTTATCTCTTAAGGCTCCATGCCACTCTTGTGTGAACATGTCTACTAATCTTTGCTTGAATGTGGTAAAAAGGCCTTTACGTCCCCAACTCCTTGTTGTAGCCATACAATGTTAAATCCTGTTTCACACAGAACTTTTCTTATTTCTGATACCCAACAAAATGGTGTACGGTGAATTGGGTAGGTATCCTCTGTATGTAAACTCTTATACAAATGTCCTTAGATACTGGTTTAAGTTACTGCAAATGAGTCCAAACAGATTGCCATACAATACCTACCAAATGCTATTGGAATTAGATAAAAATGGAAAAAAAATTGTTGGGTATCAGAGAGAGAGAGAGAGAGAGAGAGAGGAGAGAGAGAGAGAGAGAGAGAGAGAGAGAGAGAGAGGAGAGAGAGAGAGAGAGAGAGAGAGAGAGAGAGAGAGAGACAGAGAGAGAAGAGAGAGACAGAGAGAGAGAGAGAGAGAGAGAGGAGAGAGAGAGAGAGAGAGAGAGAGGAGAGAGAGAGAGAGAGAGAGAGAGAGAGAGAGAGAGAGAGAGATGAGAGAGAGAGAGAGAGAGAGAGAATGAGATGGGGATAAGTATCATGTATGGGATGCCTTTAGCAAAGTCCAGGTAGGTTTCTTGTACTAAAAGCAATGTGTGTGTGGATTGTTTAAAATTTGTCTACTTTAGAAAAAAAAGTATTATATGTGCTTCTTAATGATTGATAGTGCTCTTATTGTATGACATGTATTTGTGCATTGGTATAGGATTATGCCTGCAGTGTGTGTATGTGGTGGTGGGGGGGGGGGGCTGTGTGTTTGCCCATGTATGTCTGTGTCTGTGTATTTATCTATCTATCTATCTATCTATCTATCTATCTATCTATCTATCTATCTATCTATCTATCTATCTATCTATCTATCTATCTATCTATCTATCTATCTATCTATCCCTTAGTCTGGCAACCGTGGGGGCACCCATGAAGACTTGACAACCAGTTCCCTCTATTCCTCTCTGTGTTCTGCCTTTCACGGGGTTTTGTTGAGTTCTAGGCCTGTCCATTCCCTGATGTTGTCCTCCCATCTCTTCTTTGGCCTGTTTCTTTTTCTTCCTCCTTGGACAGTGCCTTGCAGTATTGTTTTTGCAAGTCCTTTTGATCTTGTGACATGCCCACACCATTTAAGTTTATGCTTCTTTATGATTGATAGAAGATTTTCGTAGGGACCAATGGTTTGCTGGATTATGTTATGCACTTATTCGATGCTCATGTGGTCTCTGTAGGAGATGCCAAGGAGTCTCCTGAAGCATCTCATCTCTACTGCTTGTACTCTCCTCTCCAAATCTGCAGTCAGGGTCCATGATTCACAGGGATACAGAAATGTGAATCATGGTCTGTGTGTGTATCTGTTTTTAATGGATGAATCTTATTGTTTTGGGTGATAAATGTTTTTGTTGATCTTTTTTAAATGTATATATAGCTTGTGCACTGTGCTGTGTTATTGCTCTGTGATAAATGTTTTTCCTATTTACTTTTTTTTTTTTTTTGGGGGGGGGGGGGGGGGCTTTATAACCCACATGAATTTCTCTAGTTGTGGGATCTTCTTCTCTTGTTCCTTTACACTGTCAGATGTGTCTGAGAAAAGTGATGTCATGTCCTTTCCAGCTCCTCTGTGGGCTGTACAGCTTGGTCTGTAAGGTTATCTCTGTCGGCCACACTTTCTTCCTCAGGTCGCTGAATAGCATACACCTCTGAAGATGTGCTCGCCTGTCTGGTTTTCTCTACCACAGGCACACAGGGGAGAAGGAGCAAGTTTCAGTTTTATGGACATATGGTGGTTGTGCCCAGTGTGGAGTCTTAGGATTATGACTTGTTTTGTGAGATAATAAATCTTTGAATTGTGAAATCGATGGGAGGGTGGTTGCCATGGAGTATTTCACATGGCTTTGTGACAGCCCTGGAGGGGGAAGAGAAGGGATGGGTATCACTGTGATCATGATGTCCTTTGTTTTGAAAGAGAGAGAGAGAGAGAGAGAGAGAGAGAGAGAGAGAGAGAGAGAGAGAGAGAGAGAGAGAGAGAGAGAGAGAGAGAGAGAGAGAGAGAGAGAGATTTGATTTATTCTGTTGTATAAAGGATAAAGGAATAAACACTTTGTGCTTTTTTACATCCAGTCCCCCTGTGTATGCATTTTTGTAAATGTCATCTGTTCCCACAGCACATGGGCTGCTCTTACGAAAAGCAGAACAGGATTTAATGTGTGGGCAAGATTTTCTGCCTGTATTTGCACATGGGCATGGGTTTATAGTCTCATCATGGACTTTTGGGGAGAGTGGAGTCAACACCCACTGAGAGAGAGAGGGGGGGGGGGGGGCTTCTTCTGTAGGTAAATCTGAGGTTAGCAGGCCAAGCTTGCTGACTGGATATTTTGTAAGAGGTCATTCTTAGTTTATTAAGCAAAGTTTGGAAGTTGGGGGGGGGGGGGGGGGGGGTCATTTCTTTTGTTTTAAGGCAAGGTTGGTGTCTGGGTACATATTTTTTAAGCTGGTATTATTTGGGGGTTGTTTATCAGAGGGAAGTTTTCTTTGTGAAGAGTTTTGTTTGTTAGCTGGGTATATATTTTTTAAGCTGGTGTTATTTTGGGGTTGTTTATCAGAGGGAAGTTTTCTTTGTGAAGAGAAGAATTTTGTTTGTTAGCTGGGTACATATTTTTTAAGCTGGTGTTATTTAGGGGTTGTTTTTACGAGAGGGAAGTTTTCTTTGTGAAGAGAAGAGTTTTGTTTGTCAGTCTGGTTCCAGTGAGGTGGCTGTGGTCAAGCAATATTTATCTCATTTCATACCACTTTCTGTCACAGCAGATTTCTCTGCCTGAAATTCAGGCCACAAGTGCATCACCTACCCATTATTTTTTTTCATCAGGGATGGTGTCTAAACACAACATGTGTGCATGCTGTTTATATTATATATATATATATATATATATATATATATATATATATATATTATATATATATATATTTATATTTATATATATATATATATATATATGTGTTATATATATATATTATATATATATATATATATATATATATATATAATTTTGTCATCTGCTCCTACCAGCACACATGGCTGCTCTTCCAAAAGGCAAAACAGGGTTTTAACCTGTGCTCAAAATGTTGTGGGCAAGATGTTCTGCATGCGTTATGGCCTCTGTTTATAGTCTCCTTGAATGAGACTATTGTTGCAGTGCAGTTTGCAATCTCGGTGGTTTGCTAGTCGGTTGGTTGACGGGTGTGTTAAGTTTTTCAGGTGATGTTGTGCTCTATGTATCTTGACATTTGTGCCGTTTGCTTTGTGGGGACTCTTCTGGTGACTTGTGTCTTTAGGTGATGCTAAGCTCTATGTATCTGTGACTTTGTGCTGTTTGCAGTGTGGGGACTCTTCTGGTGACTCGTGTGTTGGTCTTTAGGTGATGTTGAGCTCTATGTATCTGTGGCATCTGTGCTGTTTGCAGTGAGGGGACTCTTCTGCTGACTCGTGTGTTGGTCTTTAGGTGATGTTGAGCTCTATGTATCTGTGGCATCTGTGCTGTTTGCAGTGTGGGGACTCTTCTGGTGACTTGAGTGTTAAGGCTTCAGGTGATGTTGAGCTCTATGTATCTATGGCATCTGTGCTGTTTGCAGTGTGGGGACTCTTCTTAGAAGGAGTTGACATCTGTAATTTGTTCCTTCCCATGGTTGCTTCAAGAGTGGTGCCCAGTTTATTGTCTTGGTTATATTGGGTTTTTTGTCTCTTTTTTTGTTTGTTTTATTTTGTCTTGGTTATATTGTTTATACCTCTCTTGAGGGGAGTGGATAGTTTGGACTTGCAGTAATGCAGTCTTTGTTTTGTGTGGCAATTTTTGCCTGATATCCTACCTGCTGGTGACTTTGGATGGCCTTCAGGTGGGGGGTTATATCTCCGTTATATATCCTGCTGTTTCTCTAGTGGTAACTCTTCGTCAGTGGAGTTGATAGCTGTGTTGGTCTTTATGGTGGTGGGGGTGGAGTAATTGTTTTGTATTGTGTGACCAGATATTAGTCCCCTTACTGTGGGTGAAGTGACAGTGTGTGTTATCTTTGATGCCCTGGCTGTGACTGAATACCTGTTTTATGTAGGCTACTTTGCTGGTTTGGATTGGGAAGGGACAACCAAAGATTGTGACTGAAGGGAGTGGGATAGCCCAATGGTCATCTATTTTACTTTATACCGCTTTGTCACAGCATATTTCTCTGTGTGAAATTTAGGCTGCTTTGGGGGAGGGGGGGGGGAGAGCCCATTGCCACAAGTGCTGTGCCTACCCGTGTTTTTTCCCCCTCAGGGATGGTGTGTAAACACCACACCTATGTCCATGCTGTTGTTTTTTTTAATATGATTTTGTCATCGGCAGTTGGCCTGCTCTTTCAAAAGGCAAAACTTTAATATGTGCAAAATGTTCTGCATGGGAATGTGGGGCCTTGAGGTTTATAGTCTCATCCAAATGAGACTTTTGTTTCGTTTTATTTCAGCCCATTTAGATTATTTTAGCCCATTTAGATGGTTTTGTTTTAGCTCATTTTGATGGTTTTCTTTTAGCCCATTTATATGGTTATTTTAGCTCATTTAAGAGGTTTTGTTTTAGCCCATTTAGATGGTTTTGTTTATCCTATTTACATTGTTATTTTAGCCCATTTAGATGGTTTTGTTTGAGCCCATTTAGATGGGGTTATTTTTAGCTCTTTTAGATGGTTTTGTTTTAGCCCATTTAGATGGTTTTGTTTTAGCCCATTTAGATGGTTTTGTTTTAGCTCATTTTGATTGTTATTTTAGCCCATTTAATGGGTTTCTTTTTTTTTTTTTAACCTATTTAGATTATTTTAGCCCATTTAGATGGTTTTGTTTCAGCCCATTTAGACGGTTTTGTTTTAGCCCAATTAGATTGCTATTTTAGCCTATTTAGATGGTTTTGTTTCATCCCATTTAGACGGTTTTGTTTTGGCCCAATGAGATTGTTATTTTAGCCTATTTAGATGGTTTTGTTTCAGCCCATTTAGACAGCTCTATTTTAGCCATCACATGTGTGTGATTTAAAGTATGGAAGTGGTAAGAAACTCTTGTAGAGCATGGCAGCAGAGAGTCCTCAGAGGAGAAGCCCCCTTCAAACAAGTGATGGTGTCTGAACACAACACCTGTGTGCATGCTGTTTTTTTTTTTTTATTTATAATTTTGTCATCAGATGGCCTGTTCTTTTGAAAGGCAGAACTTTAATATGTGCAAAATGTTCTGCCTGCAAATGCACAGGAGGCCTTGGTACTTTGTTTCGTTTTATTTCAGCCCATTTAGATGGTTTTGTTTTGGCCCATTTAGATTTTGTTTTAGCTCATTTAGATGGTTTTGTTTTACCCATTTACATTGTTTTATCCCATTTAGATGGTTTTGTTTTATCCCATTTAAATGGTTTTGTTTTAGCTCATTTAGATGGTTTTGTCTTAGCTCATTTAGATGGTTTTTGTTTTAGCCCATTTAGATGGTTTTGTTTTATCCCGTTTACATTGTTTTATCCCATTTAGATGGTTTTGTTTTAGCCCATTTAGATGGTTTTGTTTTAGCCCATTTAGATGGTTTTGCTTTATCCTGTTTACATTGTTTTAGCCCATTTAGATGGTTTTGTTTTCGCCCATTTAGACAGTTTTGTTTTAGCTCATTTAGATGGTTTTGTTTTATCCGTTTACATTGTTTTATCCCATTTAGATGGTGTTATTTTAGCCCATTTAGATGGTTTTGTTCTAGCTCCTTGTATCATTTTAGCCCATTTAGATGGTTTTGTTTTAACCCATTTAGATGGTTTTGTTTTAGCCCATTTAGATTTTTTTTAGTGCATTTAGATGGTTTTGTTTTAGCCCATTTAGATGGTTTTGTTTTAGCCCATTTAGACGGCTGTATTTTAGCCATTAGATGTGTCATTTAAAGTATGGCAGTGGTAAGAAACTCGCCTAGAGCATGGCAGCAGAGAGTCCTCAGAGGAGAAGCCCCCTTCAAACAAGTGTTTCGGGCCTTTAATCTTCCTTACACTCTAGGGAGGCCGGCCCACATCCAGTTCATGACTCTGGATGTCTCTCTGCTGCCCCTTTATTTATTTAGATGGTTTTGTTGTAGCCCATTTAGACTGTTTTAGCCCATTTAGATGATTTTGTTTTAGCTCATTTAGGTGGTTTTGTTTTAGCTCATTTAGATGGTTTTGTTTTTATTCATTTAGATTATTTTAGCTCATTCAGGTGGTTTTGTTTTAGCCATTTAGATGGTTTGTTTTAACTCTTTTAGTTATTTACTCATTTAGGTGGTTTTGTTTTAGTCCATTTAGATGGTTTTAACTTTAATTTATTTTAGCTTATTTAGATGGCTTTGTTTTAGTCCATTTAGATGATTTTGTTTTAGCTCATTTAGGTGGTTTTGTTTTAGCCATTAGATTGTTTTAACTCATTTGATTAGTTTAGCTCATTTAGATGCTTTGTTTTAGTCCATTTAGATGGTTTTGTTTTAACTCAGATTATTTTAGCTCATTTAGATGGCTTTGCTTTTAGTCCATTTAGACGGTTTTGTTTCAACTCAGATTAGTTTAGCTCATTTAGATGGCTTTGTTTTAGTCCATTTAGACGGTTTTGTTTCAACTCAGATTATTTTAGCTCATTTAGATGGTTTTCTTTTAGTCCATTTAGACGGTTTTGTTTTAACTCAGATTAGTTTAGCTCATTTAGATGGTTTTGTTTTAGATGTTTTGGTGGTTTTTTTTATCCTATTTAGAGGGCTGTATTTCAGCCATTATATGTGTGTGGTTTAAAGTATGGAAGTGGTAAGAAACTCGCCTAGAGCATGGCAGCAGAGAGTCCTCAGAGGAGAAGCCCCCTTTAAACAAGTGTTTCAGGCCTTTGATCTTCCTTACACTCTAGGGAGGCCGGCCCACATCCAGTTCATGACTCTGGACGTCTCTCTGCTGCCCCTTTATGTATGTGATGGCCTCTGACTTGGATTCGAACCCATGATCTCTGGATATGCACTTTTTTTTAATGGGGGTGGGGGTTAGCCCATCACAGGGATTACAGACGGCTGTATTTTTCATTTTTATTTTTTTAATTCGTGTGCGATTTTAATATTGGTATTTTTAAGATGGCACGTTTAGATGGCTGTAATTTAAACAGTTTATGTGCAAGATTTAGATGGCTGTATCTAGCCATTTTTTTGTGCACAGTCGACATGTTTAGCCCATTTACACAGTTGTGTTATAGACATTTTTATATGTTTTTAATTATGGCATTTTTAACCCACTGTCTTTGAGCAGTTTTATGTGTGCATTTTAAATGTTCGTATTTTTAGATTGTTTTATTTTAGCTCGTCTAGGTTTATTTTAGCCCATTTAGGAAGTTTTATTTTAGCCCATTTAGGAGGTTTATTTTAACCCATTTAGATGGGCTATTTTAGCTATTTTATGTGTGCGTTTTAAATGTTGGAATTTTTAAATGGCTGTAGCCCATCTAGATATCTGTACTTCAGCCATTTTATGCAAGAGATTTAGTCTGTTGTATCTCGCCACTTTATGTATGTGATTTAAATTTGATATTTTTAGAGATTTAGTCTGTTGTATCTCGCCACTTTATGTATGTGATTTAAATGTTGATATTTTTAGATAGCTGTATTTTAGCCATTTATTCGTCTGGTTTAAACTTTGGTATTTTTAGATGGTTGTATTTTAGTCATTTTATTTTAGAGGATAAAATGTTGGCGTTTTTAGACAACATGCCTCCCCAAAAGTCAAAATGTGGCTACCTTCATGTTGAGCAAAAATGGTGGTATATGCAAAATCTCACCATTGGTGAACCTCAGAGGTGTAGCAGGGAGTCTGCTGCTCTCTCTCTCTCTCTCACACACATGCAATTCACGCACATACCCCTCAGAAAGAAAAAAAACACAAGTCAGGGGTGTGTACAGAAGCTCACAAAGAAAGCAGTCCACAGTTCTGGAAATGAACACGTTGAGAGGCAGGAGAGAGGGGGGTGGTTGTAATGACACTTTCTTTTATTTCAGCAGTCACATCTCCTGCCTCCCAACATGATTCTTGTTGCAAGATGTCTGGCCCTGGTTTGATGCGATGATGTGTTGCAAGATGTGTGCGATGTGTTGCAAGATGTGTGGCCGTGGTTTGATACACACTTGTACTGCCTACCGCCCCTTCCATCATGGACAGACACCATCTGCACACAGCAACACCAGTGACACATCAGTCACCACATAACACATAGCATCAGTGACATGTCAGTCACCACAGAACACATAGCATCAGTGACACATCAGTCACCACATAACAGCATCAGTGACACATTGTCACCACATAACAGCGTCAGTGACACGTCAGTCACCGCATAACATCATCAGTAACACGTCAATCACCACATACACATAACATCAGCGACGTTGGCTCAATGGTCTAAAGCATACTACACCAGTCTAGAAAGTAAGGAAGAAAAGGAAGGATATTTTGTGCACCTAATCTAACATGGGGTGATTTTCAACTTTGTTTTTTTACCAATACTGAGCATTTTTTAACTATAGCCAGCCCATACATGCTAGACTTTATCAAATAATCATTGAAAACAAAGATGTCTAAAGCTGTAAGCGAATACCTGAAATACACACTGCATGAATAACAGAGCAAAGCAGAGTTTTTAGAGTAAAAAATATGGGGAATATTACAGTGGATGAGTTCACGGGAGAAGTGTGACCCCTCCCCTCCTAAATGAGGGAGTCAGGGGCTGTGCCCCCTGAAGCCTTTTTATCATTTTTTTTTTTTTAAAGTAGACAAACTTTCTCCTAATGAAAACCTATCATGTGTGAAAATACTGATAAACTGTGGTCCCGTGTGTTACATATAATTATTCAGCACATTATAAGAACCCACGGCAACAAGATGGTTGTCCCTGGAAAAATTCTATAGAAAAAGTCCACTCTACCAAAAATAGTTGCAGAGAGGAAAAGACAATTTGTAGTTTGTATTTTGTACCACTTTATGTCACAGCAAATTTCTCTGTCTGAAATTCGGGCTGCTCTCCCTGGGGAAAGCACATCACCACAAGTGCAGCGCCTACCCTAACAAAAAAAATAATGAGTGGCGCTGCACTTGTGGTGATGATCTCCCCAGGGATGCTCTCCCCGGAGAGAGCAGCCTCAATTTCATGTGGCTGTGACATAAAATGGTATAAAATAATTTTTTTTAACTTACCACCTGTCCAGTAGATCCCCATTCAGCAAGTCCTGACTCGTGTCTCTCTGCACAGTCTTCAGCTGTCTGCATGTGCCAACCCTGTGAACACACAATAAATACTTTAGTCACTGACAATGTAGCGTGTGCAGGCACAGACACACACCCCCCACACACACACATGCAAAAAAAACAACAACCAAAGTCCCCTCATGTTCCTGCCTGTAGAAAAAGACACTAGTTTGGAAACTAAATAAATATCGCAATCACATGTGCACACCTAAATAAATAAACAGTGCATTCAGTAAAATACTAGACTGGCCATTTGTGCTGGTTAGTAAAAACATGACCAACAAAAAGGAAGTGCCGATGCAATAATGACATGCTCCTAGGTGTGGAAAAAATAGGCAGCCTCTGACCTTCTCACCTTTCAACTTCCAGTCACAGGTAAACACACACACACAGGCATGCACGTGCCTACACACAAACAGTGCACTTAACTTATGATGGAGATGGCAGCCTCCTGTCCTGATCTCTTCAGTCTTGGTTCATCAGCCCTGTAAAATACAGCAGTGAACATGTAGAAACAACAGTTACTTCATTACATAGATGAAGCACTCTCTCTCTCTCTCACACACACAATTTGCAAATATAACAACTTTGCAAAGGAGAAGAGCAAATAGCTGACGTGACGATATTGTGACTTGATTTTTTGTTGTTGTCCCTTTCTTTTGGTTCTTTCTTTATTCAATTAAATAGGTTTTATAATGGATGTTATTAGTGATGGAATTATTAGTACAATCATAATTGTTGTTTTGGTTCGATAGTCTAGCTACTGTGCGCTTTGGGTTTGGTTTTGTTTGTATCTTGTAGGAGTCCTGATATAACTTTTTTGTTTGATATTTTATGTTTATATAATTTTTTTAAATCTCAGTGTGTGCATGTGCATGCATATATATGAACGTTTAAATGTGTGTATGTGTGTTTTATTCATTTATTCTTTCTTTAATATCCAGGACAATGCAATTAGCACACAAACACAAAGACAAACACAAGATTTTTTAATATTGTAGTATACACCAAAGTGAGGTGGAAATCAACACAACGTTTTATCTGAGTCTTTTGAATGATTTAAATCTTTATTTTATTTTATTTATTTTATACCACTTTATGTCGCAGCAGATTTCTCTGCGTGAAATTTGGGCTGCTCTCCCCGGGAGAGCGCATCGCCACAAGTGCAGCACCTACCTTTTTTTTTTTCCTCAGGGATGGTGTCTAAACAAGACACTTGTATGCATGCTGGATTTTTTTTTAATTATAATTTTGTCATTCTGCCAAAGAAAGGAAACCTTAAGCAATGCCAGAACTACAGAACCATCAGTCTCATAAGTCATCCTAGCAAGATCATGCTGCAGGTAGTCCTCAACAGACTGAAAAACCAAGCGGAAAAACTCCTGGCAGAAGAACAAGCGGGCTTTAGACCAAGACGCAGCACAATGGAACAAATTTTCAATCTGAGAATTCTGATAGAGAAGCATCTCCAACACCAAAAAGACTTGTACCATAACTTCATAGATTTCAAAAAGGCCTTTGACAGGGTATGGCATGACGGCCTCTGGCAAGTACTCAGGCACTTCAACATTGACAGCTGCCTAATTGAAGTAATCAAGGCTCTGTACGAGAACGCAAGAAGTGCAGTCTTCATAAACAATCACGTGGGCGAGTTCTTCAAGACCACGGTTGGGGTTCGCCAGGGCTGCCTTCTCTCACCTGTACTTTTCAACCTCTTCCTCGAAAACATCATGACAGAGACACTGCAAAACCACCACACTTCCATCTCCATTGGTGGAAGACCCCTTTGCAACCTCAGATTCGCAGATGACATTGACCTCATGGGCAGCAGCAAACAAGAACTGCAAATCCTCACAGACAATTTAACAGATCGAGCGAGCGCATACGGCATGGAGGTCAGTACAGAGAAATCAAAGATCATGGTCAACAGCGCGAGTAATGACATCACGGAAATAAAGATGAATGGAGAAATACTAGAAGAGGTGAGCCAATTCAAATACTTAGGCTCCATCCTAACAAAAGATGGCACATCAAACAAT
>CM060332.1:17364530-17407030 GCA_030674155.1 Stramonita haemastoma
TTAACAAAACCATCTAAATGGGCTAAAACGATGTAAACGGGATAAAACAAAACCATGTAAATGGGCTAAAACAATTCCATTTAAATGGGATAAAAGAAAACCATGTAAATGGGCTAAAACAATACCATCTAAATGGGCTAAAACAAAACCATCTAAATGGGATAAAACAATGTAAAACGGGCTAAAACAAAACCATCTAAATGGGCTAAAACAAAAAACCATCTAAATGGGCTAAAACAAAACCATCTAAACGGGCTAAAAGAAAAAAAACATCTAAATGAGCTGAAACAAAACCATCTAAATGGGCTAAAACAAAACCATCTAAATGGGCTAAAACAAAACCATCTAAATGGGCTAAAACAAAACCATCTAAATGGGCTAAAAGAAAACCATCTAAATGGGCTAAAACAAAACCATCTAAATGGGCTAAAACAAAACCATCTAAATGGGCTAAAACAATTTAAACGGATAAAACAAAACCATCTAAATGAGCTAAAACAAAATCTAAATGGGCCAAAACAAAACCATCTAAATGGGCTGAAATAATACGAAACAAAGTACCAAGGCTTCCTGTGCATTTGCAGGCAGAACATGTTGCACACATTAAAGTTCTGCCTTTGGAAAGAACAGGCCATCTGATGACAAAATTATAAATTAAAAAGAAAAAAAACGCATGCACACAGGTGTTGTGTTCAGACACCATCACTTGTTTGAAGGGGGCTTCTCCTCTGAGGACTCTCTGCTGCCATGCTCTACAAGAGTTTCTTACCACTTCCATACTTTAAATCACACACATGTAATGGCTAAAATAGAGCTGTTGAAATGGGCTAAAACAAAACGTCTAAATGGGCTGAAACAAAACCATCTAAATGGGCGAAAATAATCTAATTGGGCTAAAACAAAACCATCTAAAAGGGCCAAAACAAAACCATTGAAATGGGCTAAAACAAAACCATCTAAATGGGCTAAAACTATCTAAATAGCCTAGAAAAAAACCCATCTAAATGGCCTAAAATAACAATCAAAATGAGCTAAAACTAAACCATCTAAATGGGCTAAAACAAAACCATCTAAATGGGCTAAAACAAAACCATCTAAAAGAGCTAAAAATAACCCCATCTAAATGGGCTAAAACAAAACCATCTAAATGGGCTAAAATAACGATGTAAATGGGATAAACAAAATCATCTAAATGGGCTAAAACAAAACCTCTTAAATGAGCTACAATAACCATATAAATGGGCTAAAAGAAAACCATCTAAATGAGCTAAAACAAAACCATCTAAATGGGCTAAAATAATCTAAATGGGCTGAAATAAAACGAAACAAAAGTCTCATTCGGATGAGACTATAAACCTCAAGGCCCCACATTCCCATGCAGAACATTTTGCACACATTAACGTTTTGCCTTTTGAAAGAACAGGCCATCTACCAATGACAAAATTATATTAAAAAAGCAACAACAGCATGGACATAGGTGTGGTGTTTACACTTCATCCCTGAGGGGGAAAAAACAGGTTAGGCACTGCACTTGTGGCAATAAGCTCTCCCCCCCCCTCCCCCAAAGCAGCCTAAATTTCACACAGAGAAATCTGCTGTGACATAAAGTGGTATAAAATAAAATAGATAACCATTGGGCTATCCCACTCCCTTCAGTCACAATCTTTGGTTGTCCCTTCCCAATCCAAACTAGCAGAGTAGCCTACATAAAACAGGTATTCAGTCACAGCCAGGGCATCAAAAATAACACACACTGTCACTTCACCCACAGTAAGGGGACTAATATCTGGTCACACAATACAAAACAATTACTCCACCCCCACCACCATAAAGACCAACACAGCTATCAACTCCACTGACGAAGAGTTACCACTAGAGAAACAGCAGGATATATAACAGAGATATAACCCCCCACCTGAAGGCCATCCAAAGTCACCAGCAGGTAGGATATCACGCAAATTGCCACACAAAACAAAGACTGCACTACTGCAAGTCCACACTATCCACTCCCCTCAAAAGAGGTACAAACAATATAACCAAGACAAAATAAAACAAACAAAAAAAGACAAAAAACCCAATATAACCAAGACAATAAACTGGGCACCACTCTTGAAGCAACCACTGGAAGGAACAAATTACAGATGTCAACTCCTTCTAAGAAGAGTCCCCACACTGCAAACAGCACAGATGCCATAGATACATAGAGCTCAACATCACCTGAAGCCTTAACACTCAAGTCACCAGAAAAGTCCCCACACTGCAAACAGCACAAATGTCACAGATACATAGAGCTCAGCATCACCTAAAGACCAACACAGAGTCACCAGAAGAGTCCCCACACTGCAAACGGCACAAATGTCACAGATACATAGAGCTCAACATCACCTAAAGACACAAGTCACCAGAAGAGTCCCCACAAAGCAAACGGCACAAATGCCAGAGACACATAGAGCGCAACATCACCTGAAGACTTAACACACCCGTCACCAGCAGGTAAAAAGTCAGACCAACCGACAGCAAACCACCACAGATTGCACAACTGCAACTGCAACAATAGTCTCATTCCAGGAGACTATAAACAGAGGCCATAACGCATGCAGAACATCTTGCCCACAACATTTTGAGCACAGGTTAAAGCCCTGTTTTGCCTTTTGGAAGATCAGCCATGTGTGCTGGTAGGAGCAGATGACAAAATTATATATATATATATATATATATATATATAAACAGCATGCACACATGTGTTGTGTTTAGACACCATCCCTGAGGAAAAATAATAAAAGGTAGGCAATGCACTTGTGTCAACTGCTCTCCTGGGGAGAGCAGCCTGAATTTCAAGCAGAGAAATTTGCTGTGACAGAAAGTGGTATGAAATAAGATAAATATTGCTTGACCACACCCACCTCACTGGAACCAGACTGACAAACAAAACTCTTCTCTTCACAAAGAAAACTTCCCTCTCATAAAAACAACCCCTAAATAACACCAGCTTAAAAAATATGTACCCAGCTAACAAAACAAAACTCTTCTCTTCACAAAGAAAACTTCCCTCTGATAAACAACCCCAAAATAACACCAGCTTAAAAATATATATACCCAGCTAACAAACAAAACTCTTCACAAACTTCCCTCTGATAAACAACCCCCAAATAATACCAGCTTAAAAAATATATACCCAGACACCAACCTTGCCTTAAAACAAAAGAAATGACACCCCCCCCCCAACTTCCAAACTTTGCCTAATAAACTAAGAATGACCTCTTACAAAATATCCAGTCAGCTAGCTTGGCCTGCTAACCTCAGATTTACCTACAGAAGAAGCCCCCCCCCCCCCCTCTCTCTCTCTCTCTCTCTCAGTGGGTGTTGACTCCACTCTCCCCAAAAGTCCATCGATGAGACTATAAACCCAGGCCCATGTGCAAATACAGGCAGAAAATCTTGCCCACACATTAATCCTGTTCTGCTTTTCATAAGAGCAGCCCATGTGCTGTGGGAACAGATGACATCTACAAAAATGCATACACACCGGGACTGGATGTAAAAAAGCACAAGAGTGTTTATTCCTTTATCCTTTATATAACAGAATAAATCAAATCTCTCTCTCTCTCTCTCTCTCTCTCTCTCTCTCTCTCCTCTCTCTCTCTCTCTCTCTCTCTCTCTCTCTCTCTCTCTCTCTTCTCTCTCTCTCTTTCAAAACAAAGGGCATCATGATCACAGTGATACCCATCCCTTCTCTTCCCCCTCCAGGGCTGTCACAAAGCCATTTGAAATACTCCATGGCAACCACCCTCCCATCGATTTCACAATTCAAAGATTTATTATCTCACAAAACAAGTCATAATCCTAAGACTGGGCACTGGGCACAACCACCATAACTATGTCCATAAAACTGAAACTTGCTCCTTCTCCCCTGTGTGCCTGTGGTAGAGAAAACCAGACAGGCGAGCACATCTTCAGAGGTGTATGCTATTCAGCGACCTGAGGAAGGAAGTGTGGCCGACAGAGATAACCCTACAGACCAAGCTGTAGACCCACAGAGGAGCTGGAAAGGACATGACATTATTTTTCCCAGACATATCTGACAGTGTAAAGGAACAAGAGAAGAAGATCCCACAACTAGAGAAATTCATGTGGGTTATAAAG
Source organism: Stramonita haemastoma (assembly GCA_030674155.1). Lineage (NCBI taxonomy): Eukaryota > Metazoa > Mollusca > Gastropoda > Neogastropoda > Muricidae > Stramonita > Stramonita haemastoma. Next base: position 17,368,674 of record CM060332.1, read on the forward strand.
CCCCCCCCCCCAAAAAAAAAAAAAAAAAAAGTAAATAGGAAAAACATTTATCACAGAGCAATAACACAGCACAGTACACAAGCTATATATACATTTAAAAAAGATCAACAAAAACATTTATCACCCAAAACAATAAGATTCATCCGTTAAAAACAGATATACACACAGACCATGATTCACATTTCCCTATCCCTGTGAATCATGGACCCTGACTGCAGATTTGGAGAGGAGAGTACAAGCAGTAGAGATGAGATGCTTCAGGAGACTCCTTGGCATCTCCTACAGAAACCACATGAGCAACGAAGAAGTGCAAAACAGAATCCAGCAAACCATTGGTCCCTACGAAAATCTTCTATCAATCATAAAGAAGCATAAACTTAAATGGTGTGGGCATGTCACAAGATCAAAAGGACTTGCAAAAACAATACTGCAAGGCACTGTCCAAGGAGGAAGAAAAAGAAAACAGGCCAAAGAAGAGATGGGAGGACAACATCAGGGAATGGACAGGCCTAGAACTCAACAAAACCCTGTGAAAGGCAGAACACAGAGAGGAATAGAGGGAACTGGTTGTCAAGTCTTCATGGGTGCCCCCACGGTTGCCAGACTAAGGGATAGATAGATAGATAGATAGATAGATAGATAGATAGATAGATAGATAGATAGATAGATAGATACATACATACATACATACATACATACATACATACATACATACATACATACATACATACATACATACATACATACATACATACATACATAGATAAACACATAGACACACATACATGGGCAAACACACAGGCCCCCCCCAACCACCACATACACACACTGCAGGCATAATCCTATACCAATGCACAAATACATGTCATACAATAAGAGCACTATCAATTATTAAGAAGCACATATAATACTTTTTTTCTCACTCACTCACTCAGTCCCATGTCCCAAAGGACATAGGGGGGACATGAGAGAAGACGCAACAGAGATCTGTTTCCATGCTTCACGATCCTGTGTGGCTAGTAGGAGGTGTTGCAGGGGTTGGGCGGTCCAGTCTTTAATGTTGTCAACCCATGATTTCTTTTGGCGGCCTCTTATTCTCTTGCCCTTGACTGTTCCTTGCAGGATGGTTTTTGCTAGGGTGTTGTGTCTTGTGGTGTGACCAAACCACATCAGCTTTCTCCTCTTTATGGTGGAGAGCAAAGGCTCTTGGGGGCCCACACGCTTTTTGATTTCTTCTTTCACATAGTTATTGGTCTTGTGCTCTTTGTATGATATTTTGAGGAGTCTTCTGTGGCACTTGTTCTTGAATGCTTGGATTCTCCTCTCTAACTCTGCTGTCAGAGTCCATGATTCACAGCCATATAGGAGGATAGATATCACGAGGGATGTGTAAAGGTGGTATTTGGTGCAGAAGCTGATGTTGTTGCTTCTGATGATCTTCTCGAGTCTGACTAGAGCAGATGTTGCTGTTGCAATGCAAACTTTCACTTCATTGTTTGATGTGACGACTCGCAGATTCAAAGCAGCGACATACCTGAAAATCTTCCTTCCTTCTCTCTTGACAAATATGACCAGCTGCCTTCAAGACATCCAACACTGGATAATACAAAACAAATTACAACTAAATGCAGATAAAACCGAAGCCATGCTTGTAGGCACCAAATACAAACTCTCCTCCTTCCAACAACTTCAATAGAATTCGGCAATACATCAGTTCCGCTATCCACTTCTGTGAAGTACCTAGGAGTCGTTGTTGACAACACTCTCTCCATGCAAAAATTCATTACCCAAACCTGTCAGTCATGCTACTATCAACTACGGTGTATTAGTGCAATTCGAAAGTACCTGTCCACTGATGCAACATCCAGACTTGTCACTTCTCTTATTCTCTCACGTCTGGACTATTGTAATTCTCTTTTGGCTGGTCTGCCAGCATCATCCATCCACTCCCTTCAACGCATACACAACTCTGCTGCTCGTCTTGTCCTCAGAAAGAAAAAATCTGAGCACATTACCCCTCTCTTGAAATCTCTCCATTGGCTGCCTGTGCCACAGAGAGTAAACTACAAGATCAATACCCTCTGTTACAAATGTCTCCACAATACTGCACCCTCCTACCTCTGTGAATGTCTTCACTTGAACACACCTCGCTCCCTCCGCTCATCGGCAGATACTTTGTCCTTAAGAATACCCAGATTCAACCTATCTACCGTTGGCTCTTTCTTTGTTTCTGGTCCATCGATCTGGAACGACCTTCCTCTCTCCCTCCGGCAAAAGCCTACTTATGACACTTTTAAATCCAACCTCAAGACACATTTATTTCAAACCTAAGTTTTTCTCCTTCTGCTTCCATCTCTTACCTGTCCCTGCCTTCAACATCCACCTGCCAAAGTGTATAACGATTGTAGGTGTGTGTGCCTGCGTGCGTGTTGCGTGCTTGCGTGCGTGCATGCAGGTGTGTGTGTGTGTGTACATTCGAATTTGTTAAAACTGTAAATTGTTGTTAATTGTGTGTTGTGTTGGTTGAATGCAAGCGCTTTGATTTGTTTTTACAAGATATAGCGCTATACACATTCCATGTATTATTATTATTATTATTATTATTATTATTATTATTATTATTATTATTATTATTATTATTATTATTATTATGATGTGCCATCTTTTGTTAGGATGGAGCCTAAGTATTTGAATTGGCTCACCTCTTCTAGTGTCTCTCCATTCATCTTTATTTCTGTGATGTCATTACTTGCGCTGTTGACCATGATCTTTGATTTCTCTGTACTGACCTCCATGCCGTATGTGCTCGCTCGATCTGCTAAATTGCCTGTGAGGATTTGCAGTTCTTGTTTGCTGCTGCCCATGAGGTCAATGTCATCTGCAAATCTGAGGTTGCAAAGTGGTCTTCCACCAATGGAGATGGAAGTGTGGTGGTTTTGCAGTGTCTCTGTCATGATGTTTTCGAGGAAGAGGTTGAAGAGTACAGGTGAGAGAAGGCAGCCCTGGCGAACCCCAACTGTGGTCTTGAAAAACTCGCCCACGTGATTGTTTATGAAAACTGCACTTTTTGCGTTCTTGTACAGAGCCTTGATGACTTCAATTAGGCAGCTGTCAATGTTGAAGTGCCTGAGAACTTGCCAGAGGCCGTCATGCCATACCCTGTCAAAGGCCTTTTTGAAGTCCATGAAATTGTGGTACAAGTCTTTTTGGTGTTGGAGATGCTTCTCTATCAGAATTCTCAGATTGAAAATTTGTTCCATTGTGCTGCATTTTGGTCTAAAGCCCGCTTGTTCTTCTGCCAGGAGTTTTTCCGCTTGGTTTTTCAGTCTGTTGAGGACTACCTGCAGCATGATCTTGCTAGGATGACTTATGAGACTGATGGTTCTGTAGTTCTGGAATTGCTTGAGGTTTCCTTTCTTTGGCACGGGTATTACAAGAGACTGTGTCTATTCTTTTGGCCATTCTTTGGTGTCGTGGATCTTCTGACAAAGTTCTGTGAATCACCTTGCTGTTTCATTCCCTCCATTTTTTATGAGTTCAGCTGGGATGTTATCAATTCTAGGGGACTTCCCCTTCTTCAATTGTTTAATAGCTGTGTCTACTTCACACCTTAGTATTGGTGGGTCTTTATCTTGGTGTTCAGGGGGTTTGTCAGAAACTATGTTGGTATCTGGGCGTAGTGGGTAGTTGTACAATCCCTCACAGTATTCTGTCCAGCGTTGGAGGATGGCATTGTTTTCCGTTAAAAGATTTCCTTCTTTGTCTTCAATAACAGAGGCTTTGGGCTGTGTGGTTTTCGTCAGTTCTCTCTCTCTCTCTCTCTCTCTCTCTCTCTCTCTCTCTCTCTCTCTCTCTCTCTCTCTCTCTCTCTCTCTCTCTCTCTCTCTCTCTCTCTCTCTCTGGGATAGGCTAGTGGTCAGAACATTGCCCTGGCAATTTGACGACCTGGGTTCCAGTCATAGTCCAGTGAGGAGATTTTTCTCCATGAGTTAACATCAGTGCTGACTCCACTTTCCCCAAAAGTCCTTCCGATGAGACTATAAACCGAGGCCCCATGTGTGAACCCACACAGAACATCTTGGGCACACATTAAATCCTGTTCTGCTTTTCGTAAGAGTAGGCCATTGTGTGCTGGTAGGAACAGATGACATTTACAAAACTGCATACACACGGGGACTGGATGTAAAAAAGCACAAGCGTGCTTCTTCCATTATCCTAGATATAAAAGAATAAATCAAATCAAATCAAATCAAATCAAATCAAATCAAATCAAATCAAATCAAATCAAATCAAATCAAATCAAATCAAATCTCTCTCTCTCTCTCTCTCTCTCTCTCTCTCTCTCTCTCTCTCTCTCTCTCTCTCTCTCTCTCTCTCTCCCTAGGGATGGATGGCCTAGTGGTCAGAACATTGCACTCGCAAATTGACGACCCTCTGGATTTAACATCTGTGCCCACTCCACTCTCCCCAAAAGTTCTTCGGATGAGACTTTAAACCAAGGCCTCCATAGCAGACTATCATGTGCACACGTTAAATCCTGTTCCGCTTCTCGTAAGAGTAGGCCATTGTGTGTTGGTGGGAACAGATGACATTTCCAAAAACTGCATACACACAGGGGGGACTGGATGTATAAAAGCACAAGTGTGCTTATTCCATTAATAAAGAATAAATCAATCAATCAAATCAATCAATCAACCAAATCTCTGTCTGTCTGTCTGTCTGTCTGTCTGTCTGTCTCTCCCATGCCCCCTACCTCTCCCCCCCCTCCTGCTCTATCATCCCTCTCCTGGCTGTCAAATGCCATGGCAAACACCACTGTGATCCTATTGGGGCGTTAGCAGTAAGACACCCTTTGTGTGGACACCTTTGACATGGCAGTAAATGATACAGCCAATGAGATTCTTGGCAAGCAACTACAGTGAAGGAGCCCTGGGTCACAGCCAATATCCTTGACGAGTGTGACAAATGAAGAAAAAGAACGAGATAGAAGGAGCGAGGCAGTATAAGGCAATCAACAAAGAAATTAGAACAAGCATGAAAAGAGGCAGCAGAAACCTGGATTGAAGAGAAGTGCCATGATATTGAAGAAAATCTGAGCAAGAATTACAGCAATAAAGCATACCAGCTAGTAAAAGACCTGACAGGCACAAAACAGGGGAAAACCAGCACCATACAAGACAAAAATGGAAAGATCTTAACAAAAGACCAGGATATTCTAAAGAGATGGACAGAATATTGCACAGACCTGTATAACCACAAAACCACTGGAGATCCAGAGGTACTGAATGTCCCTTCACCGACAGACACTGACAACTACCCTTTCCTTTAGGAAGAGGTGGAAGTAGCTGTGAAATCGATGAAGAAGAGGAAATCAGCAGGAATAGACAACATCCCCACAAAACTGGTCTAAGCAGGGGGAGGGGGGAAGCCATGATAAACACTCTACTGATACTTTGCAACAAGATCTGGCAGACAGGAGACTGGCCTACACCATGGACACAATCACTAATTATCACCCTTCCCAAGAAAGGCAACCTACAACAATGCCAGAATTATCGCAGAATCAGCTTGATATGTCATCCAAGCAAAGTCATGCTGAAGATCCTACTGAATTGACTGAAGCCACAAGCAGAGACGATCATTGCTGAAGAACAGGCAGGCTTCAGGGCAGGACGAAGTACAACAGAGCAGATTTTTTTTATCTAAGAATACTATGTGAGAAGTACCTTCAGCATCAGTAAGACCTTTACCATGGTTTTGTGGATTTTAAAAAGGCCTTTGACAGAGTATGGCATGCAGCTCTGTGGGCTACCATGAGGCTGTACAACATCAATGCCAACCTGATCAGAGTCATTGAGGAGCTCTACAACAAGGCCACTAGCGCAGTCTATTTCAATGGTGGCATAGAGGATTGGTTCAGGACGACGGTCGGTGTCAGACAAGGCTGCTTGCTCTCACCTACTCTCTTTAACATCTTCCTTGAGAGAATCATGACTGATGCACTGGAAGATCATGAAGGAACAGTCGGCATTGGAGGCAGAACAATTACCAACTTGCGTTTTGCTGATGACATCAATGGACTGGCAGGGAAAGGAGAAGAGTTAGTTAGGTTAGTGGAATGCCTCGACAAGACTTCAACAGCCTATGGCATAGAGATCAGTGTGCAGAAGACCAAGCTGATGACCAACAACATCAACGGCATCAACACCAACAACAGGGTAGGTGGTCAGAATTTGGAAACGGTACTGAGCTTCAAGTATCTGGGAGCAATTGTAACAGACAAGTAATCCAAGCCTGATATACTCGCAAGGATTGCACAGACAGTTACAGCACTGACAAAATTGAAGACCATTTGGAAGAACAGGAACATCTCACTCAGCTCAAAGATCAGGCTGATGCACACTGTAGTCATCTCAATATTCATGTATACTTAATAATAATAATAATAATAATAATAATAATAATAATAATGATAATAATAATAATAATAATAATAATAATAATAATAATAATAATAATAATAATAATAATAATAATAATAATAATAATAATAATACATGGAATTGATATAGTGCTATATCTTGTAAAAACAAATTAAAGTGCTTGTGAGTCATGGACCCTTACAACGGATCTGGACAGGAGAATACAGGCCACAGAGATGAGATGCTTTTGCAGACTTCTTGGCATCTCTTACAAAGACCACATTACTAACGAGGAAGCGAGAATCAGAATCGGTCAAGCTATCGAGCCCTTTGAAGATCTCCTGACCACCCTCAAAAAATGCAAATTGAAGTGGTATGGGCACATCGCAAGATCAACAGGGCTTGCCAAGACAATTCTGCAGGGAACTGTGCAAGGCAGGAGAAGGAGAGGCAAGCAGAGAAAGAGATGGGAGGACAACATCCAAGAGTGGACGGGCTTCAGGCTGAGTGACACCCTGAGAAAGGTCGAGGACAGAGGGAAATGGAGAGAGCTGGTTGTGAGGTCTTCATGGCGCCCCTACGGTCTAAATAGACTACGGGATAGAAGAAGAAGAAGAAGAAGAAGAAGAAAAAGAAGAAGAAGAAGAAGAAGAAGAAGAAGAAGACAATAGAATAACTCCTTCCTCCCTTCATGTGAAAGAGAATAAAATTGACAATGGTCGTCACTATTGGCTTTACACAGATTTGGATTCCAAACTTGTCCCAAAGCAGTTTCAATTGCTTTTTTTTGACACGACCAAAGTCAAACATTGCTTACATCAAGCATTTATTCATAATTTATCTCCAACACCAAAAAGACTTGTACCACAATTTCATAGATTTCAAAAAGGCCTTTGACAGGGTATGGCATGATGGTCTCTGGCAAGTACTCAGGCACTTCAACATTGACAACTGCCTTATTGAAGTCATCAAGGCACTGTACAAGAATGCAATAAGTGCAGTTTTCATGAACAACCACGTGGGCAAGTTCTTCAAGACCACTGTTGGGGTCCGCCAGGGCTGCCTTCTCTCACCTGTACTCTTCAACCTCTTCCTCGAAAACATCATGACAGAGACATTGCAAAACCACCACACTTCCATCTCCATTGGTGGAAGACCCCTTTGCAACCACAGGTTTGCAGATGATATTGACCTCATGGGCAGCAGCAAACAAGAACTGCAAATCCTCACAGACAGTCTAACAGATCGAGCGAGCGCATACGGCATGGAGGTCAGTACAGAGAAATCAAAGATCATGGTCAACAGTGCAAGTAATGACAGCACTGAAATAAAGATGAATGGAGAAATACCAGAAGAGGTGATCCAATTAGGCTCCATCCTAACAAAAGATGGCACATCAAACAATGAAGTGAAAGCTCGCATTGCAACAGCAACATCTGACTTCTACTAAAGATATTGCCATGAAATTTTGCACAGTGGTAAAAGCATCATTTTAAACAATGATACAAAGTTTCAAAGGTTAGCATAATGTATGAAAAAATTTATGATTTTGAAAAAAAAAAGGTATTTCTCAAACACCTCCCTCTTCTAAATCATAAAAGCAAAGTTCATGAAGTAAAGAGTGCAATAAACACATATTTCTATGTATAAAATCACATCAATGCAGACAACACCAGTCGGAATCTAGCATAAATTTCACAAATGTAAATAAACATAACCTTGCTAAACCAAATCCTTGTGTGCAAAGTTTCGTGGCAATAACGGTGTCATGCACCCACTAACAAGCCCATAAAATATACTGACAAGGTCATTGGAAAACTGAACAACAACAAAAATACCTAGACCTAATAGTTTACTGGTTGTATAATCTCGACACTGTGGCCTCTGTCATCAGTGTCAGTGCAGTGCACACTATTTTATGTCCAGGATAACCCAACATTCAGTCCCCGTGTGTATGGGGTTTTGTAAATTTTGTCAGCTATTCCCATCAACACACAATGGCCTACTGTTCCGAAAAGCGGGACAGGTTTTAACGTGTGGGGAAGATGTTCTGGGTGTGTTTGCACATGAAACCTCTCTCATTGGAAGGATGAAGTCTGGATCATCACTTCTTCGATTTTTTGCTTTTTTTTTTCTCTCGGCTTTAGTATGCTGGGCCCTGGTTCTTCTTTACCGAGTCAAATACACTTTCTTTTTCGTACTGGAAGCAAATGAGGTTGATGTAGTTCAAGTGACTGATCAATTTTGGCTATTTTTGATGCTAAGAAAAGTTGAAATAAAATGGAAATTTTGCCAAAAGTGTGGTTGCACTCCACTGTAAGTAGAAGCGAAGTAAGTTGTTACAAAGGGGCAGAAAACAGCCGATTTTGTGAATCAATTACTATTTTTCTACACTATCTACTTTAAAAAAAAAAAAAAAAAAAAAACCATTCTTTAAGGCAAGTTTGAAGCAAAATCTGCCCAAAAAGCGTTCTTCCAAAATTTACTAATTGATACATCTTGTTGTTGGGCTTAAATTAACGTCCAATGGAGATATCAGATTTAGGGACTGATTTGATACATCTATCCCACAGTTTACAGACATTTTTCATCAAGTTTATCCTAGTCACCCCCCCCCTCCCCCCTGCTGGGGGCTATTTTACTACTAATAGCATCCCAGCCTCCACAAAAATGTGTACTAGAAATGTTCTCATTTCTGACATCCATTTTTCTCCCTTTTGCTAAATTTCTGCCTAACCAGACCATTCTCTTGCCTTTATTTCAAGCAAATTAAAAATATTCCCTCATGAACTTCTGAATGAGTTAGGTGAATGCTGGCCAATTTTCCTGCAGAAGAATAACCACTAGGCCTGTAGAATGGGTTTAGGTCAGTTGGTGTCTGTAATGTCGTTATATCATATCGGGTCGCTGTTTTTTTTTTCTTTCCCTTTTAGTTCATGGATTATGTAATAAGCACTCGCATGCTTAAAATTTTTTTTTTTTACATCTAGTCCCCGTGTGTATGCAGTTTTGTCAATCTTGTCATCTGTTCCCACCGGAACACAATGGCCTACTCTAACGGAAAGCAAAACCGGATTTCACATGTGTGCAAGATGTTCTTGGTGGGTTCGCACAGGGGCGTCCTGTTTAAATATGTGTTTTGGATGCATTTATCTGTTTTACTGTTATAATGTCTTAATCAGTGTCCATTATATATAGCTTGTAATCATGCTATTCAGTGTCTGTTATATTTATTTTATTTTATTCATTATTTTATATCAAGGATAATGAGATAAGCACTCTTGTGCTTTTTTACATCCAGTCCCCGTGTGTACGCAGTTTTGTAAATGTCATCTGTTCCCACCGGCATATGATGGCCTACTTTTACCAAAAGCGGAACAGGATTTAATGTGTGCACAAGATGTTCTGCATGTGTTTGCAAACAGGGCCTCGGTTTAAAGTCTCATCCAAGGACTATATAATGTATATAGCCATGTTCTGTGTCTGTGTGTAGATATCTGTAGGTCTGACAACGAGTTTGTTATAGAATGTGTTGTTCAGCATGTGTACTGGCCGTTAGTGTAATAAGACACGTTTTTATTTATTTTGTTAGATTCTTTTATATCAAGGATAATGGAATAGCACTCTGTGTGGTTTTTTTTTTAACATCATCATTATGTCATCTTTCTTCCCAGTTTGAGAAAAGATCGAACTGAATGTCAAAGTCATTTGGATGAGACTGTAAACTGAGGCCCCGTGTGGGAACACATGCAGAACATCTTGCCACACATTAAAACCCCATTCTGCTTTTGGAGGAGCAGGAGGGATGACAAAATTATGAAAAAAAAAGCATGGGCATAGGTGTCGTGTTTAGACACTCCATCCCCGAGGAAAGATAGGGAAGTTGGGAGTCCCAGGGCGTCTTGGGGCTGTAGCCTATATGGTAATGTTCTGGTGGCTCCTGCCATGGTACTTGAACCATTCCTATTGGTCACTGCCTTTCCAATGGATCGTTCCAGTGGCGTGGAGAGGGAGGGGGGGGGGATCTGCTGCATGGGCAACAGCTTGCCCTCCATACTTACTAACCCAGGCTTTGCGCTCTAAAGACTAGAGTGCAACTCCATAGTCTTCCAGACTGATGGGTGCCTACTACTACTACTACGTCATTTGTTCCCACCGGCACACGATGGCCTACTCTTACGAATAGCACAACGGGATATAACTTGTACGCAAGATGAGACTGTGCGGGCACACGGGTTTATCATTTGTTCCTACTGATATGCAGAGCGTAGTATATATGTATCCCTTATGCACCTTGCATGCATTTCCAATGACCATATATCCATTTCCTGAATTCCAATCTCCTGCTCATACAGTATGGTTCTTTATTTGCTTAGTCATCAGCTAGAGCTCCAAGGTTTAGCAACGGCAGTTTTTTCTGCATAATCAACTTACACTCACCTGTCATTTTAGGTAGCAGAATGAAGGAACAGTGTGTATATAAGCATCCAAGAAAGAAAGTTGATCTGTTCCCACTCAAAAATGGCCTCTTCTTCTGGAAGGTGGAGTGGGTTGTTAGTGAATTAGCACACAAGATGTTCTGTTTGCATTTCCACACTGGGCCTCAATTGTAGTCACATACTCTGGATTCTGAGATTGTTTGATTTTCTTATCAAATTGGGAAGGGTAAGGCTGGGAATCAAACCCTGAACCTCTTTCTGTTTGGCAGGGAAACTTACCTCTTAATGGAGGAATTGCACATTTCTACTTTGATGTTGTAGCTTTAAAATGTGTATATTAATATTATGCAAAATATATGTAATGTTGACTGGCCCTCAATCGAGCATTAGTGGTTGTTCAAACAAGTCTGTTTGGAATGTCTGTATGCCAATTTAGTTGTCTAGATGTTATTATTATTTTTTTTTTATAGCCTTATCCTTTATTCAAACCTGTAGTAGATAGTGTATTTCTGATATTTTATGCATGATGTCAGTAATTACATGCATGTAGTAATACCTGCATCTTCAATTTCTGCATTTACATGTAATTTAAACAATTTAATAGATATATATTATTTTAAACGATTGACCAAGTCAAATTTTTTTTATATATAGTATTTGTACACCCTACTTTATGATCATACTTGCTTTTTATCTATTTTTGATGGCTGTATTTTAGAAGCCTGTATTCATTTGTACACTTATTTTATGTTTATACTTGATTTTTTAAAATATTTTTTTCTATATGTGACGCTCCACCACATAAGGAGTCGCATTGCACCAGAGGTCAGTTCTTAGTTATTGACAAGTTATTAATCTGCAATGAAAGGGCTATCCAATAAAAAAAAAAACAGATTGATAATCGGACAATTCTGTGCAAAGTTATTACAAATTGAAATGATAGACTGCAAGATGTGACAAACTGAGAAATGGGCAAGTTTAATTTTGTAACTGGTTGTCAGAATGAGGGCTTGACTATTTTCAAAACACATTTAAAAGCAAAAGGAAAAAAAACAAACTTATGCCTTGATATTTCATTGTAAGGTAGATAAACGGATATAGTTTAATAATCAATCAAAATCTCAAAATTGACATGTCCCCATCTGCCTTTAATGGCTCTTAGCCCAAAATTGGGCGAGTGAAGTGCTAAGGGACTGGTTTCTTCGTGGTGGAGCGTCACATTTTATTTTATATGTATTTGGATGTCTATTTTAGAAGCCTGTATTCAGGTGGCTGTATTTCAGAAGCCTGTATTCAGAGGTCTCTATTTTTTAAGCAAATACTTCCTTTATTTATTCTTTCATGTCACAAATAGATCTAGTGGAATTAGCACTTCTGTGCTTTCTACATTCAGTCCCTGTGTACATTTTTGTTCCCAGGGGGAGCAGCCCAAATTTCCTGCAGAGAAATCTGCTATGGCTACAGGTGGTGGGCAATAATATAACAAAACTACAGATTAAAAAAAAATTCCCCACACATACACTGCCCCACCACTCTTCGAGCAGTGTAGGGCAGGGCTGGGCAGGGCAGGGCAGGGCAGGGCAGAGCAGGGCAGGGCAGGGCAGGGCAGGGCAGGGCAGGACAAATGAACTGAAGAGAGTTCAGACTGTGTGTGATCTGACTGCAGGTTACAGCCACCACTGAGAGGAGACAGGCAGACGCCAGTTCCTGGGGATTTCCCTGCCTCTGAAGTTAATTGACTCTACTCCCCAAAACTCTTTCTGATGAGACTATACACTAATGTCATGTGTACAAACACATGCAGAACATTATGCGCCCACATGAAAACCTGTTCCATCTTCTGGAAGAGTAGGCCATTGTGTGCAAGTATGAACAGCTGACAAAATGTAGAAAACATGAACTGGCATATTTCAGCATCATCCCTGAAACCATAATGCCAAGCATAATGTGGCTAACTTACTGGTGGGCATTTTTTTTAAATTTAAAAAACAAAATAAAAAACCCTTACTGGTGGGCAAATGCTCAAATATAAAATATCATAAATTGACCACTGATGACAGAAAAAGAAAATTCAGCAACCCCCCCCCCCCCCCTTTTCCACTTTTGAAATACAGACATTGGATACAGGCAGCTGAAGAACAGCAGTAGAATGCAGGTTGTTGCAATGGATTGGTGTACCCATTTTTTCATTCTGATGTGGAAAATCTACATGTAGGACTTCCCTGATTCTCACTCTCTCTCTATAACACACACACACACACACACACACACACACACACACACACACACACACACTCACACACACACACACACACACACACACACAGTCACAGTCACACACACACAATCACGCACACACAAACACACACTCACTCAGGAACACAAACGCAAGTCAACACAATAACACATGTCAAACGTGTGTGCATGAACCCCCTGCACAGAAACTGAAAAAAAAAAGTTGTGTCGCAAGTGAAGGGAGAGGGTGTGTGTGTGGTTGTGGTAATGATGAAGAGCTTTTATTTCAGCAGTAGGGGAGAGAGAGAGGGGGGGGGTGATTGTGTTTATGATGAAGAGCTTTTATTTCAGCAGTAGGGGAGAGAGAGAGGGGGGGGGGGTGTGGTTGTGGTTATGATGAGAGCTTTTATTTCAGCAGTAGGGGGAGAGGGGGGGTGGGTTGTGGTTATGTTTGAAGAGCTTTTATTTCAGCAGTAGGGGAGAGAGAGGGGGGGGGGTGTGGTTGTGGTTATGATGAAGAGCTTTTATTTCAGCAGTAGGGGGAGAGAGGGGGGGGTGTGGTTGTGGGTTATGATGAAGAGCTTTTATTTCAGCAGTAGGGGGAGAGGGGGGTGTGTGGTTGTGGTTATGATGAAGAGCTTTTATTTCAGCAGTAGGTGTGGAGGGAGGAGGCACAGAGAGCACTTCACTGTGCTGCAAACTACATTCCACTGCACTGCATCAGTTCATTCTGTGCTGCAAACTACACTCCACTTCACTGCATCAGTTCATTCTGTGCTGCAAACTACACTACACTCCTCTGCATCAGTTCATTCTGTGCTGCAAACTACACTACACTGCACTGCATCAGTTCATTCTGTGCTGCAAACTACACTCCACTCCGCTGCATCAGTTCATTCTGTGCTGCAAACTACACTACACTCGGCTGCATCAGTTCATTTCACTGAGGGTTACAGGGCACAATGTGAACATCCTTTCTTGTGGCCGGTGGCTGCCAATGCCTGGGTCTCTTTCAACATGGACACCGCCTGCACACAGAATCATAAGAGACACACGTCAGTCACTGAACTATCATAACATTGAACAATCACAACACTGAACAATCACAGCACTGTTGTCACATTGAACTCTCTCTCTCTCTCTCTCTCTCTCTCTCTCTCTCTCTCTCTCTCTCTCTCTCTCTCTCTCTCTCTCTCTCTGTCTCTCTCTCTCTCTCTCTCTGAATGTCGCACCTATTACCATCCATTTTTATTCATATCTTGTATTCCCTTTTTGATAATCACGTATGATGAATGTAATTGATTTTATGTAAAATTTTAACTAATGATCATTAAACAAAAAACCGCAAAAAACCTGAATAACTTTGTCCATTACCACATATATAATTAGAAACATAAATTTTATGATGTAATCATAAGATTGATATGATATTAGGGTATATATATCCCAAAATATGTGCCTTAAAGCGGATAGAGTATTTGTGTATTTTTTAGCGGATAGAGTATTTGTGTATTTTTTATGATTCTACTCAGAATTCAAGGCATATATTTTCTTTAGAATGAAGTTTATTGATGAAATGTGTCAGAACCGGTGAAAATTGTGTGTGTGTGTGTGTGTGTGTGTGTGTGTGTGTGTGTGTGTGTGTGTGTGTGTGTGTGCGTGCGTGTGTGTGTGAGAGTGTGTGTATGTGGTGTGTGTGTGCGAGCGTGCGTGTGTGTATGTGTGTGTGAGTGTGTGTGTGTATGTGTGTGTGTGTGTGTGAGTGTGTGTGTGTGTAGTTTTGTGTTGTGTGTGTTTGTGTGTGCATGTGTGTGTTGTGTGTGTTGGTGTATGTGTGTGTGTTTGTGTGTGGTGTGTGTGTGTGCGTGTATGTTTGTGTGTATATGTGTGTGAGAGTGTGTTTGTGTGTCTGTGTGTGTGTGTGTGGAGTGTGTGTGAGTGTATGTTTGTGTGTGTATGTGTGTGTGAGAGTGTGTTTGTGTGTCTGTGTGTGTGTGTGTGTGTGTGTGTGTCTGTGTGTGTGTCTGTGTGTCTGTGTGTGTGTCTGTGTGTGAGTGAGTGTGAGTGTGTATAAAACATTATCTGATTGAAAAAAAAATGCTATGCCTATTTTTTTTTAACATGTAGGATGTTTTATGTTTTTTTTATTATTATTTTTATTGTAATTTTATTGGTAGTATGTCTCCCCCCCCCCCCCCCTCCAATAAGGATGCTAGTTTAAAAAAAAAAGAAGAAAAATTCCCCTTTTATCCAAATGTATGATTTATATTACATGTATGACTTTTGACAGATAGTGGTGGATTGATGTTTCTGGTTGTTAATTTCATTTTGTTATCTTGTTTGCTCCTTATCTACTAACGTTTTTCTTTTTTTCATAATCAAAATCTTTTATTGTGACTTCTGATTTTTGTCTTCTGAAAGAGTGCATTTTATTACCTTATCATGTATAGTGTCCTTTATTCTTGTGTGTTGTTTGGTACTGCGTAAAGTCTTATTGTTTAGTATATTTTCAACTTGATGTATCCCTGAAAAGGGCGGGGACTGGATGTAAAAAAGCACACGAGTGCTTATCTATTATCCTCGAATAAAAGACTTTGCCTTGCCTTGCCTTGCCTTGTCTCTCTCTCTCTCTTCATCCTGTAGGAAACATCTCTCTCTCTTTCTATAAGATCTTATTTTATGATGAAATAATCAAAGCCCACAAAAGAGTTATAAATTACATTATAAAGTCATTTGTATTTGTCATTGTTGACTTATGCATGTTCTAATTTATCACTGTTTGGTGATATTCACATTATAGTGGAGTAAGACAATGTTGTAAGTTGATGTGTACAAATCAGCTTGAAAGGGAGTAGGTGGGATATTGGTTTGATAACTATTCTAGTTCATTGTTTTAGATACTATTATGCGGATTGAGCACAGCTGACATTTGTTATTGGCAATAACTGGAACATTTATCAGCAAAAATTGTTTTAGTTGCTATGTTAAAATTTTGTAATTTTGTGTTTACTATTGTTCTAAAATGATGCCATCTTGGTTTTTATATCATGTCTTCTTCTTCTATCCCATAGTCTCTTTAGACTGTAGGGGCACCAGGGAAGACCTTGTGACCGGCTCTCTCCATTTTCTTCTGTCCTCGACCTTTCTCAGGGTATCACTCAGCCTGAGGTCTACACATTAAAGATTTGAAAATGAGCTAGATTAAGTCCAATTCTTTGACAGCCTTTTATATAGATGTTTCTATGCATACCATGTTGTTTTGTTGGGTTTTTTCCTTTGTTTGTTTGGATTTTGTTTCTCTTATTGGTAGCAGTATCTGATGATCAGAGAGATTTCTGTGAGGGTGTTATAATAGATATTATTTCTTCAGATAATCCAAACTGGAGGTGTACTCTCTCTCTTGTTTTTTTTTGTGTTTTGTTTGTTATAATTATTCAGAATTGTACTGGATTTAGGAGAAGTTTGGTGGTTTTATTCGTTTTTCAAGTGTAATGTTTGGATTTTATGGAGTGCTTTCCTTTTTAAATTTTAGGTGAATTTTTTGTGATCTGTTAAATTCTTCGTCTTTGGTTTTCATTCACAGTTGTGGTTAGGAAAGAAAGTGTTTGTGTAAATATTGATATATATCTTTTATGTTGTTGTTGGGCTTCTTGATCATGTTTTGAAAAATATTATAATTGGACATTACATCATAATGCTACTCATGAGTCTATGCCTTTAGTAATGTACCAAGTAAGATTAATTGCTGGTTTGCATAACTTTTAATTGTAGTTTTGTTGCTGATTAGATAGGGCTTTTAATTTATTATCTTTGCCACTTTGTGACTTGATAGATTTAATTCATAAATTGGAATGTATGAAATGGTGTTTTACTTGAGCATAAATGGTTTTGAAAGGCACTGACTTGATGTTTCACTGATAATATCGTTTTCAAGAAGGACTTTGTTGATTGGTCTTTGTTCGTTCTTTAGATTTTAAGTCTTTTTACTGTTAGTGATGTTAGATGATGGGAGACAGACAGGGAGAAAAGAAGAAAAGCAGATGCTCGTGTGTGACTAAAAGTTTGTGTTTTGTCACTTATAATGCATGTGGATGTGTGTGTGTGTGTGTGTGTGTGTGTGTGTGTGTGTGTGTGTGTGTGTGTGTGTGTGTGTGTGTGTGTGTGTGTGAGTGAGTGTGTGAGCGAGTGTGTGAGTGAGTGTGTGAGTGAGTGAGCGGGCAAGCGTGTGTGTGTGTGCATGCATGTGCGCACGCTCAAAAGAGATATAGAGAGAGACACAGAGAGAGAGAGAAAAGAGAGAGAGAGAGAGAGAGAGAGAGAGAGAGGAGAGAGAGAGAGAGAGTGTGTGTGTGTGTGTGTGTGTGTGTGTGTGTGTGTGTGTGTGTGTGTGTGTGTGTGCATAAAGATATTGATTTAGTTACATCAAATGGCTAAGTTAATTAGCAAAAAGAAATAGAAAAAGAAAGAAAAGTATATCAACAGTTAAAAATCAATAAATAGATACTACCCCTCCCCGAAAAACACAACACAACAAAACAAAAAAAACACAAAAAACCCCAAACAAACAAAAAACAACTTCTAATCAGACATTATATAAACCTATAGACAGGACTATGTACAAGGGATTAAGTTAAAGTTAAAGTCTCTCCCGAGCCTAAGGCTCATCAGGCTGGTGCTTATCCCGGTTTCTGTGGCCTTAAGTGACTGAGAGTCATAGACTCCCCCTGGATAGGACGCCAGTCTATCGCAGGGTTAACCCCCAACACAAGGTTCGTACCCCTTTTACACCTGGGTGGGGTGAGAAAATAGCCATAAAGTGCCTTTTCCAAGGGCACAACGCCATAGCCGAAAGCTGGGATCAAACCCGCAACCTTTAGATTATGAGTCCAACGCCCTAACCACTAGACAACAGTTGCGGCTACAAGGGATTAAGCCATTTCATTCATTCAATCAAAAGAATCTGATGGGACAATAGATCCTGAAAAGTTTCTTCAGAAAAATTTAGGTCTGTAAAATGTTTCAGAAGAAACTGGAGTCCTGTATTACAACTGTAAAATATATGACTCAGGCTCAACTTTTGTCCACAAATGCAATTAACGTTTTTACAATTTATGTTTTTGATTAGTCTGTTTTGATGATAATGTAACCTGAAATGTGCCCCCCCCCCCCCCCTCTCTCTCTCTCTCTCTCTCATTATAATTGTTCTTGTTTAGTTGCGGCTATCTTTTTATCTTATTTATCCTTGATAAAAGGGCGGGGACTGGATGTAAAAAAGCACATGAGTGCTTATCTATTATCCTCAATAAAAGAATTTTGCCTTGCCTTGTCTCTCTCTCTCTTTCTTCAGCTTCTAATCCACTTGATACATCTAAA
The DNA here is from genome assembly GCA_030674155.1 of Stramonita haemastoma. Taxonomy (NCBI): domain Eukaryota; kingdom Metazoa; phylum Mollusca; class Gastropoda; order Neogastropoda; family Muricidae; genus Stramonita; species Stramonita haemastoma. Next base: position 17,387,143 of record CM060332.1, read on the forward strand.
CTAATGAACCAGTCCTCATCCTGTTGAATATATATAATTCTCTCCTTTTCTCTCTCTTCCTGTGTGTGTGTGTGTGTGTGTGTGTGTGTGTGTGTGTGTGTGTGTGTGTGTGTGTGTGTATAAATGTTTTTATATGTATCTTATCATTGTGTAGTTGTAACTGATTTCAAAGAGTACATTTTTGATATTTTGTTTTTCGCATCATATTTATCATAATTTTTATGGTATATTTTCTATATATGCACAACTAGAAAGATAGAGAGTGTTAAGTGATGACATTATTGGTCAATTGAAAATTGTAGGCAACATTACCTGGCTTAAAATGTACTGTGTACACTCTCTCTCTCTCTCTCTCTCTCTCTCTCTCTCTCTCTCTCTCTCTCTCTCTCTCTCTCTCTCTCTCACCTGTTGTCTATTCATGTTACCATCCATATTGAGAAATACTTTATTCAGATTTTGTACTATTTACTAATCATGTGTTGAATGTAGTTGATTATATGTACCCTTTTAAACTTCAAGTAAGCTGAATAACTATGTCCATCATAATTACAAAATGGTTATGAACGTGATTTTTACGACCATAATCATAAGACTAAGGTATTAGAATATGTATGTTCCAATATATATGCCTTACAGCCGATGGATTCCTTTTGCGTTCCATTACATGATAAAAATAAATTATTAGGCATATACTTCCTGTAGAATGAAGTTTATTAATGAGATGAGCGCGAACTTGTGTGTGTGTGTGTGTGTGTGTGTGTGTGTGTGTGCGTGTGCGTGTGTGTGTGTGTGGATAATTGTTTTTATTTTTCATTTCCCCTTGTATTAAAATATTATGATTTGTGTGATTTTTTTATTGATAGATTGTGCCTCAATTTTTAGATGTTTTGTTCTTGTTTTTTCTGTGTTAACTTGGTTGCTTGTTTTTGTTTCTTCTTTTTTTGAATGAAGTATGAATGTAAAAGAAATGATAATATTGTAACCTGATATGATTGTTTGACTTTTATCATTCTTCTTTTTTTTCTATGACTAAAAAACAAAACAAAACAAAAAAAAACCCTGAAGTACATGTGTGCCTGCGGATATATGTTTATATAAGTGTGAGTAAGTGTGTGTGTGTGTGTGTTTGATTTGTATGTGCATGTGCGTGCATGCATGCGTGAGTGAGTTGCATATGTGTGTGTGTGTGTGTGTGTGTGTGTGTGTGTGTAACCTACATGAAGGAGTAAATTTTACAGTGTATTATTATCATACCATTATCACTATTGTTGATATTATTCTTATTGTTATTATTATAATCACTGTATTATCTTCAGTTCCTTTTGAGTTCATTTTGTTGTTATGAGTTGTAACAATGTTGTAGCTAAATTATGTTCTCTTGTTTGCTCTTCATCTATTAACGTTTTTCTTTTTCTTCAATAATCAAAATCATTTTTGTAACCAGGTGGTTTTGTGTAGCTCTATGTGTTAGAGCTCGTTGGGCAGTTTAGTTTGGTTTTCAACAGCGAAACAAATATTCAGTTTGGTCAGAACATACGAGATCTTCGGTTCATTTAACAAAGTTTCATAGTTTGTTATGTGTACAATATATTTGTATTTTTATATGAAGTTGATGATTGAATCTCTTTGATCTTTATAATTCCTATGTAGCAAATTAGTAACTATGTATTCCATTTTGTTCTTATGATTTTATTGTTAGTGGAATGAGATGAGATATATTTTATTGTAATGATTTTTGGATTTATCAAGAGAGAGAACTCTCCCTTGCATTTTGAGCACAAAGAATCAGCCTGACATAGGAGAGAAAATCTTTAATAACAACTTTAATAAATCATATCATTTATTTATATTCATGGATATAATTGTTGAAAGACTGATCTTGACTCGATTTAACTCAACGATTGTGAAGATTCTCTATTTTCACTGTAAATTAGTATTTTTCACCTGTTGCATCATATCAGTATAACTATAAGAACATTGAACTCATGATCTGCAAAGCAGTTCTAATTCATAAGTAAAGAAATATTTTATATACTGTAGTGTGTGATTGAGAATCGTGTGTAATAAACTTTATATAGATAAATGAAATATAACTTAACTTAGGTTGTAATAGATCGTAAGGCATACGATGATTTGGAACACGATGATTAAACGCTTGTTCTTTGTTCTAAACGAAATCCAATTGTCAAACTGAATTTTATAAAACACAGACATTAAACTATCGATCTATGGTATATTTTGGGTTTATATATGAATGAACATTAGGTTGGATTATGTTAATATAGATAATTTGTATTATTAGAGATCGTTCATTCTTTCGATCTTATGAACTGCTTTGTAAGCAAGGGCGATGCGCACATAGTAGATCGGAAAATGTGTCTTCGCATGGCTGTTTAATTATTAATATCTCATCTCATGGACACTGCTAGCTAATAATATGCATATGTATACAATCTGTGAATTATATTCTTCCTTTTATATACATTAAGTATTAGGCTCTGATGGACTCTTAGTGTTTTATTATCAAAAGTTTTAGTGTAAACCTGTTAAAACTGTGTCTACTCAGAAGATTTAATCGCCTTTAGCTCACAGTTAGATAGTTGTTGTGTAAAGTGTGTTAATGCATTTTAAAGCTTGTGTTTTCTAGTTTATTTTGATATATAATATGTTTAGCTTTGTAGCGCGGACAGCGAGATAATTACCACCGCATAAGGAAACACAAATTTCCTCCATTTTAAGTTTGAAGTGGGCGTCTGATGCCCCATGGCGCTGTCTTTGCCGTCCGTGTGGAGGGTATAAATTATATTTAGGGGTGGTCAGTGTAGCTAGTCAGTGCAGAATAGGCCTAGTAGGCCTAGGGTCCAGCAGAGCACAGGAGCAGAGTAGAGAGATGACCAACTAAAGACCGACCAACGCCCAGCTGCTGTCTTCACCTGAGTCTTCTGTTGCCTGGTTGCTGTGCATTGTTCCTCTATTTTCCCTACCTGTCCTCTATCCTTGCCACCCAGCTCATCACATTTTATTGTGACTTCTGATTTTTGTCTTCTGAATGAGTACATTTTTATTACCTTATTATATATAGTGTCCTTATTCTTCTATATCATTTGGTGCTGCGTATAGTTTTATTGTTTAGTATCTTTTATCTTGATGTTATCCCTGAAAAGGGCGGGGACTGGACGTAAAAAAGCACACAAGTGCTTATCTATTATCCTCAAATAAAAGAATTTGCCTTGCCTTGCCTTCTCTCTCTCCCTCTCTCTCTGTTTTCCTATTTCCCACTTTCACATATTACACTATCCTAAACTTGTCATTTGATAGAAATGTTTTGGTTCTTTATGTTGAAATTGAAATTGTATTCTTGTCGTCTAAATAAGGACAGGCTGTGTTTGCTGTTTTTTTCCCCTTGTCTATACATTACACCTTTTTGGACTTTTAAACTCATTGAACACGTCTTGAAAAAATGTCATTATTTGGGCATTACATCATAATGTTGTTGATTTTTATAATGTTTGTTTGAATTTTCCTTCATAATATTGTTTTAAAGTAAGAAAGATTTGTAAAAATGTTTTGATATATAATACATTTTTTTTGTTTGGGTTGCTCTCGTCTCTGCTGTCTCCTCTCAATCTTCATCTATTTAATTTAATTAATTATAATTAGTTAATCTGTCCTGACATTAATGTTCAGGTCAGTTGAGGATTGTGTGTTTGTTGAATACATCTCTATTTCTTTTGTTTAACCAGTTCCCTGCCTGTAGGACGTCAGCTGACATCCTTTTTTTTCAGATTTTTCATAAGTTCGTGTCTGGTGCTAGAGTGAAAATTTCTTCTCACACGCTTAGAGGAACGTCTTAGCTATTCTTAATTAGGAATGGAATCTCTCTCTAGGTCACAGCAATTGGCATTTTTTCTTCATTTTAGTCTGTGTCTGGCTAAGTTCGTGCTACGTGGGGAAATGGAGTCTGAACAATTGTGTTTGACAGTCAGTCAACCGTCTGATTCACAGAAAACTAACATTACTTTGCCAGCACTGCAGATGATTTTTGATGTAAATAATAAGGTGATCATCTTTTAACTGATGGTTCATTTGAAAATGACAATGGTTATGACAGTGATAGAGATTTTTGTGACCATAATAATAGGATTGGTCACAGTATTAGAGTATATGTTCTAAACTTTGTGCCTTACATCTCTCTCTCTCTCTCTCTCTCTCTCTCTCTCTCTCTCTCTCTCTCTCTCTCTCTCTCTCTCTCTGTCTCTGTCTCTCTGTCTCTCACTCAGCAGATAAATTCCTCTGGAGTTCTGTTACATACTTCTACTTAAATTTTATGCTTGTATTTCCCTTAGCATAAAGCCTATTGATGATGTGCACATGAACCTGTGAATGTGTGTATGCAAATTATCTTTTAAATTATCTTTTTTTAAAATCTGGAATATATATCTTAAGTAATTTACTACTGGTAGTACTTTTTCCCCATAATGAGGATATTAGTCAGGTTTCTTCCTCCCTTTTACCAAACTATTACGATTTAAATGTTGACAGACTGTGGTGGGATGATGTTTTTAATTACTCAACTCCTTATGTCTCCTTGTTTGCTACTTATTTGCATTTTTATGTTTGCTTTTTTAAAAATCATAATTATCAGTTCATTGTTTATTTCTTACTTCAATTCTCTATGTGTGTGCTTTTATGTTATTTCATTATTTATCTTTCTGTCCTTGTTTCTTGTCTTCTGTTTGTTACTGTTCTTGTTATATCTTTTGATATTTGGTTTATTATTGTTGTTAGAGGTGGGTTTTTTCCTTGATGTTATCCCTGATAAGGGTTGGGGACTGGATGTAAAAAAAACACATGAGTGCTTATTCATTATCCTCAAACTAAAAGAATTAGACTTGACTTGACTTGACTGTCCCTGAATGTCTTGCCTATAGTTTAATCAGGTTTATTATTTGTAATCAGAAATGTTTTTATTTATACTCCATATTTTTTGAAATCTCAATGTGTCGAATGTAACTATTTTTTTGTGGACATTTTATCAAATGATATTATTTTCTGTTCGAGCAGAATAACTGTCCATCATAATTACAATATGGTTTTATCCATTTTTTGTGACTACAATCACAAGATTGATCATGGTACTAGAGAATGTGTCCAAAACTATGTGCCTCTCTCTCTCTTTCTCAGGGGATAAAATAATCCCTCTTGTGTTCTGTTATACAGTTTCACTTAAATTTAAGGCATATATTTCCCTTGATATAAAGCCTATTGGTGACGTTTGCATGCACCAGTGTGCATGTGCGTGCGTGTGTGTAAATCAATATGCCATTGTTTTAAAAAATGTTTTTATAATAAATGATGTGCACAATTTTCTTTTCATTTAAAAGTGGGACATGTGTTTTTATGCAATTTGCTGTTGGTAGTCCTTTTTCTCCATTATCATGATATTGGCTAACTTTCAGACACTGATCTTCACAGTTCAATGGGAAAAGAAACCTTGCACAAACAAACATCCTAGTGACTGATGGTGGATTTGGCATACAGTGACTTATTACCTCCCTTGGTCTGTCCAAACCTGCTACCTTGGGGACAGAAGCCATTTTTCCACATCTCTCCTTTTTCCTGCATTTTGTCTTTCCTATTTTCTACTGTTTTTATTCTGATCATTATAATATCAAGGCCATTCCTCCTCAGGATACCAGAGGTTTTATCCTCAGTAATGGAATACATCAACTCTCAGCTAGATATGAACTTTCATTCTGGGGGTCAAATTTTGTGGTCAGGCCTGCCTGTCCCCTGTAGTAGCTGGACAGGCCAAAGTGAGTGTTGGACAGCCTGAGTCCTGCTGACAGACAGACAGACAGACAGACAAACAGACATACAGACAGGCCAAAGTGAGAGTTGGACAGCCTGAGTCCTGCTGACAGACAAACAAACAGACAAACAGATAAACAGACAGGCCAAAGTGAGTGTTGGACAGCCTGAGTATTGCTGACAGGCAGACAGACAGACAGACAGACAAACAGACAAACAGACAGACAGACAAACAGACAGACAGACAGACAAACAGACAGGCCAAAGTGAGTGTTGGACAGCCTGAGTCCTGCTGACAGACAGACAGATAGACAAACAGACAGACAGATAAACAGACAGACAGACAGACAAACAGAGAGGCCAAAGTGAGTGTTGGACAGCCTGAATATTGCTGACAGGCAGACAGACAGACAAACAGACAGACAGACAGACAGACAGACAGACATACAGACAGACAGGCCAAAGTGAGTGAGTGACAGCCTGAGTCCTGCTGACAGGCAAACAGACAGACAGACAGACAAACAGACAGGCTAAAGTGAGTGTTTGACTGACAGACAGACAGACAGACAGGTCAAAGTGAGTGTTTGACAGCCTGAGTCCTGCTGACAGACAGACAGGCAGACAGACAGACAAACAGACAGGCCAAAGTGAGTGTTGGACAGCCTGAGTACTGCTGACACACCTGTCCCTCCATCCTGCATTGGCTGTCAGCCTGTTTCTCCCCAGTCTCTCTCCTGGGCTTCAGGGCTGCCTCCCTCCCTGCAGTCGTGTTGCTGCACTGTCTCTGTCTCTCTTGTGTCTTCACATGGACTGCACCAGACCTGGCAACACACACAACACACTTCTCGAGAAACAGCTCCCTTCTCTAGAAATGCATACATACACTCTAAAATCATGTATACACCTACTTCCATTTGGAGAGAGAATTATCTTTATGAATAATCTTTTATTTTTCAAGGGTAACAGAGAGAGAGAGAGAGAGAGAAGAGAGAGAGAGAGAGAGAGAGAGAGAGAGAGAGAGAGAGAGAGAGAGAGAGAGAGAGAGAGGAGAGAGAGAGAGAGATTTAATCTTTTATTTTATTCCCTTTATTTCAAAGACAGTGTATCAAGCACTAATGCGCGTTTTTACATCTAGTCCCTGTGTATGTGCAATTTTGAAAATTTTGTCATCCGTTTCCACCGGCACACAAGAGCATACTCTTTTGAAAAGCGGAATGGGTTTTAACCTGTGTGCAAGATGTACTATGTGCGTTGGTACACGAGACCTTGGTTTATAGTCTCATCCAAAAGACTTGAGGCAAGTAGAGTCGGTACTGATGTTAATTCCAGAGGAAAACTTGTGTGTGTGTGTGTGTGTGTGTGTGTGTGTGTGTGTGTGTGTGTGTGTGTGTGTGTGCATGTGCACATGTGCACACGTGTGTGGGAGAGTGAGTGAGTGTGTGAATATCTGTGACTGTGTCTGTCTGGTGGTTGGGGGCGCAACTCTGTATGCGACCAGCAGTGATTTTTCTCTCCCCAAGTATTGTGTTTTTTGTGGTTTCTATGTCTGGACTGTTTCTGAAACTTTGCTGTATATAGTGCAAGAGTGTGTGTGATTTTATGGAGGTATGTGTTTTATTCAAAGAAGAGCTTATAACGAGAAACTTTGTAAAATATTTTTATATGTTTTGATCTTTAAGGAAGTTGCCATGTTTTACAGTCCTGATTTTCTGCTCAGCTTCAAAACACAAGGGGGTACACTTGATTTATCCCATCTAGATAGGGCAAGCCGTTTTCGAATCGGACTTAAAAAACGTGGAAAAAGAGGAGGAGTGAGAATAAGAGCTCGACATCGTTGTTTTAGGCTTCCCTTACCTGTTGTCATGGGCAATGTGCAATCTGTTCGAAACAAAGTTGATGAACTGATAGCTTGTTGCAAGTTTATGTGCGAGTACAGAGAGGCAAACTTGATTTGTTTCTCTGAAACATGACTTACGGAAACTGACGAAGACTCCCGACATTCCTGGTTTTGCCATCTTCCGTGGGGATCGCTCAGTTGAAGAAACTGGAAAGACTAAAGGTGGTGGTGTTTGTGTGCTTGTTAACAACAGATGATGCAAAAATATCAGTATGAAGAAAAGATTCTGTTCTGAAAATGTTGAAGTCCTCAGCCTTGCTGTACGCCCATTTTATTTACCAAGAGAATTTAATCAGATTTTTATCACAGTTGTGTACATACATCCTTGTGCAGACACAAAGGTAGAAGCCAACACAGTTGCCGACGTCATCCATGAACTCTCTTCCACATCTCCTGACTCTCCTTCTTTTATCCTGGGTGATTTTAACGAATGCAGTCTGAGGGAGGTGCTGCCACACTACCATCAGTATGTCACACGCCCAACTTGTGGCGACAGGACTCTGGACCTGTGTTATGGCAACATCCAGCATGCCTTTCTCTCCCGCTCCCTGCCAAATATGGGGCAGTCAGTTCACAGCATGGTGCAGCTGACTCCTGTTTACAAACAGAGGCTTAAGCAGGCAAAACCAGTTGTCTGGCATATAAAGATATGGTCCCAGGAGTCTGTTGAAGCCCTGAATGGTTGTTTTTTTATCCACAGACTGGTCCGTTTTCCTAGACAACAACAGCACTGCAGACACCCAGGCAGATGCCATCTCCTGCGATATTAACTTCTGTGTGGATGCTGTCTTGGAGAGCAAGGAGGTCAAGATCTACCCCAACTCCAAGCCATGGCTTTCGAAAGAACTCCGCACCTTGTTTGTAAGAAGACAGCAGGCCTTTAAACAACATCAAAGCATCAAAGAGATCCAAAAAGAAATCAACAAGAGAATACGAGCAGACAAAAAGGAGTATTCTGCAAAAGTGGAGGCCCATTTCTGCCAGAACAGAACCAAACAGTTCTGTACAAACAATGACTGGGTACAAAACGAAGAAGAGGGAGATTGTGACAGAGGATGCCCCCAAGCTGGCCAATGAACTGAACACATTTTACACCAGATTTGACAAGAAGAACTTCCAGACAGAACAAGAAGAAGCTATGGAGAGAGTAAATCAACAAACGGCACTTCCAGTGAACATTGATGTGAAGTACGTGAGGAACGAATTTAGGAAAGTAAACCCTAGGAGTGCATGTGGCCCTGATTGTATCAGCGCCAAAACCATTAGAGAATGCAGCGACTCCCTTGCTCCTGTCTTCACCCACCTGTTCCAGCAGTCCCTTGACACCGGACACATCCCTCAGCTCTGGAAGACCTCAACAATTATTCCAGTACCAAAAAAAACAGTCTCCAAAAGTTTTAAATGACTATAGGCCTGTAGCACTGACCTCAATTCCATTCAAGTGTGCCGAAAAAATTATCCTTCGTCAGCTGAGGCTCCAGACTGCAGAGTACCAAGACCCCCTCCAGTTTGCCTACTCTAAAGGCAGGGGCACAGATGATGCTCTCCTGACTCTGCTGCACAAGCTATATGAACACTTAGATAGTCCAGGGACTTATGCCAGAATTCTTTTATTGATTTTTCGAGTGCTTTCAATACAATTCAACCACATCTTTTAATACAGAAACTGTTGAACATGAATGTCAACCCAACACTAATAGCATGGATTTTTAGCTTTTTAACAGAAAGACCACAGAAAGTGAAAATAGGACAAGCAATGTCAGACTGCCTGTTGACAAACACAGGAGCCCCCCAAGGGTGTGTCCTTTCTCCGGTCCTTTTTACCCTCTACACAGCTGACTGCCATTTTACTACTGACAGTAATATTTTTATCAAGTTTGCTGATGACACGTCACTTACTGGGCTTCTGAAGAACAGTGAGACATCGTACAAATCCACGGTCAAAGCTTTAGTAGACTGGTGTGACAAAAACTATCTGGAACTTAACATCTCAAAAACAGAAGAAATGATCATTGATTTTCGAAAGAAACAAGACAAGCCAGCACCACTTACCATCAAGAACGAAGAAGTGCAGATAACAAGTGCTTACAAATATCTTGGCACAATCATTGATGACAGGCTTAGTTGGACCGAAAATGTGAATGCCTGCTTCAAGAAAGCAAACAAAGAATGTTCTTCTTAAGAAAACTGGGAAGCTTTCAAATCAGCAACACTATTTACTGAGATTTTACCAAGCTGCAGTGCAAAGCATTGCATTGTTTAATCAGATCTGCTATTTTAACAACACCAGAAAATCCGACAGCAACAAACTGGAGCGCATCACAAAGGCAGCAGCAAGGGTCATCAAGAAGGACATCACCCCAGCCTCCAGTCTCTACGAGAAGAGCTGCCTGAAGAAGATGACAAAGATTATGAAGGACGACACCCACCCCCTCCATCCTGTGCTGACCCAGTGTGTGTCCAAGCGAGAGGTCAGCAGTCATCTTCTATCCATAAGAAGCAGAACCAACCGCTTTAGGGACCCCTTCCTGCCCACAGCCGTCAGACTGTATAATAGTCAACACCAGTGACTGCAACACCTGTGAAGAACTGCACTCCCGCCTGCATTGAGAGAGAGAGAGTGTGTGTGTTTGTGTGTGTGGAGGGAGGGGGGGTGAGTAAGTGGGTGCTGAGAGAGTGTGTGAGTGTGAGGGGGAATGAACAAATGTATATATTCGTATAAAAAATAGGGGTGGTGGGTGGATGGATGAATGGACAACTGTATGTTAGGGTGGAGTGGCAGTGTGAGGTGTGGCTGTGACAGAGGGGCGTGGGGGGGGGGGGGAGGGGGAAGTATTTGGGGGTCGGTGCTGTAACGCACGTGCCCACGTTGTGCAGCTGTGTACAGGCAGGTCAGGTGTAGGGCCTCTGCCTCAAGAAGTGCGTCAGTGGATAGGGAGGAGGTGGGTGGGTAGAGCAAGAGATTAGTGTGTGTGTGCCTACAGAGGGGAGATAAAGGTGTGTGGAGGGGGGGGGAGGGGGGTAGAGGCGTGGGACAGAGGAGAAAAGGTGTGCGTGTGATTTCGTGTGTGTGATTGTGTGTGTGTGTGTGCGCGTGCGCATGAATGCAAGCAAGCAAACGTGCACATGGTTACGCCTATTGTTTGTATCATGTGCATGTGATGGCGGCTTGCTTGGTGGCGGGGGTGACCAGGGGTTTGGTTTGCGGCTGAGGGAGGGAGGTGGGGGTGCACTGTGGTTGCTGGGCTGTGTCAGTGGACACGTGGATGTCGGACTCTACTTTGAGCAGAATGATAATTTTAAGCCATATTTTTATTTTTATCCCCTATTTTGATATAGCTCATCAGTCTCATCTTAATGTTCAACAGCCAGTTTTATGTTGTTTGATTATTTTTAGCGTAGTTGATTCCATTGATGCAGTGTGCTCGCGTGCGCGCGAGCGCGCGCGCGTGTGTGGTGTGTGTGTGTGTGTGTGTGTGTGTGTGTGTGTGTGTGTGTGTGTGTGTGTGTGTGTGTGTGTGTGTCTTTAACAAATGTTTCTTTTATCATGTGTATTCAAATTTATAGATGTCTTAACTATTAGTAGTGTTGAATATATTTTTATTCCTTGTTAAACAAATATCTCTTACTAGAGGTGTATGTATGTGTGAGTGGGCGAATGAGTGAGTGCTAATGTGTGTGCGCGCACGCGTGCCTGTGTGTGTGTGTGTGTGTGTGTGTGTGTGTGTGTGTGTGTGTGCGTGTGTGTTTGTGTTTGTGTTTAACAAATGTTAACTTTTATCATGTGCATTTAAATTTATCGAAATTTATAGATGTTTAACTTAGTAGTGTGGAATGTTTTATTGGTTGTTAAACCGATTTCTTTTAGTAAAGGGGTGTGTGTGCGTGTGTGTATGTGTGTGTATGTGTGTGTGTGTGTGCGTGTGTGTGTGTGTGTGTGTGCGTGCATGTGTGTGTGCGTGCATGTGTGTGTATGTGTGTGTATGTGTATGTTTAACAAATGTTACCTCTATTTTGTATGTTTAAACTATTTCTCGATTTCTTACTAGCTGTTTAGATAAGCTGTTAATCACTGCAAAACAAATTTCCTTTAACAGAGGACAATAAAGGTGTTGAATTGTTGAATTGTTGAATTGTTGAATTGTTGAATTGTCTGGGTCTCTGTGTGTCTGTCTTTGTGTCTGTAGAGTTCTGCAATGTATTTTGTTGTTGTTGTTGTTGGGCAGGGGTGGGATTTGGCAGAGTCCAAAAACTCTGAAAAGTAGGGGGGTCCAGGGGGCATTGCCTGCTGGCGGGGTCAAGGGGCAGAGCCCCTTGTGGGGGTCAGGGGGCAACACCCCCTGAAGCTGAAGGTTTTTCAACAATTCTAGCCTGTTTAAAGGCCTCTCCTTGAACTAATTTCAGTCCTTGATACTAAGCAATTTCTGCCCTAAAATAAGCTCTCTAAGTACGACTTTTTTTGTCATTTCTTCAATCCAAAGGAGGTTCTATGCCCAATTAATCACATAGCAAAAATGAGTACACGTCTACTGTTCTAGACAAATGTGCACTAATGCAGATAGAGAAAGAAAGAGAAAGAAAGGACACACATAGACAAAGAAACAAGAGGGGGGGAGGGGGAGAGGTGTGTGTGTGTGTGTGTCTGTATGTGTGTGTGTGTCTGTGTGTGTCTGTGTGTGTAAGAGACAAAGAGAGGTGGAGAAAATGAGAGAGACAGAGACAGCGACAGAGAGAGACACAGAGAGAAAAGTGTGTTTGTGTTTGTGTGTGTGTGTGTGTGTGAGAGAGAGAGAGAGAGAGAGAGAGAGAGAGAGAGTCAAGTCAAGTCAAGTCAAGTCAAATAATTTAATGAGCCAGGCCATTTGCCCATGTCAAGGGGAACAGTGGGACGGGGATGATGCCATACTGACATACTTATCTCTTGAAAACATCAATGCAACACGAAAATTTGTGGAACAGAATCCTTTGCGTGCCCTCATTCCAGACAGTCAGTCACCCTGAATTAGCGGTATCACCATCCTTTGAAATAGTTACGACAACTAGCGATTATCAATAACACCACCTTACGAAACATAGTTTTTCCGCACCAGGCAAAGGACAAATAACATATAACAGTTCCAATCAGCAATATGAAAACTCATAAACAGTTCATAATCATGTTGTCTCCTCCACAGCAGATGACCTTAAATGAAGTGCACTTTTGATGTAATACATCACTGACTTTGCATGTGCTGTGCTTGAGAGCAGCAACACCAGTCTGAAGGTAGATGGTTGATTAGAAAATTTTGTAGGTATAAACTGTTCCCGTATCATTTTGTATCGTGGACATATAAACATGAAATGTACTTCAGATTCAAGAATACCCTGGCAGAAAGGACAGTCAGAACACTTTTGTGTCGTATTGAAACGGTTTTTGTGACATCTTAATGGCGAAACGCCGAGGCGCATTCTTGTTAAATACTTCCTTATAGCACTATTGTGAACAATGAGTAGGTAGTCAGACAGACAAAGATTTTGTTTCAATAAGGAATAGAAGGCATAACGCTCTTTTGTGTTGATTTCACTGTTCCAGTTTTGAGTGTAACAATCCTTAAGACGTTGTCTGAATTCTGCCAAAAATATCCTTGCATCTGCCACTCCCTGACATTCCACACCAAAACCAAAGCCATAACGATATAGAGTAAAGCAGACTGTAGAGACCCAATTATTCTTATCATTACTATGGAGGTTAAGCAGCATGTTGTATGATTTATATGGAATACGATCTGTATCCATTCTTGTAAGAGTTATCCAGTATTTGATATTACGGGTATAAGTATTGACAAAGAGTGGAAACCTACCGGTCTCTCCATATACCAGGGCATTTGGAGTTCTAATGCTCACATTTAAAAATCTTTTAATTGCAAAGACATGTACTCTTTCGATTACAGAATGGTCAGCCAGGAGACCCCATACCTCAGAACCATACGTTAAAATTGGCTGAATCTGACAGTCAAAGAGTTTGAAAAATATTTTAGGGGACTGATTACCGAGAGACCACAACAAACGTAAAATACCAATTACACCCTTTTTTGCTCTACTAGCCATGTCCTTCAATGCATAAGAAAAAGACAAACCTGTAGAAAAAATAACTCCTAGGTATTTGTACTGCTTTACCACTTCGAGATTGCTTCCATTATAGAGCCACTTTTCTCGTACAGCAAGGTGGCCACCTTTTCGAAATACGACTACTTTTGATTTCTCCATATTCACTAACAATCCTAACTTTTTTGCTGTGTCACTTAATATATTTAATTGCGTTTGCAGACCAACTTTAGTGTATGATAACAGTATTACATCATCTGCAAAGAGTAGTATCAGTATCTGCATTTGGTCTGGGGTTAAAGATATACCATGTTTTCCTCTCTGAACAAGTTCAACCGCTAACTCATTTATATAAAGAGAGAATAAAACAGGGCTACAAATATCTCCCTGCCTCAGTCCTCCAGGACACATGAAAATATCAGTTAATTCACCTCCCACACTTACCCTTGCTTTTACAATGTTGTACATACTTTGCAGAGCCCTGTACATTTTTCCTTTGACACCATTTTTTCTAAGTACAGACCACAAGCAATGCCTATCAACCAAATCGAAGGCCTTCTTAAAGTCTATGAAGGCGCAGTACAGCTTTCCATGGTTAGCAAACTGTTTCTGAATTAATGACAAAAGAGTAAATATATGGTCGATTGTGCTATAACTATGTCTAAATCCTGCTTGTGCTTCATTTAGTCCTTTGTTTTCTTCTAACCATATAGATAAACGCTTATTGAGAATGTAACTATAAAGTTTTCCACATACATTTAGTAAGGAGATGCCTCTATAATTATCAGGAGAATTGATGTCACCTTTCTTATGTATTGGCTGAATGACTGCTTCTGACCATTGAAGTGGAAAACTGCCTGATGTAAACAACTTATTGAAATATTTAGTTAGAAATAATGCAACCTCTGGGCCTGCATATTTATAGAATTCCCCAGAGAATCCATCTGGACCTGCAGCTTTATTGTTTTTTAATTTGGATATAGCCTGTACTACTTCTTGGTATGTAATGTCTTGCTCAAGTATTGTAATATCTACTTGTAAGGTGGCTGAAGTATCAGAGGCGTAGGAACAGTTAAATGTATCATCTGTATCCGATCTGGGATCACTTTGGTTAAACACAGTAGAAAAATGATTATACCACTTTTCAGAAGAAATATTGCTTTGGCACACAGGTCTGCCAATGTGTTTCCTTACTGTGTTCCAGAATCTCTGAGGATCACTTAAAGAGTCTTCTAACACTTTCATTGTTTGTCTTTTGTACCCAATTTTCTTTTCTTTTAGCAGCAACTTGTACTCTTTCCTGAGATCTGTGTACTTAACTCTCAGGGTGTGTGTGTCTGTGTGTGTCTGTGTGTGTAAGAGACAAAGAGAGGTGGAGAAAATGAGAGAGACAGAGACAGCGACAGAGAGAGACACAGAGAGAAAAGTGTGTTTGTGTTTGTGTGTGTGTGTGTGTGTGAGAGAGAGAGAGAGAGAGAGAGAGAGAGAGAGAGAGAGAGAGAGAAGAGAGAGAGAGAGAGAGAAAGAGATAGAGAGAGAGAGAGAGAGAGAGAGAGAGAGAGAGAGAGAGAGAGAGAGAGAGAGAGAGTGAGATTGAGAGAGAGTGAGAGAGAGAGAGATTTGATTTAATTTATTATTTTATATCGAGGATAATGGAATAAGCACTCTTGTGCTTTTTTTCATCCAGTCCTCGTGTGTATGCAGTTTTGTAAATGTCATCTGTTCCCACTGGCACACGATTGCCTACTCTTACAAAAAGTGGAACAGGATTTAACGTGTGTGCAAGATGCAAGATGTTCTGCGTGTTATCGCGCACGGGCCTCAGTTTAAAGTCTTATCGAAGGACTTTGGGGGAGAGTGGAGTGAGCACTGATGTTAACTCCAGAAGAAACCTTTCCTCAACTGGACTCAAACCCGGGTCGTCAAATTGCAAGCGCAATGTTCTGACCACTAGGCTATTCATCCCCAGAGAAAGAGAGAGAGAGAGAGAGAGAGAGAGAGAGAGAGAGAGAGAGAGAGAGAGAGAGAGAGAGAGAGAGACTGGAATAGTGACAAGCAGCAGAAACACTGTACTGAATAGTAGATGAAGGAACTGGAATGGTGAGGGAAGAGGGTGCTGGAGGTGGTAGTGATTAGTAGGAGACAGGAAAGGTCAAAGTTCATTTTTTAGGCAGGTGTGATGAAAGTTTCTCTCTCATCATACTGCTGTTTCCCCCTCCCTACCATCCCCTTCATCCATGCTCCCTTTCCCTTTCATAGAACTGGTTAGCAGTGTAGGAGTGGTTTATGCACCCCACTACCCCCACCCCTTTTTCCAGAGAGAGAGAGAGAGAGAGAGAGAGAGAGAGAGAGAGAGAGAGAGACAGAGAGAGAGAGAGAGTTCAAAGTCATATTGTTATTTCCACATTCTTATCACATAACATTCTGAAGAGAGAAGAGAGGAGGGAGAAGGGAGAGAGAGAGAGAGAGAGAGGAGAGAGAGAGAGAGAGAGAGAGAGAGGGGGAGGGAGGAGGAGAGGGGGGGGGGGGGGGGGAGGAGGGGAGAGAAGAGAGAGAGAGAGAGAGAGAGAGAGAGAGAGAGAGAGAGAGAGGGTCAAAGTCAATTTTGTATGCCCACTTTCGGAGTTGGAGAGAGATCTAGATCTAGATGAGAAAAGAGGTGAAATCCTAATTAGTCTTGGTTTTTTTTCCTCTCAAAGGGTACAGAGAGAGAGAGAGAGCGAGAGAGAGAGAGAGAGAGAGAGAGAGAGAGAGAGAGAGAGAGAGAGAGAGAGAGAGAGAGGTCAATTTTGTTTTTCCACTTTCAGAGTTGGAAAGAAAGAAAAGTTAAAGTTAAAGTCTGTCCCGAGCCTAAGGCTCATCAGGCCGGTGCTTATCCCGGTTTCTGTGGCGTTAAGCGACTGAGAGTCATAGACTCCCCCCTGGATAGGACGCCAGTCTATCGCAGGGTTAACTCCCAACACACAGGTTGGTACCCCTTTTACACCTGGGTGGGGTGAGAAAATAGCCGTAAAGTGCCTTTTCCAAGGGCACAACGCCATAACCGAAAGCTGGGATCGAACCCGCAACCTTGAGATTACGAGTCCAACGCCCTAACCACTAGGCTACGCAGCGGCTGAAAGAAAGAGATATATATATTATTTAGATCTAGATGAGAAGACAAGTCAAAGCCTATATCAAAGTCTTGCCCCCCCAAACTGACCCAAGAGAAAGAGAGAGAGTGTAAGTGTCTCTTAACTGATGGACATCTTTCTGAAGAATTTCATTTTGTACAGCCTCCTAGTGATCACCATCGTTTATGTGTGATGCTCTAAGTCCTTTAGTGAAGGCATTGTTCTTTCCATTATTTTTATACACAGCCAACATCACATGTCGTCATCACTGTTCTCAAGCCTGGGCTACTTGTCTAGCCAGATCTGGCAAACCTTTCTTAAAGACTTTTTGGCCTACCAGCTCTGAACACTACTGGGTCACGGCATCTTCTGCTATAGATCTACTCAATAGATATGTCATGATGATGTCATTTGTGTCAGGAGTTCAAGGCTTCTTGGAAAATGACGTAATAACGTTAAGGAATACGAAAACGACGTCAGACCAGCTGGCTTCATTATGGATTGGGTGCTGATCACTCAGTGAATTTTGTCGTCTGTTGGGTATCAACGTAGTGACCATCCCATGCAGCCCTATATTTTAGAGATTTTATAAACGGCAGTTGCAATGACGCACTGTTTGTTCAAATATGCCCAGTGTACGATTTTGCATCCATTAGCCTAAGGCGCACTGGTCAGATTGTTTTGCAGCAAAGTTGAAAAAAATGCTGGAATCCACAAAAGCCCAACACTGAATAGGTCAATTCAGGTACTGTGTTCAATGATTGCTACCCACACACACGCGTGTTCGGAAACGTAGGGGACCTTCAGCCCGCAGACACAGTTTGCAAACAAAGCTTTAACAGTACGCCACAGCCAGTACACAAATACTTTTGCTCCTGCAACTTTTTTTTCCGCAGACTGAATTTTTTTCCCCATTGAAGTAGATTCCAAAAACTTGGAAATTTGCATTTCCACTCCTGGTTGGGGTGTTTATAATTGTTTAAACATTTTTTTAAAAATTGAGACTATCTGATTGTTATGTTTACGGTAATAATGGAGATAGCAAGTTGTTTTAGTTCCTAGATGGATGGCTTAATTTTTAAAAAAAGCCAATGCATTGCATATTCTTTGTACCATGTGTAAATCAAACTGAGACTTGACACAATCTCTCCTTCCTTCCTGACACCTGCAGCTGACCCAGTACTGACGTGGAGAGAGGCAGGCGGCTGTTTCTGATGCAGGCAGCCTGGCTGTTCTGACCACCAAAGCAGCAGACAAGAAGAGGAACAGACTTCACCACAAAAACTACCACCACCAAAAACAAGGGTGACAATGATGGTGATGATAATGATGAAAACTGGAGAAGGAAAAACTAAAAGTGGGGAAGAAGGAAATAAAGAAGGCAACAAACAATGGAGAAGAAGAGGAAGCAGAAAACAAAAGTAAAAAACAAAGAAGAAGAAGAAAGTCAGAAAAAGACAAAAGAAGAAGAAAAAAGCGTAAGAAAAGACAATGCCGGTTATGTCATATTATGTCATGTCATGTCATGTCCTCACCCTCCTGTTCACTGCTGGCTGGCTCAGTCACTGTGGGGACAGACAGGTGTGGGGGCACAGGGCAGCAGGCAGGCAGTGTCTGTAGAGGGGCAAAAGGCTTCCTTCCCGTCCAGTGGTGAAGTGAGTCTCCCCCACTCTGCACATACAGAAAATGACGTCAGAAACACTTATCACTAGCACAGAAATATCACACATACAGAAACCAGTGTACCCCACAAGCACAGAAATATCACACATACAGAAACCAGTGTACCCCACAAGCACAGAAATATCACACATACAGAAACCAGTGTACCCCACAAGCACAGAAATATCACACATACAGAAACCAGTGTACCACACAAGCACAGAAATATCACACATACAGAAACCAGTGTACCCCACAAGCACAGAAATATCACACATACAGAAACCAGTGTACCCCACAAGCACAGAAATATCACACATACAGAAACCAGTGTACCCCACAAGCACATAAATATCACACACATACAGAAACCAGTGTATATCAGAAACAGGCACACAACAATCCCATGAAAACAAGGAGAGATCAGAAACATCTTCACTTCACTTATCTAGCTGCAGCTAAACATCATAAAAAGAATAAGATGAACAGTTACAAAAGGTCAAATAACTGTGTGCAAGTATTTTGAACTTGTTAAAATATTAGAAAAAAAGAACCAACACAGAAAACATCAGGGAACAATGGGGTGGGATGGGTGTATCATGCCAATACATCAGTGAACAATGGGTGGGTGGATATATCATGCCAATACATCAGTGAACAATGGGGTGGGTTGGACGTATCATGCCAATACATCAACAACACTGAACAATGGGGTGGGTGTATCATGTCAATACATCAACAACAGTGAACAATGAGGTGGGATGGATGTATCATGCTAATACATCAGTGAACAATAGGGTGGGTGGGTGTATCATGCCAATACATCAGTGAACGATGGGGTGGGTGGGTGTATCATGCCAATACATCAACACCAAGGCAACAGTGGCTAGACAGCAGGATGTGACCATTCTCTATCATCAATGAAGAGAAAAATTAACATACCAAAAGTAATTACCCCCCCCCCCCCAACACAAACACACACATACACCAACACACGCACGCACTCACGCATGCGCACACACACACACACACACACACACACACACACACACACACACACACACACACAACACACACACACACGCACGCACACAAAATCACACAAAAAGAAGCACTTAACTCTTATACAATGCTGCTGAAAGCATCTCCAGATGTTGGGTACACAAGTCCTGTGAACACAGACACTGAAAACACATTATTCAAGTCTGTAATCATGTATGCAATCCATCAACCCCAATATCCCCACCCCCTTCCCCCAATACACACTCTCACCCATATACGCACGTCAATCCCTCTCTCTAACATTTGTGCAAAAAGAGCT
>CM060332.1:17409530-17414111 GCA_030674155.1 Stramonita haemastoma
TACGTGTTAGAGGGAAAAAAAAAACTAAAGAAAGAAGGCAAAGAAACATTTAGTCAATATCTATCAAAAGAATCATTTTTAGGCAAAACACAATCACAATAGCAAACAAGCCCAACAAAAAAATGATAAATATCAAAGTATTTACACAAGCCTTTTCTTTGTTTTCCATAATACTTTGAATGAAAACCAAAGAAATATAAATACGCGATCAATCATGATAAATAAACAATCAATAATCTATTTTTTCAAGGGTAACAGAGTTAGTATTCACATACCGTTTTTCATCGATCCTTGCCCTGATTAGGGAATAGTGAGCCCCGCCCCCCCCCCCCCCCCCTCCAAAAATAAAACAAAAACACAACAAAACCCAATTCCCCCCCCTTCCCACCTTCTACAAACAAAAACAACAGAAAAACAAAACCACCATCACCAACAATAAATTATTAAATGAAAGCGCTCCATCAAATCCAAACACAATACCTAATAAATGAATAAATTCACCAAAACTGCCCCCCAAATCCAGTACAATTCTGAATTTCAACAGCCAATTTTAACAGCCCCCCCCCCCCCCCCACACACACACCACAACACAAAAAAACCCCAATCACCACCAAACTTGCCCCCCCCCCCCCCCCCCTTTTCCCTATCCCATACAATACAATTCTGGAAAATGTAGTGTACATGTGATGAAGGTAACATCACTGTCCTTATTTTGACGGAAGATAGGAAGAAAAAGAGAGGAGAGAAGAGGAGAGTGAGAGAGAGCGAGGGAGACAGAGACAGAGAGAGACAACAAGCCCCAAACCAACCATACACACTAGCTGATGCACAGACAAAATACTTAACTCATCATCCCACACTGGCTTCACCTGGCTCCCTACACCAGGCCTGCAAATATAGATAAAGGGACATTCTGTTTTCAGAACTGTACCTCTAAAGTGTCAAAAGACTTTCCCATATTATAGAGGAATATTTTTAAGCTAGTACTGGTAAAACCGAGCTTTCAATGCCCATTCTCATACATTTCTTCGACATTACGTCAAACAGATGAAAAATTTAAATAAATATAAAAAAGATAACAGGGTGCAATTGTTTAAAAGTTGTGAAAATATAAGAAAAAAGAAACAACAAAGAAACAACAATGGGTCAGTGTATCATTGCAATACAAGGCAACATTATGGCAAAACAGCCTGTGACAGTGTACATGATCAATAAAGAGAAGAACAAATTACACATGACAAAAAACAAATCAATCACACACACACACATACACGCACACACTCACACACCCACACTCACAAAGAGAAAGAAGCACTTAACTTTTAGTGCAAAAAAATCATCTGCAGATGATCAGTACATGAGGCCTGTGAACACAAATACTGAACACAGATACTGAACACAGATATTGAACATAGATACTCAACACAGATATTGAACATAGATACTTAACACAGATATTGAACATAGATACTGAACACAGATACTGAACACATATATCGAACATATATACTGAACACAGATACTGAACACAGATTTTAAACACACATAAAATCATGTTGGAAATAATGTAGGCCATATATCAACTCCATACGCCCCCCCCCCCTCCTCCCACCACAGATATATAGAAATCTTGATTCCTCCATTGATGTATACTTACACATGATACTCATCTACACCAACATTTATAATACATGAATGAATGAATAATCTTTACATTTCAAGTGCAACAGACTGAGTATTCACATCCTTTTTTTCATCTTGCCCTTACCCTGATTAGGGAATAGCAACAACAACCCCCACCCCCCAAAAACACCCCCAGCCATGAAAACAAACAAACAAAATGACCACACAAAAACAACAGAAAAACAAAGCCCCATCACCAACAATAAAAGTACAACTTAAATTTTAAAAAAAGAAATAGGTTTATATTCAATAAACACATAATCCGAACTGGATACATTGATGAATATTCAAACAAAAGAGATAGATATGTATTCTACAAACACATAAACCCCAACTGACCTGAACATTAATGTCACAACAGATACACTGATTATAATCAGGTAAATTATATACATTAAAATAGAGAGCAGACAGCAGAGAAGAAAGCAACCCAACCAAAAACAAACATATACCTATATCTAAATCTATACATATACATTTTCACAAATATTTCTTATTTTAAAACAATATTATGAAGAGAAAGAAAAGCCAGCAGCAAACAAACATCTAAAAATCAACACATTCAGATATGCCCAAACAAGTCGTGTTCAAGAAAAAGAACTTTAAAGGTCCAAAAAGGAGTAACATATATGTGAGGGGAAAAAAAAAGAAGCAAAAAAAAACCAAAAAAAAAAAAACTCAACCAACCATACACAGCACGTCCTTATGGAGACAACAATAATGCAATTTCAATTCAACATAAGAACCAAAACATTTCTACCTAATGATATCACACACCAGGCCTGCAAATACAGAGAAAGGGGCATCCTGTTTTCAGAACTGCACCTACAAATATGTCAAAAGACTTTCCCATTTTATAGAGGAATATTTTTAAGCTAGTACTGGTAAAACCGAGCTTTCAATGCCCATTCTCATACATTTCTTCTACATTACATCAAACAGATGAAAAATTTAAATAAATATAAAAAAGATAACAGGGTGCAATTGCTTAAAAGTTGTGAAAGTATAAGAAAAAAGAAACGACAAAGAAACAACAATGGGTCAGTGTATCATTGCAATACAAGGCAACATTACAGCAAAACAGCCTGTGACTGTGTACATGATGAATGAAGAGAAGAACAAATTACACATGACAAAATCAAATCACACACACACACACACACACACACACACACACACACACACACACACACACACACACACACACACACACACACACACACTCACACGCACGCACGCACACACAAACACATGCACGCACACACACACACAAAGAGAAGGAAGCACTTCACATAGTTAAAAAAATCATCTGCAGCTGATCAGTAAATGAGGCCTGTGAACACAGATATTGAACATAGATACTGAACACAGATATTGAACATAGATACTGAACACAAATACTGAACACATATACCGAACATATATACTGAACACAGATACTGAACACAGATATGTGAGGGAAAAAAAACAAAAGCAAAAACAAAACCAAAAAAACCCAACCAACCGAACACAGCCCGTCCTTATAGAGACAACAATAATACAATTTCAATTCAACATAAGAACCAAAACATTTCTACGAAATGATATCATAAGTTTAGGATAATATAATATGTGAAAGTGAAAAATAGAAAGGAAGGGAAGGGAAGGGAAGGGAAGGGAGGGGAGGGAGAGAGAGAGAGAGAGAGAGAGAGAGAGAGAGAGAGAGAGAGAGAGAGAGAGAGAAGAGAGAGAGAGAGAGAGAGAGAGAGAGATTCTTATGCATTATATCATCATCAAAATTGACCAATCAACAAAGTCTGACAAAATACCCACAAGACAGCCTTCTCAAATTTAATTAAAAAAATATCAAAGAAACATATCAAGTAAATGTCTGTCAAAATTTTAGGTAAAAACACCATCTCATACATTCCAACTTAGAGTATACGTAAGACAAAAAAAAAAGAAAAAAAAAAGAGAGGGTGATAGGGAGAGAGAGAGACACAGACATACAGAGAGAAACAGACAGCTAGAGAGACAGTGAGAGAGAGAGAAGGGGGGGACAGGGGGGGGGAATTTTCAGGTTACATCATTATGAACCTCGTCAAATCAACCACAAAACAACAATTAAATGTTATACAAACCAGCTTATAATTACCAATACATATATAAAAGCAGAGTATACTAATTAGGAACATTATGATGAAACGCCTAAACATGTTTTACAAATCATGTTCAAGAACATGAATTTAAAAGTAAAAAAAGCTATAATATATTTGTAAGGGGAAAAAAAAAAGAAAAAAGGCAAAGAAAATATCAAGTCAATGTCTATCAAAAGTATTAATCTTAGGCAAAACATGAATTCAATATCAAACAAGCCCAACAAAATAATAATGAATATCAAAATATTTACACAAACCCTTTCTTGGTTTACCACAATACTATGAATGAAAACCAAAGAAAAATGAATACACAGCACACAAAAAATCCCAAGAGATTATGTAAATGAAAGTGACAAAGTGTACACGATCAATGAAGAGAAGAACAAAGTGCGCATGGCGGGAAACAAATCACACACACACATGCACACACACACACACTCACATGCACACACACACACACACACACACACACACACACACACACACACACACACACACACACACACACACACACACACGAAGAGAAGGAAGCACTTAACTTTTAGTGCAAAAAATCATCTCCAGCTGATCAGTACATGAAGCCTGTGAACAGAGATACTGAACATTGATATTGAACATATATACTGAACACAGATACTGAACATAGATACTGAACAAATATATTGAACACACATAAAATCATGTTGGAAATAATGTAGGCCATATATCAACTCCAGACCGCCACCGCCCCCCCTCCCCCCACAGATATATAGAAATATCA
>CM060332.1:17414211-17444211 GCA_030674155.1 Stramonita haemastoma
TCCTCTGAGGACTCTCTGCTGCCATGCTCTAGGCGAGTTTCTTACCATTGCCATACTTTAAATGACACATCTAATGGCTAAAATACAGCCGTCTAAATGGGCTAAAACAAAGCCATCTAAATGGGCTAAAACAAAACCATCTAAATGCGCTAAAAAAATCTAAATGGGCTAAAACAAAACCATCTAAATAGGCTAAAACAAAACCATCTAAATAGGCTAAAATAATAAAAGGAGCTAAAACAAAACCATCTAAATGGGCTAAAACAAAACCATCTAAATGGGCTAAAACAAAACCATCTAAATGGGATAAAACAATGTAAACGGGCTAAAACAAAACCATCTAAATGGGCCAAAACAAAAAACTATCTAAATGGGCTAAAACAAAACCATCTAAATGGGCTAAAACAAAAAACATGTAAATGAGCTAAAACAAAACCATCTAAATGGGCTAAAACAAAACCATCTAAATGGGATAAAACAATGTAAACGGATAAAACAAAACCATCTAAATGAGCTAAAACAAAATCTAAATGGGCCAAAACAAAACCATCTAAATGGGCTGAAATAAAACGAAACAAAGTACCAAGGCCTCCTGTGCATTTGCAGGCAGAACATTTTGCACACATTAAAGTTCTGCCTTTCGAAAGAACAGGCCATCTGATGACAAAATTAGAATTAAAAAAACAAAAAACAGCATGCACACAGGTGTTGTGTTCAGACACCATCACTTGTTTGAAGGGGGCTTCTCCTCTGAGGACTCTCTGCTGCCATGCTCTACATGAGTTTCTTACCACTTCCATACTTTAAATCACACACATGTAATGGCTAAAATAGTTGTCTAAATGGGCTAAAACAAAACCGTCTAAATTGACTGAAACAAAACCATCTCAATGGGCTAAAATATTCTAATTGGGCTAAAACAAAACCATCTAAATGGGCTAAAACAAAACCTCTTAAATGAGCTAAAATAACCATATAAATGGGCTAAAAGAAAACCATCTAAATGAGCTAAAACAAAACTATCTAAATGGGCTAAAATAATCTAAATGGGCTGAAATAAAACGAAACAAAAGTCTCATTTGGATGAGACTATAAACCTCAAGACCCCACATTCCCATGCAGAACATTTTGCACACATTAGTTTTGCCTTTTGAAAGAACAGGCCATCTGCTGATGACAAAATTATATTAAAAAAAAACAACAACAGCATGGACATAGGTGTGGTGTTTACACACCAAACCAGAAGGGGGGTGGGGGGGGAAACAGGGAGGGCCTCCACGGGGCAAGCCTCCTTCCAAAAAGCAGCAAATCAACCAAGAAAGCTTCCAGTAAAGGGGATTAAATAATAAAGGGGGTACCAAAACCCCGGGAAAATCTTTTTTTCCCTTCCCAATAAACAGAGGAAGTTTATAAAGGCAGGGATTCAGTATGCCGGAAAAAACACGCAACGGCCACAAAAAAAGGTAAGGGGAAAAGGAAAAAATACAAAAATTATCCAATAAAGACAACAGTTCACTCCCTGACAAAGTTACCAAGAGACCACAGATATTCAGAAAAACCCCCCACCTTAAGGCATCCAAATACGATAGGATATCAGAAATTTGCAAAAAAAAAAACGCAAACTAAATCCAAAATCCCACTCAGGGTTTAAACTTTAACCAAAAAATACCAAAGGGGCAAAAACCCAAAAAAAAAAGGGGAACGGGAAAAACCCTTGACAACCCTGGGGAACAAAAACAACAACTCTGAAAGTCCCACACTCACACACCATCCAAAATCAAAGCTCAAAATCTGATCTTAACAAATTAAAAAGGTCCCCAAAGCAAAACCACGATAACAAGAAACAAAGAACTTTCCCGAAGCCTTAATCACGTGCCCCAAAAAGTCCCCCACTAGCAAACACAAACCACAAACAACCAAAAGATCACCAAAACCAAACCAAGTCCCAAAGAGTCCCCAAGCAAACAGAAGGAATGTTCACGATCTAAGCTGCAAAGGGGAAACAAAATTCCAAAAATCCCAAAAAGCAAACGACAAGCAAGAAACAAAAGAGGCAAACAAAGAAACAAACCCGGGGACAAGAGGTTTTAGACCCCGGACAAAAAGAAAACCAAAAAAACCCAATAAACATAGCTTCATTAAGGAACCATAAAAGAGGAAATGATGGAGAAACCCCCAAAAATTTGAGAACAAGAAAACCAGTTTCCCTTTGGAAGAGAGCCAGGGGGGGACAGTAAAAAAATTAAAATAAACAAATTAAAATTATTATTAAAAAAAAAATATTTAAAAATAAAATTAAATAAAGAATACCGTAGGTTTGCCACATACCCACCCCAATCACATATTTGCAAAAGGGGTGACTTTCCAAGAAAAGGACCCCAATTCAAAAAGGTAATTTTTGTGCTAACTGAAAGGAATCAATGAAACAGAAGTAATCTTAAAAAATGGAGGGAAAAAGAAAAATGGACTTTGAGGAAAGAAGGAAACGACCCAAATTTTAAAAAGTTGGAAGGTCTTTGAATACCCTGCCAAAGAAAAACCCCAAGAAATGCACATACCTTTCAAACATTCATTCTAATCTTTCCTGAATTTTCCGTTTTTTTTTTTCCAGAAAAACGGGAAACAAGCCCTTTTTCAACCCACCCGGGAAACCCTTTTCCTACGAAATTAGGGACATCCCCAAACCAAAACCGGGTTCCCAAATTTTTTCCAAACTCCCCCTTTTTAAAAGGGTAAATGAAAGGACTTTTCCCTTTGGGGCTTTTTTCAAATGGAAAAGGAATTAAGTACCAACTCTGGTCAAAGGGAAAAAGCGTGAAATTTATGGAACATCACTGGCAGCAAAAGACCGGTTTGGAGCAGGGCTTTTTTCACCTGTTTTTTTGGGAAAATAGGAAGGGACACGAAAACAAAAAAAAACACGAAAGGAAATTTGAATAAGAAGACATTACTATCCACAAACAATGAAATGCAAACCTCTTGAAAAAACAGAGGTGCGTTCAGGAGTTTACCGCTGGGGCAATTTGGGAAACCAAATTGGTAAGGCGTTTGGCTGGGGGAATTAAATGAGGTTTTAGATAAATAAAAGGGAATGCCAAAAAATTTTTTAGTCACCTACAAGAGGAAAAAAAAAAAAAGGGGAAGGGGAGGGCCAAAACCTGTTTCACCCCGAGAAATTTTTAAAGAAATTTTGAATTAAAAATCCCCTTTTTTACCAAACCCCAAATTTCCAACGGGCAACAAAACTCTACCTACACAAAGAAAATCCATCATAAAAACAACCACAAAACTTTCAAATTCCCCACTAAAAAACAAAACCTTTCTTTGAAAAAGAAAACTCCCTTGGAAAACCCTCACACCAGAAAAAAAATTTTTACACCAAACAAAACCTCACAAGAAAAACCCCCTGGGGAAAACCCAAAAAAACCCCCAAAAAATTTTGTGGAGCTCCCAACCACAAATGACGGAGCCCAATAAAAATTTTTAGATGGAATGTTAAAGGAAAAAATGGCTTTCTTTCACCCCCCCCTTTTGAATGGAAACTTTGTCAACTAAAAAATTTGAATATGACTGCAGATGTGAAATGAGAAACGGAGCAGTTATTTTAGAAGGGTTTCAAAGGTCTTGGATTTCAAAAACACATTAAAAGAAAAGGAATAAAAATAAACCTGATTTCTAAAATTTACAATCATTTAAAATAAATTTAAAATTTTGGACAACACCCCCCAAAGGTTTAAAAAACAACCTAGGCAAAAAGGGTAAGGGCAAGAACCAGGGTGGAGGGCACATTAGGGTACCAGACACCAAACCTTAACCTAAAACAAAAGAAGCCCCCAATTGAAACTTTGCCAAAAATAAGTGCCCGGCAAAATACTAGAAAGTTGGTTGAAATAGATTATAAGAAAAAGGGTCTAATTTAGTATAACTCCCTCACTCTCCACAGGCCCCCCCCCAATTCCCTCTCGCAATCAAATCCATTCCATTCTTATACAATGGACTCCTATCATTTTCACCCTTTTTTCTAACTCATTTAACAACCCTGCTTTAACAGCCCCTACTTTCTAAGGTTTCAACTATCTCCTTTTTCCCCTCCTTCCGTCCTTCCCCGCCCCTTCTTTTCCGCGAAAAACACAAATTTTAAATCGGATTCTAAACACCATTTTGGGAACAGAATGCAATAAAAAATTAAAAGTTACTATTAAAAAAACAAAATTATTTCCTTTATCCTTAAAAAACAAAAAAATCAAATCAATTCGAGTCTCTAACCCTCTCCACTCCCCCTCCTTTCTCCTATTTTCAATCTTCAAACCATCAACCTTAAACATCTCAAAACTCCTTCACTCCCTCTCACTCTCTCCCCTTTTTAAAAAACTCCTTTACAAACACGAACGGGAAACAGTAGTTCAAACTTTCAGCCCCAGTTATAAAAACCCCCCATCCCTTTTTTCCCCTTCTAAAATTTTCCAGCTGCGTTCCCTCTCTTTTCACTCAACCCTCAAAAAACCTTTTAATCCCTTAACCCTAAAAAAATTTTCAGCTTCAAAACCTAAAACCACTCACCCAACTCGGATTCAAAATCACATTCAAAGATTTTGGGGTTATTTTGGAACAAAACGGGGGTTTTGGAAAAAGGTTTAAATTGAAATTCTACGGGGGAAGGGGGAAACACGACCAGGCCAAAAACCCACCATATGTAAAAACAAACTTCTCCTCCCCTTTCCATTAGGAGACCAAACAGGGACAACTTAAAATTTATTATTAACAAATGAAATTTAACAAAATTTAAACCCCCCTGACCATGAACCCACAAAGGCTAAGGACAAACTTTTCCCAAAAACAACAGTGTAAAGAACGGAAAGGCCCCAAACAATGAAATTCATAAAAAAAAAAGCCCCCCCCCAAAAAAAAAAATTTAATTAAAAAATTTTTCCAACAATAAAAAAGTAAGCAAGAAAAAACTTTTACAAAAGTTAGAACATTAAAATCATTTTCACCCAAAATAATTTCATTATTAAAAATATACAACAGAACAAATTAAACATTCCTTGTACCCTTTAAGGGATTATTCTTTAAGAATACAACTAAATAGATCCCTTCAAATTTGGGGGATTCTCAGAACCACAGAGCAACAAAAGTGATAAAAGTCCCAAACATTTCCCTAAAAAACACACTTATCGGGGGGAATTTAAAACTTAAATTTCCCCTTACAAATCAAAGACTAAAAAACAAATGCAACATTTTAAGGGAAAAAAAGGGAAACGGCCAAAAGAGATGCAAATCAGGAATGACAGCAAGACTCAAAAAACCCTTGAAACAGTTTTAAAAAACGGGGGACTGTTTACTTCGGGGTACCCCTTTCCGATAAATAAAGAAAATAGATAAAAATAATTTAATATAATGATAATATAAAATAATAAAACCCAAAGCCTCAAAATTGGAAACAACAACCCCCCCCCCCCCCTTTTTGGGGTTGTATTTTGCTTGTTTAAAAAAAATTCATTTATTAGACACATTGTATTTTTTTTCAAAGAGAAAATTTTTTTTTTTTCAATCACAACCATATGCTTTTATTAAAGGCCTAACTGGATTGTAAAGGATTCATAGTATTATATAGTGATAATTTTACCTACTTTTAAAAATTCTTTACTCCCCCTCTCCCCCTCACTCCCCTTCCTCTCTCTTTTCCTCTCCCCCTTCTCCTTCCTCTCTCCTCTCCCCCTTTTACTTTTCTCGTTCCTCTATTTTCTTTTTACACTTTTTTAAATCCTCATGAGTGCTTTTTTGGGGTTTTTTTTTTTTTTTTTGTTTTTTTTTTTTCTTTTTTTTTATTTTTTTTTTTTCTTGTGGTGGTTGTTAGTTTCCTCAATAAAACCTGTTCCATCATTTTTTCCCGTGAGGAGTTTTTTTCCTTCATTAAATTATCTGCCCCATTTTACCTTTTGGTCCTTCCCATTAAATTTAAAATTTTTTATGGGAAGAAAGGACGATGATCCATTCCGTCTTTTCGAATTGGCAATTGTTTTTCTTGTTTGTTTGTGGGTTGTTTTTTTATTTTTTTTTTCATTCCAGATAAAAAAATATTCAAATTCTTTTCAATCAAATAAATTTTTAAACAATTAAATTTTTTCTTTATTTTTCCCTTTTTCTCGGTCTTCTTTACACTCATCTTATTGGTTTTTTAGTTACCCCCCGGGGATATCACGTCTTAAAACCCCCCCCGACCCCTTCTCATTCCCCCACCTTCTCTTCCTTTTTTCTCAACGATCTCTCTCCTCTTCTCTCTCTAGAGGGTGATCCCCTTTGTGGTAGCTGCCTGCCATTTGCACCCTCTGTTACATCTTCCCCCCCCACTCTCCCAAAGCCCTTTCCCATTACTTAAACCCTCCCATCCTTCTTGCCCTTTCCCCTTTCGCTCCTAGAGTGGGCATTGTCGTTTATGGGGAACGAGGACTTTCCAAAACTGCATCCCCGGGGACTTTCCCAAAAGCCAGAGGGGCTTATTAACCTCAATAAAAAAATAATAAATCAATCATTAATCCTTCCTCTCAGGAAAGTGGCCTGTTGTTTTTTGGGCGTCTTTCCCAATCCTCTCCAGGGGCTTTTTAAACCCGTCTTCCATTTCCTTCTTTAAATTTTCTCCATCTCCTTCAAAATCTCCTCTCGTCTCTCTTCTCTTCTTTTCCCTCCCCAATCCCCCCCTTCCCTCCTGCTCCATCCCCTTTTTCCCCTTTCCCTGCGGCAAAGCCAGGGAACCATTGGTTCATTGGGAACCGTAAAGGAACCTTGGGTTTGATCTGAATTTCTTCCCCATAATTTTCAAAAGTGAAGGGGGGTTTTGTGAGTTAAACCGATAGTGTAAAACACTTAAACCATACATAAAAAAAACCCCCCAACCCAGATGACACAGATATTGACAAGTTTGTGGAACCCTTGACATGCAGTATATGATAAAAGCCAAAGAGATTCTTGGAAAGCAACTACAGTGAAGCACCCCTGGTCACAGCCAACACCCTTGACGAAGAAAAAGAAGAACGAAAAAAGGTGAGGGCAGTATAAGGCAATAAACAAAGAAATTAGAACAAGCATGAAAGAGGCAGCAGAAACCTGGATTGAAGAGAAGTGCCATGACATTGAAGAAAATCTGAGCAAGAATTACAGCAATAAAACATACCAGCTAGTAAAAGACCTGACAGACACAAAACAGGGGAAAACCAGCACTATACAAGACAGAAATGGAAAGATCATAACAGAAGACCAGGATATTCTAAAGAGATGGACAGAATATTGTGCAGACCTGTATAACCACAAAACCTCTGGAGATCCAGAGATACTGAATGTCCCTCCACCGACAGACACTGACAACTACCCCATCCTTTAGGAAGAGGTGGAAGTAGCTGTGAAATCGATGAAGAAGAGGAAATCAGCAGGAATAGACAACATCCTGACAAAACTGGTCTAAGCAGGGGGAGGGGGGGAAGCCATGATAAACACTCTACTGATACTTTACAACAAGATCTGGCAGACAGGAGACTGGCCTACACCATGGACACAATCACTAATTATCACCCTTCCCAAGAAAGGCAACCTACAACAATGCCAGAATTATTGCACAATCAGCTTGATATATCATCCAAGCAAAGTCATGCTGAAGATACTACTGAATTGACTGAAGCCACAAGCAGAGACGATCATTGCTGAAGAACAGGCAGGCTTCAGGGCAGGACAAAGTACAACAAAGCAGATTTTTAATCTAAGAATACTATGTGAGAAGTACCTTCAGCATCAGCAAGACCTTTACCATGTTTTTGTGGATTTCAAAAAGGCCTTTGACAGGGTATGGCATGCAGCTCTGTGGGCTACCATGAGGCCGTACAACATCAATGCCAACCTGATCAGAGTCATTGAGGAGCTCTACAACAAGGCCACTAGCACAGTCTATTTCAATGGTTGCATAGGGGATTGGTTCAGGACGACGGTCAGCGTCAGACAAGGCTGCTTGCTCTCACCTACTCTCTTTAACATCTTCCTTGAGAGAATTATGACTGATGCACTGGAAGATCATGAAGGAACAGTCGGCATTGGAGGCAGAACAATTACCAACTTGTGTTTTGCTGATGACATTGATGGACTGGCAGGGAAGGAAGAAGAGTTAGTTAGGTTAGTGGAATGCCTCAACAAGACTTCAACAGCCTATGGCATGGAGATCAGTGCATAGGAGACCAAGCTGATGACCAACAACATCAACCACATCAACACCAACAATAGGGTAGGTGGTCAGAATTTGGAAATGGTACTGAGCTTCAAGTATCTGGGAGCAATTGTAACAGACAAGGGACCCAAGCCTGAAATATTCGCAAGGATTGCACAGACAGTTACAGCACTGACAAAATTGAAGACCATTTGGAAGAACAGGAACATCTCGCTCAGCTCAAAGATCAGGCTGATGCACACTGTAGTCATCTCAATATTCCTGTATGCTTAATAATAATAATAATAATAATAATAATAATAATAATAATAATAATAATAATAATAATAATAATAATAATAATAATAATACATGGAATTTATATAGTGCTATATCTTGTAAAAACAAATTAAAGTGCTTGTGAGTCATGGACCCTTACAACGGATCTGGAGAGGAGAAAACAGGCCACAGAGATGAGATGCTTTCGCAGACTCCTTGGCATTTCTTACAAAGACCACATTACTAACGAGGAAGTCAGAATCAGAATCAGAATCGGTCAAGCCATCGAACCCTTTGAAGATCTCCTGCCCACCCTCAAAAAACGCAAACTGAAGTGGTATGGGCACATCGCAAGATCAACAGGGCTTGCCAAGACAATTCTGCAGGGAACTGTGCAAGGCAGGAGAAGGAGAGGCAAGCAGAGAAAGAGATGGGAGGACAACATCCGAGAGTGGACGGGCTTCAGGCTGAGTGACACCCTGAGAAAGGTCAAGGACAGAGGGAAATGGAGAGAGCTGGTTGCGAGTCTTCCGTGGTGCCCCTACAGTCTAAATAGACTACGGGATAGAAGAAGACAATAGAATAACTCCTTTCTCCCTTCATGTGAAAGAGAATAAAATTGACAATGGTCCTCACTACTGGCTTTACACAGATTTAGATTCCCAACTTGTCCCCAAGCAGTTTCAATTGCTTTTTTTGACACGACCAAAGTCAAACACTGCATACAAGAAGCATTTATTCATAAGTGGTACGCAGTTGTAAACACAGAAGAGATTTATACAAATTACATAATGCTTAAAACAAAATTTTGTGTTGGAAAGCATTTGTAGTGAGTGTACTGGTTGATCTGTCATTCTAAACTTATTTGATTGTGAGCTGATTCCAATGTGTGGTCTAGTCTCAGTTTCTAAATGTATCAATTGGTCTGTAGGAATCCAGAATTCTGCAATTAAATCAATAGAATAGTGTGTGTGTGTGCATGCATGCATATGTGTGCATGTGTGTGTGTGAGTGATGTTTCAAAGTCATTCTCTTGCTTGCTGTCTGCTGCCACATTCTACTTGAAGCTAGATGGGCTGTAGTCTGATGACAGGACAGAATGACCTAGACTTTGTTTTGTTCTCCTGCCTGAGCTAGCTTTGTATGTTGTTGGTGATAAAAACAAGACAAGGTGTGAGCATAACACCCCTGACTGGCCTCACATCTTTCCTTTGAGTCGAGTGCCTGAGTCCCAACCTCCTGTATTTCGCAACCTCCCAAGATGGAGACCAAAATTCTTTCTTTGTTTTACAAGTCTTGCATAGAGACTGTGTTTAGTTTGACTTCTATTTGGTGCTACAATAACTTTGTGTTAAAAACAGGAGCGGTTTTAAGACAATTGTGAGAATCTGCTAAAGAAAAATAATGGGAAAAATTAAAGAGATCTCAATTGGCTCTGCAATCAGCAGCTTGTATACAAAGTGACTGCCATCTTGGCCAGTCCATCCCATGCCATGTTTTTACAATTTCAGACAGGATAGCATAATGGTCAGAATATTGCACTCGCAAGTTAATAACCCGAGTTTGACTCCCATTGGAGGTGATTTTTCCCCTGTAGTTAACATCAGTGCTGACTCCACTCTCCCCAAAAGTCTTTCGATGAGACTGTAAACCGAGACTTGTGTGCCAACGCATGCATAACATCTTGTGCACACGCTAAATCCTGTTCTGCTTTTCATAAGAGTAGGCCATTGTGTGCTGGTGAGAACAGATGACAAATTGACAAAACTGCATACACATGGGGACTGGATGAAAAAAGTACATAAGTGCTTATTACATTAACCTTGATATAAAAGTATAAAAGAATAAAAGAAAGAAAGAAAAAGGCAACAAGTGCTAAGAGAAAGTGTTGTATGATGGAACTGTTTGCTGTGCAGAAGGAAGCTCAAGTTGATGAACACATGGTCCACACAAAGCATCTCGAAAATGGACATGGCATAGCCCTGACGGAGTAACCCACAACCTGATTGACTACGCCATGGTGAAGAGGTGCTTCCAGTCCAGCGTAAACATCGCAAGGACACACAGTTTTCCAGGAGCTGACATTGGAAGTGATCATGATTTAGTGATGATGACTTTCCGCCTTCATCTGAGGAAGGTCATGAAGCAGGGCCAGACAAGGATCAGATTCGATCTTGAGAAACTGAAGGATCCAGAGGTGGCTGAAGCCTTCCAAGCCATGATAGGAGGGAAATTTTCACCCCTCACCATGTTCAACCCAGATGACACAGATATTGACAAGTTTGTCGACACCTTTAACAAAGCAGTAACTGATACAGCCAAAGAGATTCTTGGCAGGCAACAATGAATGAAGCAGCCCTGGGTCACAGCCAACATCCTTGACAAGTGTGACAAACAAAGAGAACTGAAGAAAAAGAAGAACGAGATAGAAGGAGCGAGGCAGTATAAGGCAGTCAACAAAGAAATTAGAACAAGCATGAAAGAGGCAGCAGAAACCTGGATTGAAGAGAAGTGCCATGACATTGAAGAAAATCTGAGCAAGAACAACAGCAATAAAGTTTAACAGCTAGTTAAAGACCTGACAGGCACAAAACAGGGGAAAACCAGCACCATACAAGACAAAAATGGAAAGATCATAACAGAAGACCAGGACTTTCTAAAGAAATGGACAGAATATTGTGCAGACCTGTATAACCACAAAGCCTCTGGAGATCCAGAGGTACTGAATGTCCCTCCACCGACAGACACTGACAACTACCCTATCCTTTGTGAAGAGGTGGAAGTAGCTGTGAAATCGATGAAGAAGAGGAAATCAGCAGGAATAGACAACATCCTGACAAAACTGGTCCAAGCAGGGGAGGGGAAGCCATGATAAACACTCTACTGATAATCTGCAACAAGATCTGTAAGATAGGAGACTGGCCTACACCATGGACACAATCACTAATTATCACCCTTCCCAAGAAAGGCAACCTACAACAATGCCAGAACTATTGCACAATCAGCTTGATATATCATCCAAGCAAAGTCATGCTGAAGATCCTACTGAATCAACTTAAGCCACAAGCAGAGACGATCATTGCTGAAGAACAGGCAGGCTTCAGCGCAGGACGAAGTACAACAGAGCAGATTTTTAATCTAAGAATACTAGGTGAGAAGTACCTTCAGCATCAGCAAGATATTTACCATGTTTTTGTGGATTTCAAAAAGGCCTTTGGCAGGGTATGGCATGCAGCTCTGTGGGCTACCATGAGGCCGTACAACATCAATGCCAACCTGATCAGAGTCATTGAGGAGCTCTACAACAAGACCATTCACTCACTCTCACTCAGTCCCATGACCCAAAGGACGTAGGGGGGACATGACAGAAGACACAACGGAGGTCTTTTTCCATGCTTCATGATCCTGTGTGGCTAGTAGGAGGTGTTGCAGGGGTTGGGTGGTCCAGTCTTTGATGTTGTCAACCTATGATTTCTTTTGGCGGCCTCTTCTTCTCTTGCCCTTGACTGTTCCTTGCAGGATGGTTTTTGCTAGGGTGTTGTGTCTTGTGGTGTGACCAAACCACATCAGCTTTCTCCTCTTTATGGTGGAGAACAAAGGCTCTTGGGGGCCCACATGCTTTTTGATTTCCTCTTTCACATAGTTATTGGTCTTGTGTTCTTTGTATGATATTTTCAGGAGTCTCCTGTGGCACTTGTTCTCAAATGCTCGGAATCTCCTCTCTAACTCTGCTGTCAGAGTCCATGATTCACAGCCATATAGGAGGATAGATATCATGAGGGATTTGTAGAGGTGGTATTTGGTGCAGAAGCTGGTGTTGTTGCTTCTGATGATCCTCTCGAGTCTGACTAGAGCAGATGTTGCTGTTGCAATGCGAGCTTTCACTTCATTGTTTGATGTGCCATCTTTTGTTAGGATGGAGCCTAAGTATTTGAATTGGCTCACCTCTTCCAGTATTTCTCCATTCATCTTTATTTCCGTGATGTCATTACTCGCGCTGTTGACCATGATCTTTGATTTCTCTGTACTGACCTCCATGCCGTATGCGCTTGCTTGATCTGTTAGACTGTCTGTGAGGATTTGCAGTTCTTGTTTGCTGCTGCCCATGAGGTCAATGTCATCTGCAAATCTGAGGTTGCAAAGGGGTCTTCCACCAATGGAGATGGAAGTGTGGTGGTTTTGCAATGTCTCTGTCATGATGTTTTCGAGGAAGAGGTTGAAGAGTACAGGTGAGAGAAGGCAGCCCTGGTGGATCCCAACAGTGGTCTTGAAGAACTCGCCCATGTGATTGTTCATGAAAACTGCACTTCTTGCGTTCTCATACAGAGCCTTGATGACTTCAATGAGGCAGTTGTCAATGTTGAAATGCCTGAGTTCTTGCCAGAGGCTGTCATGCCATACCCTGTCAAAGGCCTTTTTGAAGTCTATGAAATTGTGGTACAAGTCTTTTGGGTGTTGGAGATGCTTCTCTATCAGAATTCTCAGATTGAAAATTTGTTTCATTGTGCTGTGTTTTGGTCTAAAGCCTGCTTGTTCTTCTGCCAGGAGTTTTTCCGCTTGGTTTTTCAGTCTGTTGAGGACTACCTGCAGCATGATCTTGCTAGGATGGCTTATGAGACTGATGGTTCTGTAGTTCTGGCATTGCTTGAGGTTTCTTTTCTTTGGCAGGGGTATTACAAGAGACTGTGTCCATTCTTTTGGCCATTCTTTGGTGTCATGGATCTTCTGACAAAGTTCTGTGAATCGCCTTGCTGTTTCATTCCCTCCATTTTTTATGAGTTCAGCTGGGATGTTATCAATTCCAGGGGACTTCCCCATCTTCAATTGTTTAATAGCTGTGTCTACTTCACACCTTAGTATTGGTGGGTCTTTATCTTGGTGTTCAGGGGGTTTGTCAGAAACTATGTTGGTATCTGGGCATAGTGGGTAGTTATACAATCCCTCACAGTATTCTGTCCAGCGTTGGAGGATGGTATTGTTTTCTGTTAAAAGATTTCCTTCTTTGTCTTCAATGACAGAGCCTAGGCTGTATGGTTTTAGTTAGTGCTTTCAAGGTGTCGTAAGCTGTTTCGCTGTTTCCCTTGGCCATTCCAGCTTCGATGTTGTTGCATTGTTCTTCTATCCACGCTTCTTTGGCTTCTCTCATCTCTTTCCTCACTTCTTTGTGGCTATCATGTACTTGTTGTTGGCTTCTTGACTTGTGAACTTTTGTTTCTTAAGTTCTCTTCTTTTGTCGCAGAGGTCAAGAACCTCATTTGTCACCCAGGGTTGTTTCTTTGTTCTGCTTCTGCCTAATGTTTCTTCTGCTGCTGTCATTAGCACTTCTTTGATGTTGTTGGATAGTGTGTTCACATCATTGTCGATGGCTGTGAGTGCGGCGAACTTTCCTCCAATGTTGGCTTGGAAGATCTCAACCACTGTTGGGTCTTTGAGTTTTTCCAGGTCGAATCTTATGCGTGGGCTTTTTGGCTGTTGTTTTGCTTTCAGTTTCAGCCTGATGGTGGTAAGTACAAGGTCATGGTCACTGCCAATGTCAGCTCCTGGGAATGTTCTTGTGTTTGCCTTGTTTATGCTGGATTTGAATCTTTGGGGTGACAGAATGTAATCAATTTCATTATGAATCAGACCATTTGGTGAGTGCCAGGTTGATGTTCTAGATGGCTTGTGAGGGTGGAGTGTGTTAGCCATAGTTAGTTTGTGCTTCTTTGCAAATTTCAGCAGCCGATGTCCTCTGTCATTTGTTTTTCTTAGTCCAAAGCATCCTGTGGTTCCTGCCCAGATGTCATAGGCATCAGGTCCCACCTTAGGGTTCCAGTCGCCTTCCACAATAAGAATGTCTTTTTGGGGTGTTTTGGAGATGACGTTTTCAAGTTCTTCATAAAATTCTTCTATCTGGTCATCATCGTAGTCAGATGTTGGAGCATACACTTGGATAATGGTGAGATTTTGGGGTTTTGCAGAAACTCTGATTGAGATGAGTCTGCTGGATACTGGTGTGCAGCTGATGATGCTTGACACAATCTCTTTCCTGACAATGAAGCCTACTCCATGTTGATGTAGTCTCTCTTCTCCACTGTACCATATCTTGTGGCCATCTTGCGTGGTTGTTTCTCCAAAGCCAATCCATCTGAGTTCCACAAGCCCTAGGATGTCCCATTTATATCTCTGTAGTTCATGTGTAAGGCCACTAGCGCAGTCTATTTCAATGGTGGCATAGGGGATTGGTTCAGGACGACGGTCAGCCTCAGACAAGGCTGCTTGCTCTCACCTACTCTCTTTAACATCTTCCTTGAGAGAATCATGACTGATGCACTGGAAGATCATGAAGGAACAGTCGGCATTGGAGGCAGAACAATTACCAACTTGCGTTTTGCTGATGACATTGATGGACTGGAAGGTAAAGAAGAGTTAGGTTAGTGGAACGCCTCAACAAGACTTCAACAGCCTATGGCATGGAGATCAGTGCACAGAAGACCAAGCTGATGACCAACAACATCAACGGCATCAACACCAACATCTAGGTTGGTGGTCAGAATTTGGATACGTACAAAGCTTAAAAAATCTGGGAGCAATTGTAACAGATAAGGGACCCAAGCCTGAAATACTCACAAGGATTGCACAGACAGTTACAGCACTGACAAAATAAAGACCATTTAGAAGAACAGGAACATCTCACTCAGCTCAAAGATCAGGCTGATGCGCACTCTGGTCATCTCAATATTCCTGTATGCTTGTGAGTCATGGACCCTCATAGCGGATCTGGAGAGGAGAATACAGGCCACAGAGATGAGATGCTTTCGCAGACTCCTTGGCATCTCTTACAAAGACAACATTACTAACGAGGAAGTCAGAATCAGAATCGGTCAAGCTATCAGGCCCTTTGAAGATCTCCTGACCACAGTCAAAAAATGCAAACTGAAGTGGTATGGGCACGTTGCAAAATCAACAGAGCTTGCCAAGACGATTCTGCAGGGAACTGTGCAAGGTGGGAGGAGAGGCAGGCAGAGAAAGAGATGGGAGGACACCATCCGAGAGTGGACGGGCCTCAGGCTGAGTGACACTCTGAGAAAGGTCAAGGACAGAGGGAAATGGAGAAGAGCTGGTTGCGAGGTCTTCCATGGCGCCCCTACGGTCTAAATAGACTACATGATAGAAGAAGAAGAATCCATTCCAATTATGTTGTTTATAGCCCCATCGAAAATGTTTATGAAAATATTATGTGGAACATCCAAACACTTTGAAGTATGAACAACTCTTTTCTTCATCAAATAAGAAGTCTCTGCTCAATGTTGTTAAAATGATTAATATTATAAGAAATAACGTGTATGCTTTGTTCAGAGAATTTGGTATATGTAAACAGGCAATTTAGCTCAGTGGTCAGAGCAGCTCGCTTTCCCCCTGCCAAAGTGAAGCAGCATTGAGAGTGGTTACCAATTGGGCGGGTGACTGTTTGCGTGCCTGGCTTCAGTACAGTCCCCCAGTTCACCCAGCTGTAAATGGGTACCTGCCTGTTTAGGGTCAGTGAAGGTAAAGCAGCGAGGGAGAGGGGATGGATGGGCACCACCCGTAGTATGCTGGCCCCTGGAGAAGCTGAGGTCTCTGACACCTTGCTCCCCTACGACCACATAGGTTATAGGACACCTTTAAGGAAAGAGAATTTACACTTCAGTAGTAAATGGATAGACACCTTATGACAAGAAAACTGATCACAAATACCAGTCAGTGTGTAGGACCTAAGAAATAGAGAGATGATTCTGTACACTAGAAAACTGACCACAAATATTAGGTCTGGGACAGAAGAAATAGAGAGATGTTTCTGTACACTAGAAAACTGACCACAAATATCAGTCAGTGTGTGGGACCTAAGAAATAGAGAGATGTTTCTGTACACTAGAAAACTGACCACAAATATCAGTCAGCTGTGGAACAGAAGAAATAGATGTGTCTGTACACTAGAAAACTGACCACAGATATCAATTAGCATGTGGGACAGAAGAAATAGAGAGATGTTTGTGTACACTAGAAAACTGACCACAAATATCAGTTAGCGGTGGGACAGAATAAATAGAGAGATGTTTCTGTACACTAGAAAACTGACCACAAATATCAATTAGTTTGTGGGACAGAAGAAATAGAGAGATGTTTCTGTAAAAATGTATGAAGAACTGATCTGGGAAAACCCATTGCAGTCCTTGTTTTGTTATCTCCATGAATCAGGGGTAGGGAGACAGCTGACAGAGTGATGCTGCCAACAGACAACAGGTCACTGAATGTTGCAAAGCTTGTAACTTTTTTTCTTTTGCTTATATTCGTCAAGTCATCCCTCTTTCACCTTCACCTATCCCATAGACTGGTAGACCATGGGGGCACCACTGAAGATTTTGCAACCAGCTTCCTCCTTTCCTTGCAGTTTTCAGCTTTCCATAGTAAGCTATGTTGTTCCACTCAAGACCAGCCTACTCTCTGATGTTGTCTTCCCATCGTTTTCTCTGTCTGCCTCTTCATCTTCCTCCTTGTACTGTTCCCTGTAGAGATGTTTGTGTGATGTGTCTGTACCACTTCAATTTGCCTTTTTACACTGAAGTAAGATCTTGGTTTGGCTTGATGGCATTTTCAATTCTGTTTTATCAGGGTCCATTTGCAACTTGTTCTGAAATCCAGATTTGAATATCTTGAGGACAGTAGGATGTGTTTGTCAAGAAAGAAGGCAGATTTTCAAGAGTAGAACTGCTTTGAAGCTGAGAGTTATCAGCATAAAATGATAATTAAGGCTATCTGATGAGGGCTTATTGTATGTGAAAGTGGAGCAGTGTAGAGAGTGAAAGGATTAGGACCCAACACCAATCCTTGTGAGACTCCACATTCTAGTTTGACAGATTTTGATCAAATGTGGTTTACAATAACTGTCTGGAATTGGTATGTGAGATAAGAAATAAAGCAGGGGAGGGCTGTGCCATTAATGCCAAACATGGTTTGGAGGCAGAAGAGAAGCACAGTGGTCTGTAGTGTCAATGGCTGCTGATAAGTCAGGAAGAGTGAGAAGGGAAATATTTCCTGACTCAGAAGCCAGCAGAAGTGATGTCTGTGTCTGATGTAAGGACCAGAATAGTGTCAGCGCTTTGGTCGGCACCGTAGGCAGACTGGAAAGTGTTATGTGCTATTGGGTACCTGAGGTTCTGTGTCTGTGTGTCAGAGCTGTGGTTCTGTGTCTGTGTCAGAGCTGTGGTTCTGTGTCTGTGTGTCAGAGCTGTGGTTCTGTGTCTGTGTGTCAGAGCTGTGGAGTACTTGAGGTTCTGTGTCTGTGTGTCAGAGCTGTGGAGTGCCTGAGGTTCAGTGTCTGTGTGTCAGTGCTGTGGATCTGTGTCTGTGTGTCAGAGCTGTGGAGTGCCTGAGGTTCAGTGTCTGTGTGTCAGAGCTGTGGAGTGCCTGAGGTTCTGTGCCTGTGTGTCATAGCTGTGGTTCTGTTGTCCTGTGTGTCCTGAGGCTGTGGTAGTACCTGAGGTTCTGTGTCTGTGTGTCAGAGCTGTGGGGTACCTGAGGTTGTGTTGTCTGTGTGTCAGAGCTGGTGTGAGTTCTGTCTGAGGTTGTGTGTCTGTGTGTCAGAGCTGTGGTTCTGTGTCTGTGTGTCAGAGCTGTGGAGTACCTGAGGTTCTGTGTCTGTATATCAGAGTTGTGGTTCTTTGTCTGTGTGTCAGAGCTTTCAGTACCTGAGGTTCTGTGTCTGTGTGTCAGAGCTGTGGAGTGCCTGAGGTTCTGTGTCCGTGTGTCAGAGCTGTGGCACCATTTACTCCTTAATGAGGTTTTGGTATCTTGGCTACCATGGTCTGATGTCAACACTTCAACATGGCTGAAGATGGTCTAAGCATCTGGAGCATTCTAGAACCTCTTACCCCTCTTCTATTAATCCTCCCTCTTCTCTAGGGAATCAGCAGATTTTCTCCTCAAGTGAGAGTATTGGTTGATCTGTCCTTCTAAAGTTATTTGTTAGTAGTGATAGCATTGGTTGATCTGACCTAAAGTTATTTGTTTGTAGTGAGTGTACTGGTTGATCTGACCTTCTAAAGTTATTTGTTTGTAGTGAGAGTATTGGTTGATTTGACCTTTTTTTCTTTCTTTTTTCTTTTAAATAAAGTTATTTGTTTGTAGTGATAACATTGGTAGATCGGACTTTCTAAACTTATCTCATTGTCAACTGATTCCAATGTCTGGTCAGGATTGGCTGGTCTCAGTTTCCAAATGTATTTATTGGTCTGTATGAATCCACACTTCTGCATTTGAA
The DNA here is from genome assembly GCA_030674155.1 of Stramonita haemastoma. Lineage (NCBI taxonomy): Eukaryota > Metazoa > Mollusca > Gastropoda > Neogastropoda > Muricidae > Stramonita > Stramonita haemastoma. The sequence goes on from CM060332.1 coordinate 17,432,958, forward strand.
TCAATAGAACAGTGTGTGTGTGCGTGTGTGTGTGTGTGTGGCTACTGGCTGAGGTATTGCTGACTTGTGGGTGCTTTTTATACTGTGATGGGTGTGTGCTGATGTTCAGAACCTGTGTTGTGCTATATTGATATTATTCTTATGTGGTTTTTGTTCTTATATATGGCTTGTAACCCACTGGAATTTCTTTGTTTTAGAGATAATAAAGTATTTTTGAATTTGAATTTGGAAAACAGCAGTTTCTTTCTCCTGCCTGAGCTGTGTGTGTTGTAGGTGATAAAAACAAGACATGGTGTGACCATAACCCCCTGCCTGGCCTCACATTCCTTTGGGTAGAGTGCCTGAGTCCCGACCTCCTGTGTTCGCCAACCTTCCAACATGGAGAACAAGATTCTCTCTTTGTTTTACAAGTCTTACATAGAGACTGTTCTTAGTTTGACTTCCATTTGATGTTACAATAACCTTCGTGCTAAAAACGAGAGCAGTTTTAAGGGAATTGTGAGAATCTGCTAAAGAAAAATGATGGGGAAAATTAACGAGATCTCAATTTGTTCTGCAATCAGCAGCTTGTATACAAAGTGACTGCCATCTTGGCCAGTCAATCCCATGCCATGTTTTAACAATTTCCACTGCTGTCATCTGGGCGCCATGTTCAGCAAAACAAACAGAAAAAAAAAAATCTTTTGCCAGTAGTCCTTCCAATTCTAAATTCACACAATACTGACTGAGGGGTTTCCTGTTTCTTTAAAAATGAATCTGATTGTTACAGTCAGGAGTACAGGCAGGGTATAGAAACATTGTGTGTGTGGGTGTGTGTGTGTGTGTGTGTGTTGTGTGTGTGTGTGTGTGCACGGCCGCACATGCGTGCATGCCTGCCTGTGGGTGTATATGAGTTTTTAATTGTAAGTTTTTTTTATTGGAATGCCCCTGGCTTGTTCTGGCTTCCATGACTGATGTTTGTCAAACTGTGTCAATCAGTATATTATCAATTTGATGACGACTTTCATCTCTGCGTGAGATCTGTGTGTATCTTCTCCTGTTGGAGTGCTTAGAGAAAGTGTTGTATGGTGGAACTGTTTGGCAGAAGGCAACAAGTGCTTAGAGAAAGTGTTGTATGATGAAACTGTTTGCTGTGCAGAAGGCAGCAAGTGCTTAGAGAAAGTGTTGTATGATGAAACTGTTTGCTGTGCAGAAGGCAACAAGTGCTTAGAGAAAGTGTTGTATGATGAAACTGTTGTGTGCAGAAGGGAACAAGTGCTTAGAGAAGTGTTGTATGATGAAACTGTTTGCTTGGCAGAAGGCAGCAGGTGCTTAGAGAAAGTGTTGTATGATGAAACTGTTTGCCGTGCAAATGAAAAATAATGGAAAAAATTAAAGAGATCTCAATTTGTTTTGCAATCAGCAGCTTGTATACAAAGTGACTGCCATCTTGACCAGTCCATCCCATGTCATGTTTTTACAATTTCGGAGGGGATAGCATAATGGTCAGAACATTGCACTGGCAATGTGACCACCGGAGTTCGACTCCCATTGGAGGGGATTTTCCCCCTGGAGTTAACATCAGTCCTGACTCCACTCTCCCCAAAAGTCTTTCGGATGAGACTGTAAATCAAGGCCCGTTGTGCACACCTTAAATCCTGTTCCACTTTTTGTAAGAGTAGGCTATTGTGTGCCAGTGGGAACAGATGACAAATTGACAAAACTGCATACACATGGGGACTGGATGAAAAAAAGCACAAAAGTGCTTATTCCATTATCCTTGATGTAAAAGTATAAAAGAATAAAAGAAAGAAAAAGGCTACAAGTGCTTAGAGAAAGTGTAGAATGATGGAACTGTTTGCCTGGCAGAAGGTAGCAAGTGCTTAGAGAAAGTGTAGTATGATGGAACTGTTTGCCTGACAGAAGGCAAGTGCTTAGAGAAAGTGTTGTATGATGGAACTGTTTGCCTGACAGAAGGCAAGTGCTTAGAGAAAGTGTTGTATGATGAAACTGTTTGCCTGACAGAAAGAAGGCAGCAAGTGCTTAGAGAAAGTGTTGTATGATGAAACTGTTTGCCTGGCAGAAGGTAGCAAGTGCTTAGAGAAAGTGTTGTATGATGAAACTGTTTGCCGTGCAGAAGGGAGCAAGTGCTTAGAGAAAGTGTTGTATAATTAAACTGTTTGCTAAGCAGAAGGCAGCAAGTGCTTAGAGAAAGTGTTGTACGATGAAACTGTTGCTGTGCAGAAGGCAGCAAGTGCTTAGAGAAAGTGTTGTATAATGAAACTGTTTGCCATGCAGAAGGCAGCAAGTGCTTAGAGAAAGTGTTGTATGATGAAACTGTTTGCTGTGCAGAAGGGAGCAAGTGCTTAGAGAAAGTGTTGTATGATGAAACTGTTTGCCTGGCAGAAGGGAGCAAGTGTTTTAGAGTAAGTGTTGTATGATGAAACTGTTTGCCTGGCAGAAGGGAGCAAGTGCTTAGAGAAAGTGTTGTACGATGAAACTGTTTGCTGTGCAGAAGGCAGCAAGTGCTTAGAGAAAGTGTTGTATAATGAAACTGTTTGCCATGCAGAAGGCAGCAAGTGCTTAGAGAAAGTGTTGTATGATGAAACTGTTTGCTGTGCAGAAGGGAGCAAGTGCTTAGAGAAAGTTGTATGATGAAACTGTTTGCCTGGCAGAAAGGAGCAAGTGCTTAGAGAAAGTGTTGTATGATGAAACTGTTTGCCTGGCAGAAGGGAGCAAGTGCTTAGAGAAAGTGTTGTATGATGAAACTGTTTGCTGTACAGAAGGCAGCAAGTGCTTAGAGAAAGTGTTGTATGATGAAACTGTTTGCCTGGCAGAAGGCAGCACGTGTATCTCCTTTGAGGTTTCTGGAGCTGTGGCCAAAAGGTGGATGATGCCACACTCCATGTTTTTTCCTTCCTCTCCTGTTGCCTTCAGGCTCCCTTGACTGTGCAGACTTTCCTGCCCGCTGTTTTGTCTGTGGCTGTCTGTAGGTCCTTAGAACAGTTCTGTCTTCTGGTCAGCTGTTTTGTCTTTGGCTGTCTGTAGAAACAACCCTGGGTGACAAATGAGGTTCTTAACCTCTGCGACAAAAGAAGAGGGCTTAAGAAACGAAAGTTCACAAGTCAAGAAGCCAACAACAAGTACATGGATAGCCACAGAGAAGTGAGGAAAAGATGAGAGAAGCCAAAGAAGCGTGGATAGAAGAACAATGCAACAGCATCAAAGCTGGAATGGCCAAGGGAAACAGCAAAACCGCTTACAACACTCCGAAAGCACTAACTAAAGCCACACAGCCTAAAGCCTCTGTTATTGAAGACAACGAAGGAAATCTTTTAATGGAAAACAATGCCATCCTCCAACCTGGACAGAATACTGTGAGGGATTGTAAAACTACCCACTATGCCCAGATACCAACATAGTTTCCAACAAACCCCCTGAACACCAAGATAAAGACCCACCAATACTAAGGTGTGAAGTAGACACAGCTATTAAACAGTTGAAGAAGGGGAAGTCCCCTGGAATCAATAACATCCCAGCTGAACTCATAAAAAACGGAGGGAATGAAACAGCAAGGCGATTCACAGAACTTTGTCAGAAGATTCACAACACCAAAGAATGGCCAAAAGAATGGACACAGTCTCTTGTAATACCCCTGCCGAAGAAAAGAAACCTCTAGCAATGCCAGAACAACAGAACCATAGTCTCATAAGCCATCCTAGCAAGATCATGCTGCAGGTAGTCCTCAACAGACTGAAAAACCAAGCGGAAAAACTCCTGGCAGAAGAACAAGCGGGCTTTAGACCAAAATGCAGCACAATGGAACAAATTTTCAATCTGAGGATTCTAATAGAGAAGAATCTCCAACACCAAAAAGACTTGTACCACAATTTCATGGACTTCAAAAAGGCCTTTGACAGCGTATGGCATGATGGTCTCTGGCAAGTACTCAGGCACTTCAACATTGACAACTGCCTCATTGAAGTCATCAAGGCTCTGTACAAGAATGCAAGAAGTGCAGTTTTCATGAACAATTACGTGGGCGAGTTCTTCAAGACCACTGTTGGGATCCGCCAGGGCTTTCTTCTCTCACCTGTACTCTTCAACCTCTTCCTCGAAAACATCATGACAGAGACATTGCAAAACCACCACACTTCCATCTCCATTGGTGGAAGACCCCTTTGCAGCCACAGGTTTGCAGATGACATTGACCTCATGGGCAGCAGCAAACAAGAACTGCAAATCCTCACAGACAGTCTAACAGATCGAAGCAAGCGCATACGGCATGGAGGTCAGTACAGAGAAATCAAAGATCATGGTCAACAGTGCAAGTAATGACATCACTGAAATAAAGATGAATGGAGAAATACTGGAAGAGGTGATCCAATTAGGCTCCATCCTAAGAAAAGATGGCACATCAAACAATGAAGTGAAAGCTTGCATTGCAACTGCAACATCTGAGTTCTACTAAAGATATTGCCATGAAATTTTTCACAGTGGTAGAAAGCGTTATTTTAAGCAATGATACAAAGTTTCAAAGGTAAGCATAATGTATGAAAAAATTTATGATTTTGAAAAAAAAGGTATTTCTGAAACACCTCCCTCTTCTAAATCATAAAAGCAAAGTTCATGAAGTAAAGGGTGCAATAAACACATATTTCTATGTATAAAATCACTTTGATGCAGACAACACCAGTCGGAATCTAGCATAAAGTGCACAAATGTAAATAAACATAACCTTGCAAAACCAAATCCTTGTGTGCAAAGTTTCATGGCAATAATGGCATCATGCACCCACTAACAAGCCCATAAAATATACTGACAAGGTTAGTTGAAAACTGAACAACAACAAAAATACCTAGACCTAATAGTTTACTGGTTGTATATTCTCGACACTGTGGCCTTGTCATCAGTGTCAGTGCAGTGGACACTATTTTATGTCGAGGATAACCGAAACATTCAGTCCCCATGGGTATGCGGTTTTGTAAATTTTATCAGCTGTTCCCATCAACACAAAATGGCCTACTGTTCCGAAAAGCGGGACAGGTTTTAACATGTGGGGAAGATGTTCTGGTGTGTTTGCACATGAAACGTCTCTCATTGGAAGGATGAAGTCTAGATCATCACTTCTTCATTTTGTTTTCTCTCCGCTTTAATATGCTGGGCCCTGGTTCTTCTTTACCAGTCAAATACACTTTCTTTTTCGTACTGGAAGCAAATGAGGTTGATGTAGTTCAAGTGACTAATCAATTTTGGCTATTTTCGATGCTAAGAAAAGTTGAAATAAAATGGAGATTTTGCCAAAGTGTGGTTGCACTCCACTGTAAGTAGAAGCAAGTAAGTTGTTACAAAGGGGCAGAAAACAGCCAATTTTGTGAATCAATTACAATTTTTCTACACTCACTCACTCACTCAGTCCCATGACCCAAAGGACGTAGGGGGGACATGACAGAAGACACAACGGAGGTCTTTTTCCATGCTTCATGATCCTGTGTGGCTAGTAGAGGTGTTGCAGGGGTTGGGCGGTCCAGTCTTTGATGTTGTCAACCCATGATTTCTTTTGGTGGCCTCTTCTTCTCTTGCCCTCGACGTTCCTTGCAGGATGGTTTTTGCTAGGGTGTTGTGTCTTGTGGTGTGACCAAACCACATCAGCTTTCTCCTCTTTATGGTGGAGAGGAAAGGCTCTTGGGGGCCCACACGCTTTTTGATTTCTTCTTTCACATAGTTATTGATCTTGTGTTCTTTGTATGATATTCTAAGGAGTCTTCTGAGGCACTTGTTCTCGAATGCTTGGATTCTCCTCTCTAACTCTGCTGTCAGAGTCCATGATTCACAGCCATATAGGAGAATAGATATCACGAGGGATTTGTAAAGGTGGTATTTGGTGCAGAAGCTGATGTTGTTGCTTCTGATAATCCTCTGGAGTATGACTAGAGCAGATGTTGCTGTTGCAATGCAGCTTTCACTTCATTGTTTGATGTGCCATCTTTTGTTAGGATGGAGCCTAAGTATTTGAATTGGCTCACCTCTTCTAGTATTTTTCCATTTATCTTTATTTCCGTGATGTCATTACTTGCACTGTTGACCATGATCTTTGATTTCTCTGTACTGACCTCCATGCCGTATGCGCTCGCTCGCTACGTTAAATTGTCTGTGAGGATTTGCAGTTCTTGTTTGCTTCTGCCCATGAGGTCAATGTCATCTGCAAATCTGAGGTTGCATAGGGATCTTCCACCAATGGAGATGGAAGTGTGGTGGTTTTGCAATGTCTCTGTCATGATGTTTTCAAGGAAGAGGTTGAAGAGTACAGGTGAGAGAAGGCAGCCCTGGCGAACCCCAACGTGGTCTTGAAGAACTCGCCACAGTGATTGTTTATGAAGACTGCACTTCTTGCGTTCTTGTACAGAGCCTTGATGACTTCAATTAGGCAGCTGTCAATGTTGAAGTGCCTGAGTACTTGCCAGAGGCCGTCATGCCATACCCTGTCAAAGGCCTTTTTGAAATCTATGAAATTGTGGTACAAGTCTTTTTGGTGTTGGAGATGCTTCTCTATTAGAATTCTCAGATTGAAAATTTGTTCCATTGTGCTGCATTTTGGTCTAAAGCCCGCTTGTTCTTCTGCCAGGAGTTTTTCCGCTTGGTTTTTCAGTTTATTGAGGACTACCTGCAGCATGATCTTGCTAGGATGACTTAGAGACTGATGGTTCTGTAGTTCTGGCATTGCTTAAGGTTTCCTTTCTTTGGCAGGGGTATTACAAGAGACTGTGTCCATTCTTTTGGCCATTCTTTGGTGTCGTGGATCTTCTGACAAAGTTCTGTGAATCGCCTTGCTGTTTCATTCCCTCCATTTTTTATGAGTTCAGCTGGGATGTTATCGATTCCAGGGGACTTCCCCTTCTTCAATTGTTTAATAGCTGCATCTACTTCACACCTTAGTATTGGTGGGTCTTTATCTTGGTGTTCAGGGGGTTTGTTGGAAACTATGTTGGTATCTGGGCGTAGTGGGTAGTTATACAATCTCTCACAGTATTCTGTCCAGCGTTGGAGGATGGCATTGTTTTCCGTTAAAAGATTTCCTTCTTTGTCTTCAATAACAGAGGCTTTAGGCTGTGTGGTTTTCGTTAGTGCTTTCAAAGTGTCGTAAGCTGTTTTGCTGTTTCCCTTGGCCATTCCAGCTTCGATGTTGTTGCATTGTTCTTCTATCCACGCTTCTTTGGCTTCTCTCATCTTTTTCCTCACTTCTCTGTGGCTATCCATGTACTTGTTGTAAGCTTCTTGACTTGTGAACTTTTGTTTCTTAAGTTTCTTCTTTTGTCGCAGAGGTCAAGAACCTCATTTGTCACCCAGGGGTTTTCTTTGTTCTGCTTCTTCCTAATGTTTCTTCTGCTGCTGTCGTTAGCACTTCTTTGATGTTGTTGGCCAGTGTGTCCACATCATTGTCGATGGCTGTGAGTGCGGCGAACTTTCCTCCAATGTTGGCTTGAAAGATCTCAACCACTGTTGGGTCTTTGAGTTTTTCCAGGTCGAATCTTATGCGTGGGCTTTTTGGCTGGTGTTTTGCTTTCAGTTTCAGCCTGATGGTGGTAAGTACAAGGTCGTGGTCACTGCCAATGTCAGCTCCTGGGAATGTTCTTGTGTTTGCCTTGTTTATGCTGGATTTGAATCTTTGGGGTGACAGAATGTAATCAATTTGATTATGAATCAGACCAGTTGGTGAGTACCAGGTTGATGTTCTGGATGGCTTGTGAGGGTGGAGTGTGTTAGCCAAAGTCAGTTTGTGCTTCTTTGCGAATTCCAGCAGCCGCTGTCCTCTGTCATTTGTTTCTCTCAGTCCAAATGTCCTGTGGTTCCTGCCCAGGTGTCATAGGCATCAGGTCCCACCTTAGCATTCCAGTCGCCTTCCACAATAAGGATGTCTTTTTTGGGCGTTTTGGAGATGACGTTTTCAAGTTCTTCATAAAATTCTTCTATCTGGTCATCATCGTAGTCAGATGTTGGAGCATACACTTGGATGATGGTGAGATTCTGGGGTTTTGCAGAAACTCTGATTGAGATGAGTCTGCTGGATACTGGTGTGCAGCTGATGATGCTTGACACAATCTCTTTCCTGACAAAAAAGCCTACTCCATGTTGATGTAGTTTCTCTTCTCCGCTGTACCATATCTTGTGGCCGTCTTGCGTGGTTGTTTCTCCGAAGCCAATCCATCTGACTTCCGCAAGCCCTATGATGTCCCATTTATACCTCTGTAATTCATGTGTAAGTTCCTGTACTCTTCCTGCTTGGTACAGAGTCCTCACATTCCATGTACCAATGGTTGCCCCTTTAGCTGGAAGCTTTAGAGTTGGTTCTGCCCCAGTAGCACACTTGTCACTCCCACCCTGGAGGCTTGCAGTGGGTAGCGTGGTCGTTGTTGATCCGGGCCTCGACCGATCCGGCATGTCATTCTGTTTTGTTTTTCTCATCATGTCCTTTCAGTGGGCTCGAGGAAGCTTGGTGGCGCCCATCTCCTCTCCAAGACTCCTACTGGTGGGTAAGAATGCACAGCCCCTCACAACGTTTCGCCCGCCAGTAGAAGCGGTTACGGTGGGTGGTTAGACCCAACCGGGGTGTGGGTGGGTTAAGGACCCGGACCCAGAAGTGAGAGTTGAGTGCCAAGTGAGGACCAGTACTCACGTCCATCCCGAGGGATGCTACTGCCAGGTTTACAAAGGTACCACCTCTCCTTAAGCACCCCATACACCCCAACACCCCATACACCCCCTACACTATCTACTTTTAAAACAAAAAAAAACACCAAACCATTCTTTTAGGCAAGTTTTAAGCAAAATCTGCCCCAAAAATTTAAACAGAGAGCCTTCTTCCAAAATTTACTGATTGATACATCTTGTTGGGCTTAAATTAACGTCCCAATGGAGATTTCAGATTTAGGGACTGATTTGATACATCTATCCCACAGTTTACAGACATTTTTCATCAAGTTTATCCTAGTCTCCCCCCCCTCTCCCCCCTGCTGGGGGCTATTTTACTACTAATAGCATCCCAGCCTCCACGAAATAGTGTGCTAGAAATGTTCTCATTTCTGACATCCATTTTTCTCCCTTTTGCTAAATTTCTGCCTTTATTTCAAGCAAATTTAAAATATTCCCTCATGAACTTCTGAATGAGCTACAGTGAATGCTGGCCAGTTTTCCTGTAGAAGAAAAACCACTAGGCCTGTAGAATGGGTTTAGGTCAGTTGGTGTCTGTAATGTTGTTATATGTTTTTAGACGGGTTATTCAGAGTCGCTGTTTTTTTGTTTTTTTCCCTTTTAGTTCATGGATTATGTAATAAGCACTGGTATGCTTAAATTTTTTTTTTTACATCTAGTCCCCGTGTGTATGCAGTTTTGTCAATCTTGTCATCTGTTCCCACCGGCACACAATGGCCTACTCTAACGGAAAGCAGAACCGGATTATCTTGCTGGGTTCGCACAGGGGCTCCGGTTTAAATATGTGTTTTGGACGTGTTTATCTGTTTTACGGGTTATAATGTATTAATCAGTGTCCATTATATATAGCTTGTAATCATGTTATTCAGTGTCTGTTATATTTATTTATTTTATTCATTATTTTATATTGAGGATAATGGGATAAGCACTCTTGTGTTTTTTTTTACATCCAGTCCCCGTGTGTACGCAGTTTTGTAAATGTCATATGTTCCCACCGGCATACGATGGCCTACTTTTACGAAAAGCGGAACAGGATTTAATGTGTGCACAAGATGTTCTGCATGTGTTTGCAAACAGGGCCTCGTTTAAAGTCTCATCCGAAGGACTATATAATGTATGTAGCTGTGTTTTGTGTCTGTGTGTAGATATCTGTAGGTCTGACAACGAGTTTGTTATAGAATGCGTTGTTCAGCGTGTGTACTGGCCGTTAGTGTAATAAGACACGTTTTTATTTATTTTGTTAAATTCTTTTATATCAAGGATAATGGAATAAGCATTCTGTGTGCGCTTTTTTTTTTAACATCATCATTACGTCATCTTTCTTCCCAGTTTGACCAAAAGATCGAACTGAATGTCACAGTCATTTGGATGAGACTGTAAACCGAGGCCCCGTGTGCAAACACAGCAGAACATCTTGTCACACGTTAAAACCCCATTCTGCTTTTGGAGGAGCAGGAGGGATGACAAAATTATGAAAAAAAAGCATGCGCATAGGTGTGGTGTTTAGACACTCCATCCCTGAGGAAAGATAGGGAAGTTGTCTGGGGCTGTAGCCTATATGGTAATGTTCTGGTGGCTCCTGCCATGGTACTTGAACCATTCGTATTGGTCACTGCCTTTCCAATGGATCATTCCAGTGGCGTTGAGAGGGGGGGGGGAGGTCTGCTGCATGGGCAACAGCTTGCCCTCCATACTTACTAACTCAGGCTTTGCACTCTAAAGACTAGAGCGCAACTCCATAGTCTTCCAGACTGATGGGTGCCTACTACTACTACTACTATGTCATTTGTTCCCACTGGCACACGATGGCCTACTCTTACGAATAGCACAACGGGATTTAACTTGTATGCAAGATGACTGTGTGCGCACACGGGTTTATCATCTGCTCCTACCGATATGCAGAGCGTAGTATATATATGTATCCCTTATGCACCTTGCATGCATTTCCAATGACCATATATCCATTTCCTGAATTCCAATCTCCTGCTCATGCAGTATGGTTCTTTATTTACTTAGTCATCAGCTAGAGCTTCAAGGTTTAGAAACGGCAGTATTTTCTGCATAATCAACTTACACTCACCTCTCATTTTAGGTAGCAGAATGAAGGAACAGTGTGAATATAAGCATACAAGAAAGAAAGTTTATCTGTTCTGACTCAAAAATGGCCTCTTCTTCTGGAAGGTGGAGTGGGTTGTTAGTGAGCACACAAGATGTTCTGTTTGCATTTCCACACAGGGCCTCAATTGTAGTCGCATACTCTGGATTCTGAGATTGTTTGATTTTCTCATCAAATTGGGAAGGGCAAGGCTGGGAATCAGACCCTGAACCTCTTTTTGTTTCGTATGGGGGAATTGCACATTTCTACTTTGATGTTGTGGCTTTAAAATGTCTATATTAATATTGTACAAAATATATGTAATGTTGACTGGACCTCAATCGAGCATTAGTGGTTGTTCAAACAAGTCTGTTTGGAATGTCTGTATGCCAATTTAGTTGTCTAGACGTATTATTATATTATTTTTTATAGCCTTATCCTTTATTCAAACCTGTAGTAGATAGTGTATTT
>CM060332.1:17449211-17451711 GCA_030674155.1 Stramonita haemastoma
CACACCTGTCCCTCCATCCTGCATTGGCTCTCAGCCTGTTTCTCCTCAGTCTCTGTCCTGGGCTTCAGGGCTGCCTCCCTCCCTCCAGTCCTGCTGCTGCACTGTCTCTGCCTCTCCTGTGTCTTCACATGGATTGCCCCAGACCTGGCAACACACACAACACAATTCTCGACAAACAGCTCCCTTCTCTAGAAATACATACACTGTCTAAACTCATGTATACACCTACTTCCATTTGGAGAGAGAATAATCTTTATGAATAATCTTTAGTTTTCAAGGGTAACAGAGAAGAGAGAGAGAGAGAGAGAGAGAGAGAGAGAGAGAGAGAGAGAGAGAGAGAGAGAGAGAGAGAGAAAAGAGAGATTTTTATCTTTTACTTTATTCCCTTTATTTCAAAGACAATGTATCAAGCACTCAAGTGCGTTTTTACATCCAGTCCCCGTGTGTGTGCAGTTTTGAAAACTTTGTCATCTGTTCCAACCGGCACACAATGGCATACTCTTTTGAAAAGCGGAATGGGTTGTAACCTGTGTGCAAGATGTACTATGTGCGTTGGTACACAAGACTTTGGTTTATAGTCTCATCCAAAAGACTTTTGAGGCAAGTCGAGTCGGTACTGATGTTAACTCCAGAGGAAAACTCTGTGTGTGTGTATGTGTGTGCGCGCGCATGCGCACATGTGCGTACATGTGTGGGAGAGTGAGTAAGTGAGTGTGTGAGTGTATCTGTCACTGTGTCTGTCTGGGTCTCTGTGTGTCTGTCTGTCTTTGCATCTGTGTGTGTACGAGTTCTGCAATGTATTTTTTGTTGTTGTTGGGGTTTTAATAACTGTTTAAACATTTTTTTTATTGAGACTATCTGATTGTTATGTTTACGGTAATAATGGAGATAGCAATTTGCTTTAGTTCCTAGATGGATGGCTTAATTCTTAAAAAAGCTAATGCATTGCATATTCATTGTACCATGTGAAAATCAAACTGAGACTTGACACAATCTCTCCTTCCTTCCTGACACCTGTAGCTGACCCAGTACTGACAGAGAGAGAGGCAGGCGGCTGTTTCTGATGCAGACAGCCTGGCTGTTCTGACCACCAAAGCAGCAGACAAGAAGAGGAACAGACTTCACCACAAAAACTACCACCACCAAAAACAAGGGTGACAATGATGGTGATGATAATGATGAAAACTGGAGAAGGAAAAACTAAAAGTGGGGAAGAAGGAAATAAAGAAGGCAACAAACAATGAAGAAGAAGAGGAAGCAGAAAACAAAAGTAAAAAAAAAAGAAGAAGAAGGAAGTCAGAAAAAGACAAAAGAAGAAGAAAAAAGCGTAAGAAAAGACAATGCCGGTTATGTCATATTATGTCATGTCATGTCATGTCCTCACCCTCCTGTTCACTGCTGGCTGGCTCAGTCAGTGTGGGGACAGACAGGTGTGGGGGCACAGGGCAGCAGGCAGTCAGTGCCTGTAGAGGGGCAAAAGGCTTCCTTCCCGTCCACTGGTGAAGCGAATCTCCCCCACTCTGCACATACAGAAAATGACATCAGAAACACTTATCACTAGCACAGAAATATCACACATACAGAAACCAGTGTACCCCACAAGCACAGAAATTTCACACATACAGAAGCCAGTGTACCCCACAAGCACAGAAATATCACACATACAGAAACCAGTGTACCCCACAAGCACAGAAATATCACACACATACAGAAACCAGTGTATATCAGAAACAGGCACACAGCAATCCCATGGAAACAAGCAGAGATCAGAAATATCTTCACTTCACTTATCTAGCTGCAGCTAAACATCATAAAAAGAATAAGATGAACAGTTACAAAAGGTCAGATAACTGTGTGCAAGTATTTTCAACTTGTTAAAATATTAGAAAAAAAAGAACCAACACAGAAAACATCAGGGAACAATGGGGTGGGATGGATGTATCATGCCAATACATCAGTGAACAATGGGGTGGGATGGATGTATCATGCCAATACATCAGTGAACAATGGGGTGGGTTGGACGTATCAAGCCAATACATCAACAACACTGAACAATGGGGTGGGTGTATCATGTCAATACATCCGTGAACAATGGGGTGGGCACGGCAGTTTACCCTTCCCAAAATCTGACTCTTTAGTTAATCGCAACCCTGGCTCTGTTATTCTGTGACTGACCCTATCCATTCGGCTACACTGTAAGCGAAATTCCGTAGCACAGCAGGCAGGCTGGCTCAGGTTTTCTACTATTTCTCTGTATTTGAGAAACCCACGCTTTCCGATTAATGCAATGCGACAAAAGTTTTCATAAAATCTAAAGTTATGTTTCTATGTGAATGTTTATAAGTGCTCAGAGTTGCTCGATATAAATGGATTACTCTGTGAAAGAATGGTGCTGTAAAACGATCTGTAAGTAGTAATTGTAACAGCTTGAAGTTCCTCATTTGTGTTATTCAGTGTTCGTTGTCTGTGTCTGCTTCATGTGTAGAGCATCTCTGTTAGT
>CM060332.1:17456711-17490090 GCA_030674155.1 Stramonita haemastoma
ACCCACAAGAAACACTTCTTTAAAATAATATAATTCTTAATGAAACCTATCAAGTCATAATGTGGCCAAAAGCCTAATAATAATTAAAAATAATAAACCTCATCAAATCAACAACAAAGCAACAATATAAAGTTATAAGTAACAAAAAAAAAGCATAACATATATGCGAGGGGAAAAAAAACAAACAAAAAAAGGCAAGGAAAATATCAAATCAATGTCAAACAAAATAATTGATTTTAGGCAAAACAAAATCTCAATATCAAACTATATCAAACAAGCCCAACAAAAAAATGACTAATATCAAAATATTTACAAAAACCCTTTCTTGGCTAACCACAATGCTATGAAAGAAAACCAAAGAAAATAAATACACAGAACACAAAAAATCCCCAAAAATTATTAAATGAAAGTGCTCCATACAATCCAAACACAACACCTAATAAATGAATAAAACCACCAAACTACCCCCCAAATCCAGTACAATTCTGAATTTTAACAGCCCCCCCCCCCCCCCCCCCTAAAAAGAACAACCACCAAACTTGCCCCCCCCCCCCCCTTTTCCCTATCCCATCCAATACAATTTTGAAAAATGTTGTACATGTGATGAAGGTAACAACACTGTCCTTATTTTGAGAGAAGATAGGCAGAGAAAGAGAGGAGAGAAGAAAAGAACGAGAGAGAGAGCGAGGGAGACAGAGACAAAGAGAGAGACAACGAGCCCCAAACCAACCATACACACTAGCTGATGCACAGACCCACACTGGCTACACTTGGCTCCCTACACCAGGCCTGCAAATATAGAAAAAGGGACATTCTGTTTTCAGAACTGTACCTCTAAAGTGTCAAAAGACTTTCCCATGTTATAGAGGAATATTTTCAAGCTAGTACTGGTAAAACCGAGCTTTCAATGCCCATTCTCATACATTTCTTCGACATTACGTCAAACAGATGAAAAATTTAAATAAATATAAAAAAGATAACAGGGTGCAATTGTTTAAAAGTTGTGAAAATATTAGAAAAAAGAAACGACAAAGAAACAACAATGGGTCAGTGTAACATTGCAATACAAGGCAACATTACGGCAAAACAGCCTGTGACTGTGTAAATGATCAATAAGGAGAACAACAAAACAACAATTAAATGTTACACAAGCCAGCTATAAATCATCATTACATATATAAAAGCAGAGTATACTAATTAGGAACATTATGATGAAATACCTAAATATGTTTTACAAATCATGTTCAAGAACATGAATTTAGAAGTAAAAAAAGACATAACATATGTATAAGGGGAAAAAAAAACAAAGAAAAAAGGCAAAGAAAATATCAAGTCAATGTCTATCAAACAATTAATATTAGGCAAAACACGATTTCAATATCAAACAAGCCAAACAAAACACTAATCAATATCAAAATATTTACACAAACCCTTTCTTGCTTTACCATAATACTATGAATTAAAACCAAAGAAAAAACAATACACAACACACAAAAAATCCCAAGAGATTATTTAAATGAAAGTGCTCCATAAAATCCAAACATAACACATAAAAATGAATAAAACTATCAAACTCCCCCCAAATCCAGTACACTTCTGAATTAAAAACAAAAACACATACACCCCATAAAAAAACACCACTACAAAACTCCAACTCACCTCCCCATCCAATACAATTCTGGAAAATGTAGCGTACATGTGATGAAGGTAACAACACTGTCCTTATTTTGACCGAAGATAGGAAGAAAAGGAGAGGAGAGAAGAGAAGAGCGAGAGAGAGAGCAAGAGAGACAGAGACAGAGAGAGACAACAAGCCCCAAACCAACCATACACACCAGCTGATGCACAGACAAAATACTTAACTCATCATCCTACACTGGCTGATGCACAGACAAAATACTTAACTCATCATCCCACACTGGCTGATGCACAGACAAAATACTTAACTCATCATCCCACACTGGCTTCACCTGGCTCCCTACACCAGGCCTGCAAATACAGAGAAAGGGACATACTGTTTTCAGAACTGTACCTCTAAAGTGTCAAAAGACTTTCCCATGTTATAGAGGAATATTTTCAAGCTAGTACTGGTAAAACCGAGCTTTCAATGCCCATTCTCATACATTTCTTCGACATTACGTCAAACAGATGAAAAATTTAAATAAATATAAAAAAGATAACAGGGTGCAATTGTTTAAAAGTTGTGAAAATATTAGAAAAAAGAAACGACAAAGAAACAACAATGGGTCAGTGTAACATTGCAATACAAGGCAACATTACGGCAAAACAGCCTGTGACAGTGTACATAATCAATGAAGAGAAGAACAAATTACACATGACAAAAACAAATCAATCACACACACACACACATACACGCACACACACACACACACCCACACCCACAAAGAGAAAGAAGCACTTAACTTTTAGTGCAAAAAAGCATCTGCAGCTGATCAGTACATGAGGCCTGTGAACAGAGATACTGAACACAGATACTGAACACAGATATTGAACATATATACTGAACACAGATATTGAACATAGATACTGAAAACAGATACTGAACACATATATCAAACATATATACTAACACAGATACTGAACACAGATATTGAACACACATAAAATCATGTTGGAAATAATGTAGGCCATATATCAACTCCATACACCCCCCCCCCCCCCCCCCCCCCCCGCCCCTCCCACCACAGATATATAGAAATCTTGATTCCTCCATTCATGTATACTTACACATGATACCCATCTACACCAACATTCATAATACATGAATGAATGAATAATCTTTACATTTCAAGTGCAACAGACTGAGTATTCACATCCTTTTTTTCATCTTGCCCTTACCCTGATTAGGGAATAGCAACAGCAACCTCCACCACCACCCCAAAAAAAACCCCAGCCATAACAAAACAAACAAAACGACCACACAAAAACAACAGAAAAACAAAAACCTCATCACCAACAATAAAAGTTCAACTTAAATTTAAAAAAAAAGAAATGGGTTTATATTCAATAAACACATAATCCCAACTGGATACATTGATAAATATTCAAACAAAAGAGATAGATATGTATTCTACAAACACTAAACCCCAACTGACCTGAACATTAATGTCATGACAGATACACTGATTATAATTAGGTAAATTAAATACATTAAAATAGAGAGGAGACAGCAGAGAAGAAAGCAACCAACCAAAAACAAACATATACCTATATCTAAATTTATACATATACATTTTCACAAATATTTCTTATTTTAAAACAATATTATGAAGAAAAAGAACAACCAGCAGCAAACAAACATCTAAAAATCAACACAATCAGATATGCCCAAACAAGTCGTGTTCACAAACAAGAACTTTAAAGGTCCAAAAAGGCGTAAGGTATATGTGAGGGGGAAAAAAAGAGAAGCAAAAACAAAACAAAAAACCCCAACCAACCAAACACAGCCCGTCCTTATGGAGATGACAAGAATACAATTTCAATTCAACATAAGAACCAAAACATTTCTACCTACTGATAAGTGTAGGATAATATAACATGTGAAAGTGAAAAACAGAAAGGAAGGGATGTAAATGGAAGGGAAGGAGGCACAGAGAGAGAGAGAGAGAGAGAGAGAGAGAGAGAGAGAGAGAGAGAGAGAGAGAGAGAGAGAGAGAGAGAGAGAGAGAGAGACAAGGAGCGTCTTATGCATTATATCATCATCAAAATTGACCAATCAACAAAGTCTGACAAAATACCCACAAGACAGCCTTCTCAAATTTAATTAAAAAAATATCAAAGAAACATATCAAGTAAATGTCTGTCAAAATTTTAGGTAAAACACCATCTCATACATTCCAACTTAGAGTATACCTAGACAAAAAAAAAAGAGAGGGTGATAGGGAGAGAGACAGACACAGACATACACAGAGAGACAGACAGCTACAGAGACAGTGAGAGAGAGAGAAAGGGGGGGGGAAGGGGGAGGGGGGGCATTTTCAGGTTACATCATTATAACCCTCATCAAATCAACAAC
Organism: Stramonita haemastoma; assembly: GCA_030674155.1. Classification (NCBI taxonomy): domain Eukaryota; kingdom Metazoa; phylum Mollusca; class Gastropoda; order Neogastropoda; family Muricidae; genus Stramonita; species Stramonita haemastoma. Next base: position 17,460,748 of record CM060332.1, read on the forward strand.
AAAACAACAATTAAATGTTATACAAACCAGCTATTAATCACCAATACATATATAAAAGCAGAGTATACTAATTGGGAACATTATGATTAAACGCCTAAACATGTTTTACAAATCATGTTCAAGAACATGAATTTAAAAGTAAAAAAAGTTGTAACATATATGTAAGGGGAAAAAAATAAAGAAAAAAGGCAAAGAAAATATCAAGTCAATGTCTATCAAATTCATTAATATTAGGCAAAACACGATTTCAATATCAAACAAGCCCAACAAAAAAAATAATAAATATCAAAATATTTACACAAACCCTTTGTTTGTTTACCACAATACTATGAATGAAAACCAAAGAAAATAAATACACAGAACACAAAAAATCCCAAGAGATTATTTAAATGAAAGCGCTCCATAAAATCCAAATATAACACATCAAAAATGAATAAAACCACCAAACTCCGCCCAAATCCAGTATACTTCTGAATTAAAAACAAAAACACATACACCCCATAAAAAACCACCACTACAAAACTCCCCCTCCTCTCCCCATGCAATACAATTCTGCAAAATGAAGCATACTTGTGATGAAGGTAACAACACTGTCCTTATTTTGACCGAAGATAGGAAGAAAAGGAGAGGAGAGAAGAGCGAGAGAGAGCAAGGGAGACAGAGACAGAGAGACAACAAGCCCCAAACCAACCATACACACTGGCTGATGCACAGACAAAATACTTAACTCATCATCCCACACTGGCTGATGCACAGACAAAATACTTAACTCATCATCCCACACTAGCTGATGCACAGACAAAATACTTAACTCATCATCCCACACTGGCTTCACCTGGCTCCCTACACCAGGCCTGCAAATATAGAAAAAGGGACATACTGTTTTCAGAATTGCACCAATAAAGTGTCAAAAGACTTTCCCATGTTATAGAGGAATATTTTCAAGCTAGTACTGGTAAAAACCGAGCTTTCAATGCCCATTCTCATACATTTCTTCGACATTACGTCAAACAGATGAAAAATTTAAATAAATATAAAAAAGATAACAGGGTGCAATTGTTTAAAAATTGTGAAAATATAAGAAAAAAGAAACGACAAAGAAACAACAATGGGTCAGTGTATCATTGCAATACAAGGCAACATTACGGCAAAACAGCCTGTGACAGTGTACATGATCAATGAAGAGAAGAACAAACTTACACATGACAAAAAACAAATCACACACACACACACACGCGCGCGCACACACACACACAAACACATGCACGCACGCACGCGCGCACACACACACACACACAAAGAGAAGGAAGCACTTCACTTATAGTTTAAAAAAATCATCTGCAGCTGATCAGTAAATGAGGCCTGTGAACACATATATTGAACATAGATACTGAACACAGATATTGAACATAGATACTGAACACAGATATTGAACATAGATACTGAACACAGATATTGAACATAGATACTGAACACAGAGACTGAACACATATATCGAACATATATACTGAACAGAGATACTGAACACAGATATGTGAGGGGAAAAACAAAACAAAAACAAAACCAAAAAAAACCCCAACCAATCAAACACGGAGACGACAATAATACAATTTCAATTCAACATAAGAACCCAAACATTTCTACCAAATGAAAACCAAAGAAAAATGAATACACATCACACAAAAAATCCCAAGAGATTATGTAAATGAAAGTGACAAAGTGTACATGATCAATGAAGAGAAGAACAAAGTGCTCATGACGGGAAACAAATCACACACACACATGCACACACACACACACACACACACACTCACATGCACACACACACACACACACACACAAACACACACACATGCACACACACACACACACAACACACACACACACACACACACACACACACACACACACACATACAAAGAGAAGGAAGCACTTAACTTTTAGTGCAAAAAAATCATCTCCAGCTGATCAGTACATGAGGCCTGTGAACAGAGATATTGAACATAGATACTGAACACAAATATTGAACACAGATATTAAACATATATAATATATATGTTCAATATCTGTGTTCAATATGTGTATTCAGTATATTATACTGAACACAGATACTGAACATAGATACTGAACACAGATATTGAACATATATATGTTCAATATCTGTGTTCATTATCGGTGTTCAGTATATTATACTGTTATATATACTGTTCAGTATATTATACTGTTCAGTATATTATACTGAACACAGATACTGAACATAGATACAGAACACAGATATTGAACACACATAAAATCATGTTGGAAATAATATAGGCCATATATCAACTCCATACCCCCCCCCCCCCACAGATATATATAAATATCAATCCCTCCATTCATGTATACTTAAACATGAGTAACTAATGTACACCAACATTCATAACACATGAATGAATGAATAATCTTTACATTTCAAGGGCAACAGACTAAGTGTATTCACATCCTTTTTTTTTCATCTTGCCATTGCCCTCATTAGGGAATAGCAACAACAACCCCCCCCCCCCCCCCCCCCGCCTCCCCCCCAAAAAAAACCCCAGCCATAAAAACAAACAAACAAAACGACCACACAAAAACAAAAGAAAACAACCCCCCCATCACCAACAATAAAAGTTCAATTTAGATTTTAACAAAAGAGATAGGTGTACATTCAATAAACACATAATCCCAACTGGATACATTGATAATTAATCAAACAAAAGAGACAGACATGTATTCTACAAACACACACACACACACACACACACACACACACACACACTTGACATCAGTAGTGTCAATCCTCATAACATTCTTTAAAAAAAAAGGGGGGGGGGAGGGGGGGGGGGGGTTAATGACATTTCCTTTATGTCTGCTATGTCAGCATCACCAGCATGAAGGAGAAGCTAGAACAAAGACTGTCTGTCACTGCAGCTATGTGTTCCTGCATTGTGTTGGCATCCAGCCAGCCACAGGGGCTACACCAGGGCTGACAGTCACCAAGTTCTGGCAACACAGTACCATCACAAAAGACAGAAGAAGGCTGGAGAGGGAAACTGGAGCAATCTAAACAACTACAGCCTGACAGCTTGGTTCATGATGGTGCTGCAGGGTTGCATTTCTCTTCATACATCTGTCCCCCCCCCCCCCCCCCCCCCCAGTTTTTGGTTTTAACAGCAATGAAAGACACAGAGTGTCTGTCTCCAATCCTGGTATGCAGTATTGGGAACTCTAAAATCTCATGAGAACTTTCTAAAATCTCCAGTGGGAAACCACTAAAAGATGTCAGTTTAACCAGATATCTATCAACAACTACAGATACAAGGAGTTTTTCCTGATATGCCATATTGGGAACACAAAAATCTCATGAAGTGAACTTTGTATACTCTGCAATGGGAAACCTGTGGTCTGCCTACATACAGTAACTGCAGGCTGTTGTGATTCAAACATGATGCCAGCAGTGAGAACAGGAAAAAAGGTGACCACATTACAAGGGGTAACTGAGTGATATGCTGGTGCATGTCGCCTACTCTGTCTCTTCCTGGTACATTCCACATCTCTCCTAGCTCTGGTCTGCTGTGCATGCTAAACATGTTCATTCATGCAGTCCACCATCCATAGCTGACTGGCTACTTTCTCACAAAAAATGCATGTTTTTCAATGTTAACTTCTGTCACATATCACTCCAGTTATTTGTTTTTTTCCTCCACTGAACCCCCCCCCCCCCCCCCCCTTCTTTTCCCCAAAGCTTTCTTCTTTTTGCAGCTCATTTGTTCAAGAGCACTGCTGTATTGGAACAGAGCACCAATACCTTGTCACTTTATTAAAAATAAACTGCAAGGGGGGGGGGGGGGGGGGGGGGGGGGAGGAAAGAATACACTTAACACACACTCATCCAAGGTGCAGTTTATAGGACACTTCATTGCCTTCTGTAGATTATCAATAAAAAATCATCTCTAACTTATATTTAACTCACAGCATGTTTTGGTAATTTGGAGAGCAAAATAGTGATGCTGCTGTAAAACTGATTAAAATGAAGCTTGCCAATTTTTCTCTTTCAGACTAGTTACCTTCTGTCTTTAATATTTTTAATCTGAAATGTAACACACACACACACACACACACACACACACACACACACACACACACACACACACACAGCCCTTTTCAGCCACACTTGCACCAACTAACTTCTCAATCCCCCTGTGTTTTTCCTCTACTGCAGCCATTTCAGTTCTGTCACAAATCTGGTTCAGGGCTCCTTCTCCAAACATCTCACTTTGTGCTGATCCTGTCAAAAAACAAAAAACAAAATATTACTCTTTTGGCTCAGTCCTCTGCTTGTGGTTCTGAACACGTCTGTTGTTGAATGACTTCTCCATTAACTTCTTTAGCAGTTTTTGGAGCACTGAACTGATTTTTTTTAGGCAGTCTGCTGTGAACTAGTTGGCCCTGGAATCAGACTGTTTCTTATCCAGATACAACACAAACCCCAAGAAGCAAACATAAGCAGTTATTTTTCCACATGTGTGTATGTACTTAATTATTTTTTTAAAAAATTTATTCTTTTTAAAAATTCATTCTTTTATATGAGGATAATGGTATAAGAACTCATGTGTTTTTTTCCATCCAGTCCCTGTGTGTATGCAGTTGTGTAAATATTGTCATCTGTTCCCACCAGTACACATTGGCCTACTCTTACAAAAAGCGAAACAGGATTTAACGTGTGCGCAAGATATTCTATGTGCGTTCGCACACCAGGCCTTGGTTTACAGTCTCATCCAAAAGACTTTTGGGGAGAGTGGAGTCAGCATTGATGTTAAATCCAGGGGGAAAATCCCCTCCAACGGGAATCGAACTCGGGTGGTCAAATTGACGGGGCAATATTCTGACCACTAGGCTATCCCATCCCCTACTTGATCAGAGCAGAATGTCAGTGGATTTGATCCAACTAAAATTTGGCATGTTATCTAAAGTGACTATCATAAAATTTTTAAAAGATCCAAATTGACTTCCATCATTTTCCATTAAAACACTTACTTTCTAACCCACATAGTTTCCATAACTGTGCTTTTTTGTCAATCCTACAGACCCCTGATCATACAGGAATAGGAAGGAGCATCAATCATTCAACGTCTGCAGCCCTATGACTCCTGTCCAAAGGTTGAAACGTAAATCATACAACTTCCAGATTCTGCTCTGATCTTGGAAGGGATGGGAACATTACATCTAAACGTTACATTGGCTCGGGTTATCTAAGCTGTTTTCTTCATCACAAAACAATTCTCTCATGCGCAGATCTAAATCATTTTATTGCCAAGAAAAGCTGAAACACGATGATCCATGCCACAACGAAGTTGGAATAACAAGTGAGGACTTACCTTCAAAATCACAAAATTGCAGCATGCTCAACCTTTTACATAATCTCCCGTTTTGCACATCTAACCACACAAGCTATGCAAAGTCCAATAACTAGATGCAAATTGTAAAGATCGATCAAATCAATTCATTATCTTTCAACAATCACCAGAAGTTGTCTATTGAACTAATGCTTGTGCACATGCTTGTCTTCCATCTTTGTTTTCCTTTTTTATTTTTGCCTTTTTACTAGTGGTGATCTGAAACAACAGGTACATGCAGCACAGAGGAAGGGAAGGAGGAGAAGGGGGATGTAGTCTTTTGTTGTTGTTGTTGCTGCAGAGTTTGTTTGTTTGGGCTTTTGGGGGGGGGGGGGGGTAAGGTAGAAACTTTTTATTTAGGGAAATGATTAGGCACACACAATGGCCCTTTTAATTTCATAGCAATTTGCCCCAAATCAAGAAAAAGTGATTATGAAAAAACCCTACCTCAACTAACAAATAAAGATGGGGGAGGGGGAATCAATCACCCTAAAAAAGGAAAAACTGAGAATAATTGATAAGCACATTAAACACTAAGACATATTACACCATTCAAACACAAGGCAAAGAAAATGGCCACCAGAAAACAGAAATAATTGGTGAAAAAGGGAGAGGAACAGTAACTTGAGAAAGAGAGTTAGGGAGAGTTATTAAAAAAGCTAGTGAGGGGGGACAGGGGGCATGAGAAAGAATAAATGAATGATACTTCAATTAATGAAATATCTGTAATAGCCTACCTATGGATGAAAATTTCAGGCCAAGCATAGTCTTACAATCTGTCCTTGTAAACATATATGTCCAAATTGTAACAATCAATACAAAATGAAAATCAATAAAATAAAAACAAAACAAAACTACTTTATATCAACATAGCACACACACACACACAAACACACAACACACACACACACACACACACACACACACACACACACACAGAGGTGCTGTTTGGAAGAGCTCACGAACTGTGTGTATAAGTACATACGTGCATGTGTGTGTGTGTGTGTGTGTGTGTGTGTGTGTGTGTGTGTTGTGTGTGTGTGTGTGTGTGTGTGTGTGTGTTGTGTGTGTGTGTGATTTTTGAGTGATTTTTGTTTTGTTTTGTTGGTTTGTTTTGTTGTTAGTGTTGTTGCTTGCATTTTCTATAGGCACACATACACACACATGTGCTGTTTGGAGGAGTTTGTGAACTGTGTGTATAAGTACATACGTGTGTGTGTGTGTGTGTGTGTGTGTGTGTGTGTGTGTGTGTGTGTGTGTGTGTGTGTGTGTGTGAGTGTGTTGTGTATGTGTGTGTGTGTGTGTGTGTGTGTGTGTGTGTGTGTGTGTGTGTGTGTGTGTGTGTGTGTGTGTGTGTGTGTGATTTTTGAGTGATTTTTGTTTTGTTTTGTTGGTTTGTTTTGTTGTTAGTGTTGTTGCTTGTATTCTCTATAGGCACATTGTATTTTTGAAGCTGTTGAAATTTTGTTGGTTAACTAATGTTGGTGAAATGTTTTTCTCTGCTTTTGTTTTTTTGTTGGATTTTTCTGCTTCTTTGTTTGTTTTTTGTTTTTTCTTTAGATAGATGGCTTGATGAAAAAAAGCAAATTGATGCTTACTCAATGTACCATCTGAAAATAAAATTTTGACTTGAGTTGACTTGACTTCACACACACACACACTCACACTCACACACACACACACACACACACAGTGAAGAGAGAGAGAGAGAGAGAGAGAGAGAGAGAGAGAGAGAGAGAGAGAGGAGAGAGAGAGAGAGAGAGAGAGAGAGAAGAGAGAGAGAGAGAGAGAGATTTGATTTGATTTGATTTAATTTAATTTGATTTATTCTTTTATATTGAGGATAATGGAATAAGCACTCTTGTTCTTTCTTTCATCCAGTCCCTGTGTGTATGCAGTTTTGTAAATGTCATCTATTCCCACCGGCCCATGATGGCCTACTCTTATGAAAAGCGGAACAAGATTTAACGTGCGCAAGGTGTTCTGCGTGCGTTTGCACACGGGCCTAAGTTTAAAGTCTCATCCCAAGTACTTGTGGGGAGAGTGGAGTCAGCACTGATGTTAGTTAACTCCAGGAGAAAAATCTCCTCCACTGGACACAAGGGTTGAGTAGTCGAATTGCCAGGCAATGTTCTGACACTGGGCTACCGAGAGAGAGAGAGAGAGAGGAGAGAGAGAGAGAGAGAGAGAGAGAGAGAGAGAGAGAGAGAGAGAGAGAGAGAGAGAGAGAGAGAGAGAGAGAGAGATGTAAAAAAATATATTGCTATTAAAGAGCTGGGCCTTGCAGGTCCCTTCCTTTAATCCCCCTCCCCTACCCCTCCCTCCTTTCCTTCAACACCACCCCTCTGCCTCTCAAGTTTTCCCTGTTTGTGCACCACCCAGCACGTGTGCATGCTAGCATTGACCCATATACAGGACAGGCTAGGCTTCGGCTGGTAGAATGGCACCTTGGTGGGTTAGCCTAGTATACGTATTGACAATGAGAGAGAGAGAGAGAGAGGAGAGAGAGAGAGAGAGAGAGAGAGAGGAGAGAGAGAGAGGGAGAGAGGAGAGAATTCAACCAATTGACAAACTTGTACGTAATGGGTGGAAAGAGGGGTAAAAAAACAACAACAAACCAAGAAGCCCACTCAGTCATAACTTCTCAGGGTCTTTGTTTACACCTTGGCAACACAAAAATATACACCCATACATGCATTTTTATTTTATTTTATTTTATTATTATTTTTATTTTATTTTATTTTATTTCATACCAGTTTATGTCACAGCAGATTTCTCTGCGTGAAATTCAGGCTGCTCTCCCTGGGGAGAGCACCTCGCCACAAGTGCAGCGCCTACCCATTATTTTTTCCCCCTCAGGAATGGTGTCTAAACACAACACTTGTGTGCATGCTGATTTTTGTTTTGTTTTTGGTCATGCTCCTACCACACAGGATGGCCTGCTTTTCGGAAAGGCGAAATGGGATTTTAAGTTCTGCATGCATTCCCACACGGGACCTCGGTTTACAGGTCTATAGTCTCATCGAATGAATTTGACATTCAGTTTGATTTTTCCTCAAACTGGGAAGAAAGGGCGAGCTGGGTACGAACCCAGAAACTCAGGGTTTACATATTGGCAGGCAAACGTGTTAACCATCCTGCCATCGTCCTTCCTACTTGTCACTGTCCTGCATATTTCTTAAACAGGAATAAAGTGGTGACTGAGACAAAAATGCCTACAAACACAGTTAAGATGTCTTCATTCATTAATTCTGCTTTTTAGAAGACCACCTGAGCCCAATATCACCCAGAAACAAAACTGATAATGACGTAATACTTGTTGATACTGTAGCTGTCCTCTCCCATAAAATAAACATAAAGTGCAACATACATCAGTTGGATTAAATCAATTTATTCACACACTGTGGGTTTTTGTTGTCCAATAGTTGATAGGATGCAATCACATTTTAAAAAATGAATATGCAAAAAAACAACAACAGTTACATATATATTTTGAATAGCATTTGATGTCATGAGAAGGACAACAATCCATATTATCATTTCAGAACCAATAGCCACTCATTGCCTGCACACTGTATTCAGTAATACCCTCTGGATGGGAGTAACATGGAACAGCTTAACCCTCTTGTTGTTGAATTCTACAGAGCTAAACTGCCTGTAGATTTTGAATTCTTTTAAAGTTTTCTACCCCAAACTGACATAGTCTACTCCTGAGACAATTGTCTGTGTGCATGACAAGCTATCAAGCTGAAATTTTGTCACAAGCTAGATATATCTTTGTACTTGCATTTTAAGGCAAGTTTACATGTCTGGTCACAAAATGTCATGTCGTTGTCACCTTATTTGTCACCAATCACAGGTAAAAGTATGTTGTATACAATAAACCAGCAAAATAGATATGGAATAGACACAAATTCATACATGTAAGTGTTGAATAAAGAACTGATGCCTAGCTAACGTGTTTATTAATGTTTGTGTGCAATTGTACTTCAAGGATGTGTCACACAATGTCCTCATAATACCTGTTGTTTTATATGTCTTGATGAGGCATACTTTTTGTTTAACTGGTTTTTTGTCTTTTGAAAACAAGGAATATTCAATCAAATCTTACCTATATACTGCATTTCAGATGTCTATGTCTTACCACATGTTTGTTAACACTTTGTACCCCAAGGGTGCAGCTGCACTGCAGTCTCTGTGGACCAGCCCTGCAGCAGCTGAGTGCAGTGTGCACTGGGTCATCATAGTAAAATCATCATATCTTTTTTGTTTGAAGCCCATTTCTTATGAAACTATGGCATTGTGTGGGTAAATGACTGCCCATTATATGCGTGCATAAAAATTTATATTGCATAAAAAATAGTATGTTAATTATGGTGTCAAATTACGTAATTGCTCTGATTTTAAGTGGTGATCCCACTGATGGGCTTATGATTTTTATGCAATGTATGCAACAAATACAACACAACAACAACAAAACTATACAAGAATCTCAAATAAACAGGGACAAACATAGGTACTGTACAAGTTTTCTTCCAGCATCGCATCAAATGTAATATAATCAAAGGAAACCACTGAACTGTACACATGACACTGTCACAATAACGATCATGGAATATACAGATAACATTTCTTCCCTAGTCCAAGTAAGTTCCTGAACTTTTTTACACTACTTTATTCATATGTACAGAATGTTTGTGCTTCACCAGGTGGCTTGTAGTTCATTTTCATGTAAACAGTTGGTGTTTATGCAGGGGTACTCACAGTACCAAGGCCACGCCCCCAGCCCAGCACCCCCCCCCCCTTCCCACCCCTTTCAGCTAGCCTATCTCGCTCCTCAAGCGGCACACAGTCTAGTAGGCCTTATCGCGAGACTCAAAGCTCTCACGATCTCTATCCAAAACACGATCTTTATCAGCAACGTAATAATCTTAACTTCGTTACTTCGTCAGCAGTGAAAGTATGATGTACCTAAGACATACTACAAGCATATGACATGTAAAACAACAATAAACACAACAAAAACACGCTCAATTGATATGCAAATTAGCTGTGAACAACGTGCAACTAACATGGCAGCTAAAGCCAACAAGCCAAAATGACCACATGAGAATAGAACAGAATGGGAGGGCGAAAGTGAAAGTACCTGCTGTGGTACGGATTAATCGGTACCCCGTCCAGGGGAGATGATCGTGTGGTACTCAGGGGTAGAAAGTGTTAAGTGCACAAGTGTAATATGGTACATAAGTGTCACATTGTCACCAGTGTCACCACACAGGTGTGACAAACATGAAACAACACAGAACTTCTGTAATTCTACAAAATTTTAATGGTGATAGCCTTTAAAGTAGTCATAGTGATGGCACAGGGACACATCACATCACAGAAAGCACAAAATGTGGATGTGTCAGGGGGTGTACCTATCACTGTCACCTGTGGCACCTTGGCAGACTGGAGATCTATTTTCTTTTCCTTCTTGCTATTTTCGTCATCAGCAAATCTGTCCGTTGAGTTTCAAATAAAAAGTGTGGTATTAACTAGAAACTAGACAAAAGGCATCACATTTTCTGGCGTTTATGCTGCCGACCTCCCCTCTCCCCCCCCCCCAGGTCAAATTTCTCCACAGCCTGTGGGTAGCACAGGTCGCCATGCTTGCAGGAATGTGCCGTGTAGACGGGTTCATTATTCTCTCTAACTGCGTTATTTCCTTTCTCTTCTCCCCCGTCAGCTTTTTATTTCTGACTCACTTAATATTTATCATTGAATTTTTTCTACTTCCAATGCAAACACGTTCATTTTATTGTCTAGTTAGTTAGATGAATCATCTGCTACCAACGAATGACGCCTTTTTTTTTTTGCCACGCGCTATGAGTGAAAGGCGTTTCTATTGCCAGCCTTGCTTTCTTCCTTCCCTCCCAAGTACACACTGTTAGTGGTCTAAATTTATCACTGGCACCATCTGAAACCTTCCCTGCATCGCCCCACCAAATTTCAGACACATTGTATGAGAACCACGAGGTATGTGTGTGATGGAAAAGTACTGCCCACTGGTCAGGACCAACGGCCCGCTACGCTGCAACGGAATCTAGCAGCAGGTGCTGTTACGGAGGGCTGCGGCCGCAACGGGGCTAAGACGGTTAAAGTCAGTATTCTGCATTTCCCCTCTGATTATCATTACACACACATGTATGCACCCGCAGAAGTTCCATACCCACTGAGACCAACACCACACACACACATACACACACACACCAAGGTGGTAGCACACACACAGGCACTCATGCCTGCACTCACGCACAAAGCACATACTGCATACATACCCACGACACTGGATGTAAAAAAGAACAAAAAACAAGTGCTTATTCCATTATCCTGGAAATGAAAAAAGATAATATAATCACACACACACACAGGCATGTAGGCATGCAGCACGTGCGTGGGCGCGCATGCAAACATGCACACAGATACAAACGCTGGGAGCACTCACACACACACCTACACACACTTACAGAGCCATATACACCACCCTGGCAGCATGTGCTATCACAGTTGGGCTATCAGAATAATTAGGCCTATAACAAGCACAAAGGAAGGACGGTGGCAGGATGGTTAAGACTTTGCCTGCGAATATGTAAACCTGGCTGGTTCTACGAGGGTTTCGTCATACCCCTCAGCCTTCGCCCTGTTCTTCCCAGTTTGACAAAAAAATCGAACTGAATGTCAAAGTCATTGAGATGGACTCAAAACGAGGCCCCATATGCGAATGCATGCAAAACATCTTGCGCACACCACATTAAAACCCGTCCGCCTTTCAGAAGAGTAGGCCATCGTGTGCCGGTAGGAGCCGATGACAAAATTATAACAAACCAGCATGCACACAGGTGTCATGTTTAGACACCACCCCTGAGGAAAAATCAGGGAGTTGGAGTCCAAGTGGGGGCTGTAGGTATATGGCAACATTCTGGTGGCTCCTGCAACAGTACTGGAACCATTCCTGTCGTTCATTACCTTTCCAATGGATCATTCCAGTGCCCTGGAGAGGGGGGTCTGCTGCATGGGTAACATCTTGCCCTCCATGCATACTTGCCCAGGCTTTGAGCTCTAAAGACTAGAATACAACTCCATAGTCTTCCCAGCCTGATGGGTGCCTAGGCTACTACAAACAAACACCAAGTTTTCTGTCAATGCTTCTGATTGGTCAGTTTTGGCCAACCATTATTTTTCATTTAGGCTAGGTCTACCGCAAAAAGAAAAACAAGATGGCGGAACAACATGTGAGTTTGTTAATCATAAGATGGTAAAGATTCATGAGCGAGTAACACTGTGACATTAACAGAAGTCCAGAGTTTAAGTGTGGCATTTATGAAGGATTTATCCTTTGTAACTCTATTAAAAATACGTGATTTGCTTTCTGCATGCTTCACTGGTTAAAGTTAAGGTAGGTTACGACAGTTGTGATGATTTCTAATTCTATAAAAAAAAAATTGATTAGGCCTGTTTATTAGATGCAAGCTCCATATAGGAAGGTATCGAATTTTGATGGGGTCCAGTTGTATAAAGATCAGAAGACAAAAATAAAAATGCAGCTAAAATTAATATCATCTCAAGTTTGTACAGATCTGTGTAAGGTGGCTGGAGGAAGGGAGACAATCCCCTTTTTTTTTTCACTTCAAGGGCACTGAGCCGATTGTTTCCCTTTAAAGAAGAAATCCTGGAATTTAGCTCTTACAAGTTTATCCTATTTTGAATTACTTTATTCTTATTCTAAAATAAAATGTCAAAAAAAGTTTTCTCACTAAATGGGTCTCATGTACCCCCCCCCCCCCCAAGAAAAACAACAACTAATGACAGTTTATATACTGATCTCCCCCTCTCTCTCTCTCTCTCTCTCTCTCTCTCTCTCTCTCTCTCTCTCTCTCTCCTCCCCCCCCACCCCCCTTTCTTATTTTGGACTTATTGGTTGGTTTGTTTTGTTGCTGTCTATATTACCTGTCTGTTCTTTAAGTTATTGTGATTGATATGGGTTTGTTAATGGTCTGAATAAAAATGGTTTTTTTTGTGTGTTTTCTTCTTTGATGACATAAAGTCTCTGCAAGATGTTAATCATTTTGGTATTGTATGCATGCATATTGTTTGTGTATGTGAGCATGCATACATGAGCATGTGTATATATATGTGTGTGTGCATGTATGTGTATAGCTTTACACTATTCTTTTATTTCGAAGGAAATGTAAGGCTCACTCGTGTGTGTTTTTTTTTTACCTCCAGTCCCCTGTGGTGTGTGGTTTTGTAAATTTTGTCATTTTTTCCCACTCATGGCACTGGCTTACAATGGCCTACTCTTCCGATAAGGGGAACAGGTTTTATTATGTGCTCAATATGTTATGTGTCATTTGCACATGGGATCTCGGTTTATTGTATCATCTGAAGGATGTGTGTGCGTATATTATGTTTTCACACTCTTGTCAGCACACCCTCTCTTTGCTTGTTTGTTTTAACTTTTCATAACTGTTTTGTTTTTTGTCACTTTTTATCAGCAAATGGGTCCTTCTTTGATGATAATGAACTTTCCCTTCCTCTCTCTGTGTCTGTCTCTTTGTCTCTGTCTGTGTTCTCTCTCTCTCTGTCTCTCTGTCTCTCTGTCTTTCTGTCTCTGTCTCTCTCTCTGTCTCTCTCTCTCTCTGTCTTGCTCTCTCAGGAAAAACTGTTATTACTGACAAACATAAAGTATTGAACATCTGCCTTTTGTTACACACTCAATCTCAAATACAGCCTTCTGTTCACATATAAAGAAAACGCATTGTAATCACCTGATACAAGACATCAGACTATCCTTTTCACCCTGAAGATATCAGTGACTCAGGTTGGTGTGTTTGCAGGATGGACAGTCAGACAGTGGCAGAGTGAGCAGCTCAATCACAGTCCATCATCCTGTAAATATTGTCATCTGTTCCCACCGGCACACAACGGTCTACTCTTATGAAAAGCGTTACAGTCCATGATACTGCACTGTAAGTCACTACTGTGCCACCAGGCCAGTACATGCATGTGGCAAGGTTTGTGTGACTTGGGGTCAGTTGAAACTTGTGCCTGTCTCTTTTATTTTATTTATTTAAATAATTTATTTTATTCTTTTGTAATGAGGATAATGGGATAAGCACTCTTGTGTGTGTGGGTGTGTGTGAGAGAGATTCTTTTATTTTGGAGATAATAGAATAAACACTCCTGTGCTTGTTTACATCCGGTTTCTGTGCGTATGCAGTTTTGTAAATTTTTGTCATCCATTCCCACCAACACACAGTGTCGTATTCATCTGAAAATTGGAATTGGAACAGGTTATTACATGTGCGCAAGGTGTACTCTGCATGTTCGCGCATGGGACGTTGGTTTATAGTCTCATCAGGTTTTTGGGGTATTTTATTTATTTATTTATTTTTAAAATTTTTTATACCATTTCATGTCACAGCAGATTTCTCTGCATGAAATTCGGGCTGCTCTCCCCGGGGAGAGCGTGTCGCCACAAGTGCAGCGCCTACCCATTTTTTTCTCCCCTCAGGGATGGTGTCTAAACACGACATCTGTGTGCATGCTGGTTTTTATTTTATATAATTTTGTCATCCGCTCCTGCCGGCACATGATCCTCTGAAAAGCGGAACAGGATTTTAATGTGTGCACAGGATGTTCTGCGTGCGTTTGCACACAGGACCTCGGTTTGGTCTCATCTGAATGACTTTGACATTCAGTTTGATTTTTTCATCAAACTGGGAAGAAAGGGCAAGCTGGGTACGAACCCAGACACTCGTGGTTTACATATTGGCAGGCAAACGTCTTAACCATCCTGCCACCGTAAGTTGAGTTGGAACTGATGTTAACTCCAGGAGTGTGTGTGTGTATATGTGTGTGTGTGTGTGTGTGTGTGTGTGAGATGGTGTGTGTATGTTTTTGTGTGTGTGGGTGTGTGTGGTGTGTGTATGTGTGTGTGCGCGTGTTTGTGTGTTCATGTAAGTGTGTGTGTTTGTATGTGTGTCACTGTGTGTGTATGTGTATGTGTGTGTGTGTGCGCGAGCGTCTGTGTTTGTGTGTGCATGCACGTCTGTGTGTGTGCACACGTTTGTGTGTGTGCATGCGTTGGTGGGTGGATACATGTGATGTGTTTGTGTGTGTGCCTGTTTCTGTGTGTGTTGTGTTGTGTGTGTTGTGTATGTTGTGGTCTGGTATGTGTGTATATGTGTGTGTATGTGTGTATGTATGTGTGAGTGTGTGTGTGTTATGTGTGTCTGTGTTTGTGTCGTTTGTGTGTTGTGTGTGTCTGTGTTTGTTTGTTATTGTTGTTGCTGTCTATATATGTCCAAGAATGTATGGCAGAACCAACCCCCCACCTGTCAACAAAACCCAAGTACACAGAGCTGTGGTGGCCCTGCCTGTGTATGGTTCAGAAACCTGGGTCCTGTACTGTCATCAGCTGATCAAGTTGTTGGAGCACTTCCATCAATGCTGCCTCCCTTCCATCAATGCTGCCTTCCTTACATCAACGCTGCCTTCCTCCCTTCCATCAACGCTGCCTTCCTTCTATCAACGCTGCCTTCCATCAATGCTGCCTACCATCAACGCTGCCTTCCTTCCTTCCATCAACCCTTCCTTCCATCAATGCTGCCTTCCTTCCATCAATGCTTCCTTCCATCAATGCTGCCTTCCTTCCTTCCATCAACTTTTCCTTCGTTCCATCAACGTTGCCATCCTTCCTTCCATCAATGCTTCCTTCCATCAGTGCTGCCTTCCTTCCATCAGTGCTGCCTTCCTTCCATCAACGCTGCCTTCCTTCCATCAACGCTGCCTTTCTTCCATCAACGCTGCCCTCCTTCCTTCCTTCCATCAGTGCTGCCTTCCTTCCATGAACGCTTCCTTCCTTCCATGAACCATCAACGCTGCCTTCCCTCCATTCCTTGGTGTCCAGTGGCAAGACTACGTCAGCAGTGAAGAAATTCTTCACAGAGCCAAGCTGCCTCGTCTGGAGTCCATAGTGCTGCAGCAACAACCTGCCTGATCTGGAGTCCATAGTGCTGCAGCAGCAACTTCGTTGGGCTGAAGATGGAGCAAGGATGAGAGGGCACAGGAAAAACTGAAGCTGACCTCTTTGGCCAGCTGAAACAGGGCAAAGGTCACTGCTGCATTCCCAGGAAAGGCTTCAGAGAGAAACTGAGGAAGCAGCTGTCATAGGCAGAAATCCAGTGCCAGACATGGCATTGGCACAAGTTTTGCTATTCCACAAAGTGTAAACTTCAGAGAAGCATCATAGCAAAAGAAGTGTAATAGGCAGGAGTGTGCAATGGGTTGATAGGTGAAGTTGGCTGTAAGACAGTTCTGAAAGCCCCTTTGTTCATGCTAGAATAGATTGGTTTGGGATTCCCCTTTCTCAGTTCCCCCTTTAGTTAATGATATTTCTGTGTTAACATTGTTACTTCTGTTCAGGTAGTGGTAGGTAAACCGGTGGATTTAACGGCATTTTTCAGTGCTGTGTGTGTCTGTTGTTAGTATGTTTTCATCTATTTTATTTTTTATTTTTATTCTTTTATTTCAAGGATAATGGAATAAGCACTCATGTACTTTTTTTTTTTTTTTACAGCTGGTCCCTATGTGTATGCAGTTTTGTAAATTTTGTCATCTGTTCATACTGGCAAACAATGGCTTACTCTTCTGAAAAATGGAACAGGCTTTAACATTTGGGCAAGATGTTTTGCATGCCTTTGCGCACATGGTCTCGGTTTATAGTCTCATTTGAGGAACTTTTGGGGGAGTGGAGGTGGTGCTGGTGGTGTGTGTGCATGTGTGTGTGTATAGATGTGTGTGTGTGTTTGTGTGTGTGTGTTTGTGTGTGTGTAGATGTGTGTGTGTAGATGTGTGTGTAGATGTGTGTGTATGTGTGTTAGGTCAGTGTGTTCATATCCAAAGTCAGTACAGTCTGGGTTGTTAGGTCAGTGTGTTCATATCCAAAGTCTGTACAGTCTGGGTTGTTAGGTCAGTGTGTTAATATTCAAAGTCAGTACAATTGGGTTGTTAGGTCAGTGTGTTTATATTCAAAGTCAGTATAGTCTGGGTTGCAAAACTCCTGGTGTGTTGTGCATTGAGCCACCCCTCTCCTCTGTTCAATTTTTTTATCATCCCACATAATCCTCTTTAGTTTGAGAACAGCTCAACATCTGATATCAGCTTGTGCTCTGTTTTTTTTTTGTTTTTTTATCTGTGAGATCTACCCCTGGATCAGTTGTAGAATCCAGCAGGCTTTTTCTGAGATACAGGCTGGTCTATGGGACACACACATGCACGCACGCATGCATGCATGCACGCACACATGCACACACACACACCTCTCTATTTTAGTACTACTAAGATCTGGTACCATATTACCACATATGTTTTTTTTAGTTCATGGCCGCTCAATTTCTTTTGTCACAGTTCTTCTAGTTCATCATCAGCCACAGTTTTTCTGAGGAGGTTAGAGTCGTAGGGTGTTGTGGTTAGGTACAGTTTCCTTTGGATATCCTTTGATTTCATTCCACCAGTTCTTCGTCACTTTGAACCTAGATAACATGACTGTAGCATTTTAACCTTGATACAGGACTGTGCCACTTGAACCTATATACATGACTGTAGCACTTGAACCTTAATACATGACTATGCCACTTGACTCCAGATACGTGATTGGATCTCGTTATCATAGATACACAACTGTGGCACTTTTGATTTAATTGTATGGCGATGTAGTGTTTTACACTAAGATACATTATTATTGCAATTATGCAAGACTTCAAACTTGAAATGTATAATTACGACTGTAGTATTTTATATGTAGACTATATTATATCACTATGCAGCATTCTGAGTTTAAATATGACTATAACATGTAGTATTGTAAATGTAGAAACATGCCTCACCCCCTTATCTTGTGTAACTGGGAAACCAGACAGGGATCAGACTGCATGCTTACTCAGTGCAGACTGCTGTGTTCATTTTCTCTGATGCCTTCTGTCACTCCACAGTGCAGGGACTAGTCCTTTCTGCCAAGCTTTGCTCAGTATTTCCTTAAAAGATTAGTGACTGGCTTTTCTCTAGGGTACTACATATCTCCCAGTTTTCCTGACACATTTCCCAATTTTCCTTAATTAAGTCATATGTAGTTCCCATTGTTCTCAGAGTCATTACACTTTCCCAGTTTTCTGAAAGTCAACAGATGCTTTACAAGGTTTAGTGTTTGTTTACTGTGACATTTGTGATGAAGTTTGAGTGGATGCCTATCATTGGATATTTCTTTCATTTGGTTTCTGATCTGATCAGCTATCTTCTGTATCATCATCTTGTTTCATCCACGTATCAGTCTGAAGAGAACGTCAACACATGGATTTCAGTAGTCATGTCTGTGTAAACTTACCAGTTTACAAACCTCTCCCCCACCCCCACCCCAAACACCCTTACCATGTAAAGACACACACATGTACGCATACGCATATATACACATATATAAGCACATATGTTGGGAATTATGGATGCAGAAGAGATTAAGAGAGAGAAAGATGACTAAATTTTATTTATTGGTGGTAAAAGATTAGGCAGAATGATTTTATATAAATAAAACCCTATCTTCAGAGAGAGAGAGAGAGAATATCAATCTTAGGAATACATTTTTTTCCTTTGCTAGACTTCAAAATTCATTTTCAGAACCCAGTGTTGAAAAGACACATTTGTCAGCAGTTAACCCCTGTGGTAAGCCACACCCCCTTACACCCAAAAGCACCTAGGATTAATTTCTTTCAGGGTTATCAAATGGGGATTCATGAAACCTTTACTCAAGGCATGAAAGTCCTTTTTAGTACGCAGTCACACCCCACACATTTGCACTCACCCATGCATCAGTACGCGCACATATGCACGCAGGCATGCATGCACTCATACCTACCTACCTCACCTCCACCCTCACACCACCATCTACTCACCCCAGGATGAGGGCAAGCCCCATAGTAGTGATATGGGTGGCTGAGAAGCCCGAGCTGAAAAGCTCGTCCTCTTCCCATATGTAATGGTCAGAAACGTCAAGCAAGAGCACTAAAAGAGAGCAAGTACCGCAAGCTTACCAACTCTCAGGCTCGAGAAAGCTCCTGTCGTGTTCTTAAGAAAATGACGCCTGGCCAGAGGCTCCAGGGAAAATGTTTGGGGTCATGTTTGTGTACACACAAACATGCACAAGCACGAGCATACACACACTCCAGAACATGCACACACACACATGCACACGCACACACACACAGAAACTTAAGGGGAGGTGGGGGATGGACATGCGATGCCTTGAGGTTGGTTTGGGGTCCTGGTTTGATAGTTCTGAGGGGGTGATCCTGTGGTGCTGGAGGGTCTATGGAAGTTGGGGTTTATTACCGGGGTTGTGTTTTGGTCAGCAATTTGCTTTGAACATAAGGATGCGTTTGGTTTTTTTCAGGTAAAATTGTGTAATTGCAGGAAAACATTGGATGAGACTTTGATTTCTCACCAAGAACATTTGTGCATACTGCAACAAAGACTTGTACACTCGTGTGCATACATGTATAGACACACACACACCACATATATGTTCCTATGTGGGTCTCAACTGGCATACACTGCCAGGTAGAAAACACTGTCTTTCTTGTCAGCTGCATCTCCTCTACACATGTTCAAGTTCAGCCTGCTGTAGAAGATGTAAGCAGAATTAGCATGTTCCTCATGACAGAGTCATTCACCTGCAAGTTGGCTTTTCTCCTTGTTGGCTTCTCTATTAAAGGATTCGTTTTCTGATCAGAGTTGAAATCATGCTTACACCTGTTCACTCCATGCTCCTTCTCTATTTTTCTGGTGATAATCATTCTTTCCTAGCGACAACCATCGTCATCTTTCAGCGAGAAGTTTGCAAGCTAAAGTGGTCTTCCTAATTTTCTTCAGCAGCTTCATTTTCTTTTTCCAGAAAAAAAGTATGTAGTCTCAGCCATGCCTGGCCTCCCCATCATTGCACAAGATTCCCCTGACAAAGCCAAACTGGACAGTCCTTTAAGCGGTGTCATTTTTCTTTCTTCCAGCAAAGCTGGCCAAAAAAATGTTGACAAAAGCTGTATATCATAATGAAATATAATGGACTAGCTCCCCTTGTCATCAAAATTATCTGTCTTCAAGAAAATGTCTGTTTGAAAAGGTAATTGAAACCTAAACACATTTGACTGCACAAAGTGAAGAAGAGAAAAAGACAAACTCTGTTTGACATGTGACATGAAAGATGTTGGTGAATTTGGTGTTTATTCCCCCCCAAAGTGACAGCCATACTGCCTGACTGACTGGTTTAATAGTGATACTAAACACAGGGGACATGAAGCTGTACCTGCAGTGACTGAATAGGATTGGTAGTGTGACTTAACCACATGATTCTGCAGTGGCGTAAACAAAGGTACATGACTATGTAGCTCTTAGAAATAGAAATAGGGCTGTGTTGCACTCAGGACGTTTCTACTCTATTCTTTTATCATACCCTTCTAAAGCTGCTATATCTTTTTCTCTGAAGACTATGAAGAATATAATTATTCATTAGTCATTGTTGGATCACAGCCGTCAGTTTGCCCCACTTTCAGCTCATCTCACCTGCTAATTAATCTATCTCAGTCTAGGTGGGAGCTAGCTGGTGCTATTTATAACAGGAACCCACCACACTTGGATGTGGTAAAAGGAAAGGCGTGCTAAATTTAGCACTCTTGACTGAGAGAAGTTGTATTTGTGTGCTGTGGGATTCAGTCTGTTTAGCCTTATGCTCTTTTTTTCTTTTGCCTTACCCATGTGTTTGAAGAGGTTATTTTGTCAAAGATCAGAATGTTTGGAATAGATGTGAGTTATCAGACAGGTGTTGTGGTAGGTGGTGCGTACATGTGTGTGTGGGGGTATGTGTGTGTGACTCGCTGTGTGTGACTGTGTGTGTTGTGTGTGTCTATGTGTGTTTGTGTGTTTGTGTCTGTGTGGGGGTATGTGTCTGTGTGTGTATACACATGCGCTGGTACCGCTTCCCTCTCCCTGAAGGTTCTTCAGAACATGCTGCACCCTGTTTAAACAGCCAATCATCTGTTGTGGCTGGTGGTTGCACAGCTGTCAGTTTCCCTCACTTTTCAGCTCCTCTCAGCTGCTAATTCATCCATCCCATCCCAGCCCAGATGGGGCCAGGCGGTGCTATTTATAGCAGGAACTGACCAATCTTGGACTAAGTGAAAGGAAAGGGTGCGCTAAATATAGTGCTATTGACTGAGTGGTCTTGGATTTGTGGCTGTGGTTGCCAAATGGGGTCATAGCCAGGGAGTGGGGATAAGCTGCCACTGCCTAGAAAGTGCTCCCTAGGCCATTGTCTCTAGTAGCCCCAGAAAACCAAAACCCAACTCCTGTCCTTTCTGTGTAGCTTAGCCTCTTTATTTATTTATTAAAAAAAAAATTATTTGATTCTTTTATATTGAGGATAATTTGATAAGCTCTCATGCTTTTTTACATTCAGTCCCTGTGTGTATGCAGTTTTGTAAATGTCATCTGTTCCTGTAAGTCTGGCAGGACTGTTTTCAATATTAAGGGAAAAATGGTTAGACTAGGAAAGCAACATTTTTTTTGGGGGGGAGGGGGGTCAAAGGTTGTATGGCCTGGGAAGGCCGTTTTTATGAGGGGGGGGATTCATTAGCCTGGGAAAGTGGTTACCCTTGAAAGCATTTTTTTTTTGTTTTTTGGTTGTTTTTTTCGGAGGGGGGGGGTGCAGTATGGCTAATAATAGCAGCCCTTGTCAAGCACAAGTGAAGCGAAACAAAGGCCGACCCCTTGGACCTGGAGAAGGACTGTGGAGGAGGAAATGAAGATAATGGGAAAGACCTGGAATGAGTTGTGGTGGCTCGCCCAAGATAGGACTGCCTGGAGGTCCCTTGTCTGTCTGTGCCTTATGCCCCCCTCAGCGGGGCCACAATGATTGAGAGAGAGTCAGTGCAGTCAGCATCCTGGGTAGATTCAGAATGGTCAGAGTGGGGTCCAAGGCTTTCTACACACCAGCTGAGACTGAACTGTCTACACATTTTTTGGTTTTGGACAACGAATCTGCGTATGGCTATGGCAGGGAGATTGTAATGAGTGGTATGGGAACAGCAGTATGAGGACGTCACAGAGGATGAGAAAAAAAAATTCTTTTTTGTTTGTTGTTGTGATTTTTATGATTTGGTTTGAAAGTCACTTCAGCCAGAGTTGTATTGAAGTCTTCCCGAAGTGAACTGCCATGACACATCAGACAGGAGTAGGTGTGAACTGCTGTGACACATCAGACAGGAGTAGGTGTGAACTGCTGTGACACATCAGACAGGAGTGGGTGTGAACTGCTGTGCACATTCAGCTTTCTCCATACATGTCAGACATGGATCCCTGACAGCACATGGGAAAACAGATTCCAAGCCACGGACACAAAGCTTCACTGCAAGATGGGGAACACCAAATACACTGAGCTGTCACCAGTGGACAAGTGTTACAATGGATAGACTGATCCATTGTCCATGTGTCAGTGTTCAATTGTCCATAAGTCAGTGTTCCATTGTCCATAAGTCAGTGTTCCATTGTCCATGTGTCATTGTTCCATTGTCATGTGTGTGTGTGTTTGTGCATGCGTGCATATGTGTGTGTTTGTGTCTCTGTCTGTCTGTCTGTCCATCTGTCTGTCCGTCTCTGTGTGTGTGTGGTGTGTGTGTTTTGTGTGGTGTGTGTGTGGTGTATGAGTGTGTGCATGTGTGTGCATATGGGTATGTGTGTGTGTGTTTTCTCTGTGTGTGTGTGCTTGTTTGTATGTGTGTGTGTCTGTGTGTGGTGTGTGTGTGTGTGTGTGTGTGTTTGATTTCATGTAGGTGTATGTTTTTTAAAAATGTTTATTGTTTATTCCTTGTTTTATTTGGAGGAAAGTGGAATAAGCACTCGTATGCTTTTTTTTACACCTAGTCCCCATGTGTATGCAATTTTGTAAATTTTGTCATCCGCTCTCACCACCACATAGCGGCCTACTCTTTCAAACAGCAGAACAGGATTTAACATGTGCGAAAGATGTTCTGCGTGATTTCGCACACATTAGCTCTGTTTATAGTCTTATCTGAAGGACTCTTGATTTGATTTGATTTGATTTGATTTATTCTTTTATATCGAGGATAATGGAATAAGCACTCTTGTGCTTTTTTACATCTAGTCCCAGTGTGTACGCAGTTTTGTAAATGTCATCTGTTCCCACCGGGACACAGTGGCCAACTCTTACGAAAAGCAGAACAGGATTTAACGTGTGTGCAAGATGTTCTGCGTGCAAGAACGCACACAGGCCTTGGTTAATTACAGTCTGATCCAAAAGACTTTTGGGGAGAGTGGAGTCGGCACTGATGTCAACTCCAGGAGAAAAATCTCTTCAACCGGAATCAAACCTGGTGTTGGGAAGAGGGGGAGGGGTCAGTGATATGCTGCAGTGCTGCAGATGTTTATTTAAATTTATTCTTTTATATCAAGGCTAATGCATTAAGTACGTATACACTTTTTTAATATCCAGTCCCCATGTGCATGTGGTTGTGTAAATTTTGTCATCTGTTCCCCCTGGCACACAGTGGCCAACTCTTGAAAAGTGGAACAGGATTTAATGTGTGCGCAAGATGTTCTGTGTACATTCACATATGGCCTCGGTTTATAGTCTCATCCAAAAGACTCTTGTGGGAGAGTTATTGACATTGTGTACATTTGTATTTTGTACCACTTTATGTCACAGCAAATTTCTCTGCACAAAATTTGGGCTGCTCTTCCCAAAAGTTCTGGGCCCAAATGGGGTCTGAACCACCGCACACTCCGACCCGGACTTTTTGCTTTCTAGGCAAGGCGCATTACCACCTAGACCACCGATCCATACCATGCATGGATGTATGTATACATACACGTTCATTCTGTGAGTTGCAAGGTTGGTGTGTGGAGACTGGAGGACAGGACTGGGAGGAAGACAGTCAGGACTCTGGCAGAGGTAATTAAAAAAATTTTTTTTTTATACCACTTTATATCACAACAGATTTCTCTGCTTGAAATTTGGGCTGATTTCCCAGGGGAGAGCGTGTCACCACAAGTGCAGCACCTACCCATTTTTTTTTCCTTCAGGGATGGTGTCTAAACACACACTTGTGTGCATGCTGGGTTTTTTTATATAATTTTGTCATCTGCTTCTACCGGCACACAGTGGCCTGCATGCGTTCGCACATGGGGCCTTGGTTTATAGTCTCGTCTAAATGACTTACTGTGTGTGTGTGTATGGGTGGGGAGTGAGTGGGTGTATGGGGGAGGGGGGGGGGGAGTGACATGTCAATCTACTTGATCATGGTTTCTGTTGCTTTCCCAGGTTTTCTATACCAAAACTTGACTTGACAAGCCTGTGGGTTCCCTTGGGAACAAAGGGCCACAACAGCACTCCTCCAACAGACTGGGTTCGGGAGATCCTCTTCAGCTCAGCCCACGTCATTTTCGGCTGCCTTCGTCTCTGCTTCAATGCTTCAGCGCCAGGTCTGTTTTGGTCAACCTACTTTCTGCTTCCCTTGTGGGTTCCAGTCAAGGGCCTGCCTGGTGACATCTAAAGCACGCTTGCGGAGCGTATGGCTGATCCATCCCCATTTCTTTCCATACCAAGACAATGAGAAAATCAGGTGGCTGGCACATTTTTATTAGGTAGGTGCCGTTTGTTTGTTTTATTTATTTTATTCTTTTCTATCGAGGATAAGGGAATAAGCACTTGTGTGCTTTTTTTTTTTACATCCAATCCCCCTGTGTATACAGTTTTGTAGATCTTGTTATCTGTTCCCACTGGCACACAGTGGCCTACTCTTTTGAAAAGCAGAACAAGATTTAACGTGTGCGCAAAATGTTGTGCGTACATTCATATACGGCCTTGGTTTATAGTCTCATCAAAAGGACTCTTTGTGGAAGAGTTGTGGACATTGTGTACATGTGTATATACATACACGGTCATTCTGTAAGTTGCAAGGTCGGTGTGTGGAGATAGTGGAAGACGGGACTGGGAGGAAGACAGTCCGGACTGTGGCAGAAGTAATTATTTTTTATTTTATTTATTTTCTACCACTTAATGTCACAGCAGATTTCTCTGCGTGAAATTCGGGCTTCTCTCCCTGGGAAGAGCGTGCCGCCACAAGTGCAGCACTTACCCATTATTTTTACTTTCCCTCAGGGATGGTGTCTAAACACAACACCTGTGTGCATGCTGGGCTTAAATTTTTTTTTTATCATCTGCTCCTACTGGCACACAATGGCCTGCTCTTCCGAAAGGCGGAACGGGGTTTTAACGTATGCGCAAGTTGTTCTGCTTGCGTTTGCACATGAGGTCTTGGTTTATAGTCTCATCTAAATTACTTACTCTGTGTGTGTGTGTGTGGGGGGGGTTGAGTGGGTGTGAGGGGAGTGGGGGGGGGGAGTGACATGTCAATCTACTGATAATGGTTTCTGTTGTATTCCCAGGTTTTCCATACCAAGACAATCAGAAAATCAGGTGGCTGGCACAATTTGATCAGGTAAGTGCTGTTTGTTTTAGTTATTTTATTATTTTCTATCGAGGATAAGGGAATATGCACTTGTGTGCTTTTTTTTTTACATCCAATCCCCCTGTGTATACAGTTTTGTAGATCTTGTTATCTGTTCCCACTGGCACACAGTGGCCTAGTCTTTTGAAAAGCAGAACAAGATTTAACGTGTGCGCAAAATGTTGTGCGTACATTCATATACGGCCTTGGTTTATAGTCTCATCAAAAGGACTCTTTGTGGAAGAGTTGTGGACATTGTGTACATGTGTATATACATACACGGTCATTCTGTGAGTTGCAAGGTCGGTGTGTGGAGACAGTGGAAGACGGGACTGGGAGGAAGACAGTCCGGACTGTGGCAGAAGTAATTATTTTTTATTTTATTTATTTTCTACCACTTAATGTCACAGCAGATTTCTCTGCGTGAAATTCGGGCTTCTCTCCCTGGGAAGAGCGTGTCGCCACAAGTGCAGCACTTACCCATTATTTTTACTTTCCCTCAGGGATGGTGTCTAAACACAACACCTGTGTGCATGCTGGGCTTAAAATTTTTTTTTTTTCATCTGCTCCTACTGGCACACAATGGCCTGCTCTTCCGAAAGGCGGAACGGGGTTTTAACGTATACGCAAGATGTTCTGCTTGCGTTTGCACATGAGGTCTTGGTTTATAGTCTCATCTAAATTACTTACTCTGTGTGTGTGTGGTTGAGTGGGTGTGAGGGGAGTGGGGGGGGGAGTGACATGTCAATCTACTGATAATGGTTTCTGTTGTATTCCCAGGTTTTCCATACCAAGACAATCAGAAAATCAGGTGGCTGGCACAATTTGATCAGGTAAGTGCTGTTTGTTTTAGTTATTTTATTCTTTTCTATCGAGGATAAGGGAATCACACAAGTGCTTTTTTTTTTTTATCCAATCCCCCTGTGTATACAGTTTTGTAGATCTTGTTATCTGTTCCCACTGGCACACAGTGGCCTAGTCTTTTGAAAAGCAGAACAAGATTTAACGTGTGCACAAAATGTTGTGCGTACATTCATATATGGCCTTGGTTTATAGTCTCATCAAAAGGACTCTTTGTGGAAGAGTTGTGGACATTGTGTACATGTGTATATACATACACGGTCATTCTGTGAGTTGCAAGGTCGGTGTGTGGAGACAGTGGAAGACGGGACTGAGAGGAAGACAGTCCGGACTGTGGCAGAAGTAATTACTTTTTATTTTATTTATTTTCTACCACTTAATGTCACAGCAGATTTCTCTGCTCGAAATTCGGGCTTCTCTCCCTGGGAAGAGCGTGTCGCCACAAGTGCAGCACTTACCCATTATTTTTATTTTCCCTCAGGGATGGTGTCTAAACACAACACCTGTGTGCATGCTGGGCTTAAAATTTTTTTTTTTCATCTGCTCCTACTGGCACACAATGGCCTGCTCTTCCGAAAGGCGGAACGGGGTTTTAACGTATGCGCAAGATGTTCTGTTTGCGTTTGCACATGAGGTCTTGGTTTATAGTCTCATCTGAATTACTTACTCTGTGTGTGTGTGTGGGGGGGGGGGGGGGGGGGTTGAGTTGGTGTGAGGGGAGTGGGGGGGGAGTGACATGTCAATCTACTGATAATTGTTTCTGTTGTATTCCCAGGTTTTCCATACCAAGACAATCAGAAAATCAGGTGGCTGGCACAATTTGATCAGGTAAGTGCTGTTTGTTTTAGTTATTTTATTCTTTTCTATCAAGGATAACGGAATGAGCACTCTTGTGCTATTTTTTACATCCAATCCCCATGTGTATACAGTTTTGTAGATATTATTTGTTCCCACTGGCACACAGTTGCCGGGCCTACTCTTTTGAAGAGCAGAACAGGATTTAATGTGTGCGCAAGATGTTCTGTGTATATTTATATATACAGCCTCGGTTTATAGTCTCATCTGAAGGACTCTTGTGGGAGAGTTGCGGACATTGTGTACATGCATATATACACTTTCATTCTGTGAGTTGCAAGGTTGGTGTGTGGAGACATTGGAAGACAGGACTGGAAGGAAAACAGGACTCTGGCAGATGTAATTATTTTTTTTTTTATTTTATAGCACTCTATGTCACAGCAGATTTCTCTGCATGAAATTCGGGCTGCTCTCCCTGGGGAGAGCACTTCACTACAAGTGCAGCGCCTACCCATTATTTTTTGTTTTCCCTCAGGGCTGGTGTCTAAACATGACACCTGTGTGCATGCTGTTTTTAAAAAAATAATTTTGTGATCCGCTCCTACTGACACACAATGGCGTGCTCTTCCAAAAGGCGGAACAGGGTTTTTTTAACGTATGCGCAAGATGTTGTGCGTGCATTCGCACACGGGGCCTCGGTTTATAGTCTCATCTGAATGACTTACTCTGTGTGGGTGTGCGGGGGTGGTGGTAGTGGGGGGGAGTGGGTGAAAGGGGGAGGGGGGGGGGAGTGACATGTCAATCTACTGATAATGATTTCTGTCGCTTTCCCAGGTTTTCTATACCAACACTTGACTTATGCCTGTGGGTTCCCTTGGGAACAAAGGGCCACAACAGCACTCCTCCAACAGACTCGGTTCTGGGAGATCCTCTTCAGCTCGGCCCATGTCATTCCGGCTGTCTTCGTCTCTGCTTCAATGCTTCTGCGCCAGGTCTGTTTTGGTTGACCTACTTTCTGCTTCCCTTGTGGGTTCCAGTCAAAGGCCTACCTGGTGACATCTGAAGTAGGTTTGCGGAGCGTATGGCCAATCCATCCCCATTTCTTTCCATACCAAGACAATGAGAAAATCAGGTGGCTGGCACATTTTTATTAGGTAAGTGCCGTTTGTTTGTTTTATTTATTTTATTCTTTTATATCATGGATAATGGAATAAGCACTCGTGTGCTTTTTTTTACATCCAATCCCCCTGTGTATACAGTTTTGTAGATCTTGTCATCTGTTCCCACTGGCACACAGTGGCCTACTCTTTTGAAAAGCAGAACAAGATTTAACGTGTATGCAAGATGTTCTGCATACATTAAAATACGGCCTCGGTTTATAGTCTCATCCAAAGGACTCTTTGTGGAAGAGTTGTGGACATTGTGTACATGTCTACATACATGTTCATTCTGTGAGTTGTGGACTTAGTGAACATGTGTACATACATGTTAATTTCTGAGTTGCAAGGTTGGTGTGTGGAGACAGTGGAAGACAGGACTGGGAGGAAGACAGTCAGGACTGTGGCAGAGGTAATTACTTTTTATTTTATACCACTTTATATCACAGCGGATTTCTCTGTGTGAAATTCGGGCTGCTAACCCCGGGGAGAGCGTGTTGCCAC
>CM060332.1:17490190-17503633 GCA_030674155.1 Stramonita haemastoma
AAATATTACTGGGTAGGCGCTGCACTTGTGGTGACGCACTCTCCCCAGGAAGAGCAGCCCAAATTTCAAGCAGAAAAATCTGCTGTGATATAAAGTGGTATCAAAAAAAAAATAAAAAATTACCTCTGCCACAGTCCTGTCTTCCTCCCAGTCCCGTCTTCCTCTGTCTCCACACACCAACCTTGCAACTCACAGAATGAACGTGTATGTATACATGTACACAATGTCCACAACTCACAGAATGAACGTGTATGTATACATGTACACAATGTCCACAAGTCTCCCACAAGAGTCCTTTGAATGACACTATAAACCGAGGCCGTATGTGAATGTACGCAGAACATCTTGCACACACGTTAAATCCTGTTCTGCTTTTCAAAAGAGTAGCCACTGTATGCCAGTGGGAACAGATGACAAGATCTACAAAACTGTATACACAGGGGGATTGGATGTAAAAAAAAAAAGACATGAGTGCTTATTCCGCTATCCTCGATAGAAAAAATAAAATAAATAAAACAAACAAACGGTACTTACCTAATAAAAATGTGCCAGCCACCTGATTTTCTCATTGTCTTGGTATGGAAAGAAATGGGGATGGATCAGCCATACGCTCCGCAAGCGTGCTTCAGATGTCACCAGGCAGGCCCTTGACTGGAACCCACAAGGGAAGCAGAAAGTAGGTCGACCAAAACAGACCTGGCGCAGAAGCATTGAAGCAGAGACGAAGGCAGCCGGAATGACGTGGGCTGAGCTGAAGAGGATCTCCCAGAACCGAGTCTTGGAGGAGTGCTGTTGTGGCCCTTTGTTCCCAAGGGAACCCACAGGCATAAGTCAAGTCAAGTCTTGGTATAGAAAACCTGGGAAAGCAAAAGAAACCATTATCAGTAGATTGACATGTCACTCCCCCCCCCTCCCCCATACACCCCCCCCCCCACACACACACACACACAGAGTAAGTCATTCGGATGAGACTATAAACCAAGGCCCCAGTGTGCAAACGCATGCAGAATATTCGCGCACACGTTAAAACCCGTTCCGCCTTTCGGAAGACCAGGCCATTGTGTGCCAGTAGAAGCGATGACAAAATTAAAAAATAAACTAGCACGCACACAGGTGTCGTGTTTAGACCCATCCCTGAGGGAAAAAATATTACTGGGTAGGTGCTGCACTTGTGGTGACGCACTCTCCCCGGAAGAGCAGCCCGAATTTCAAGCAGAAAAATCTGCTGTGATATAAAGTGGTATCAAAAAAAAAAAAAAAATAATAATTACCTCTGCCACAGTCCTGTCTTCCTCCAGTCCCGTCTTCCTCTGTCTCCACACACCAACCTTGCAACTCACAGAATGAACGTGTATGATACAGTACACAATGTACACACAATGTCCACAATCATCACAGAATGAATGTGTATGTATACATGTACCAATGTCCACAAGTCTCCCACAAGAGTCCTTCAAATGAACTATAAACCGAGGCCGTATGTGAATGTACGCAGAACATCTTGCACACACGTTAAATCCTGTTCTGCTTTTCAAAAGAGTACGCCACTGTATGCCAGTGGGAACAGATGACAAGATCTACAAAACTGTATACACAGGGGGATTGGATGTAAAAAAAAAAGCACAGAGTGCTTATTCCGCTTATCCTCGATAGAAAAAATAAAATAAATAAAACAAACAAACGGTACTTACCTAATAAAAATGTGCCAGCCACCTGATTTTCTCATTGTCTTGGTATGGAAAGAAATGGGGATGGATCAGCCATACGCTCCGCAAGCATGCTTCAGATGTCACCAGGCAGGCCCTTGACTGGAACCCACAAGGGAAGCAGAAAGTAGGTCGACCAAAACAGACCTGGCGCAGAAGCATTGAAGCAGAGACGAAGGCAGCCGGAATGACGTGGGCTGAGCTGAAGAGGATCTCCCAGAACCGAGTCCGTTGGAGGAGTGCTGTTGTGGCCCTTTGTTTCCCAAGGGAACCCACAGGCATTAGTCAAGTCAAGTCTTGGTATAGAAAACCTGGGAAAGAAACAGAAACCATTATCAGTAGATTGACATGTCACTCCCCCCCTCCCCCATACACCCACTCACTCCCCACCCATACACAACACACAGTAAGTCATTTAGATGAGACTATAAACCAAGGCCCCATGTGCGAACGCATGCAGCCACTGTGTGCCGGTAGAAGCGGATGACAAAATTATTTTTAAAAAACCTGCATGCACACAAGTATCGTGTTTAGACACCATCCCTGAAGGAAAAAAAAATGGGTAGGCGCTGCACTTGTGGTGACGCGCTCTCCCTGGGAAATCAGCCCAAATTTCAAGCAGAGAAATCTGCTGTGAATAAAGTGGTATAAAAATAAAAAATTACCTCTGCCAGAGTCCTGACTGTCTTCCTCCCAGTCCTGTCCTCCAGTCTCCACACACCAACCTTGCAACTCACAGAATGAACGTGTATGTATACATACATCCATGCATGGTATGGATCGGTGGTCTAGGTGGTAATGCGCCTTGCCTAGAAAGCAAAAAGTCTGGGTCAGAGTGTGCGGTGGTTCAGACCCCATTTGGGCCCAGAACTTTGGGGAAAGCAGCCCAAATTTTGTGCAGAGAAATCTGCTGTGACATAAAGTGGTAAAAATACAAATGTACACAATGTCCATAACTCTCCCACAAGAGTCTTTTGGATGAGACTATAAACTGAGGCCGTATGTGAATGTACACAGAACATCTTGCACACATTAAATCCTGTTCCACTTTTCAAAAGAGTTGGCCACTGTGTAGCCAGGGGGAACAGACAACAAAATTTACACAACCACATGCACATGGGGACTGGATATTAAAAAAGTGTATAGTACTTATTACATTAGCCTTGATATAAAAGAATAAATTTAAATAAACATCTGCAGCACTGCAGCATATCACTGACCCCTCCCCCTCTTCCCAACCCAGGTTTGATTCCGGTCGAAGAGATTTTTCTCCTGGAGTTGACATCAGTGCTGACTCCACTCTCCCCAAAAGTCTTTTGGATGAGACTGTAATTAACCAAGGCCCGCGTGCGTTCTTGCATGCAGAACATCTTGCACACACATTAAATCCTGTTCCGCTTTTCGTAAGAGTAGGCCACTGTGTGCCGGTGGGAACAGATGACATTTACAAAACTGCGTACACACGGGGACTAGATGTAAAAAAGCACAAGAGTGCTTATTCCATTATCCTTGATATAAAAGAATAAATCAAATCAAATCAAATCAAGAGTCCTTCAGATGAGACTATAAACAGAGCTAATGTGTGCGAAATCACGCAGAACATCTTTTGCACATGTTAAATCCTGTTCCTGCTGTTTGAAAGAGTGCTTATTCCACTTTCCTCCAAATAAAACAAGGAATAAACAATAAAAATTTTAAAAAACATACACCCACATGAAATCAAACACACACACACACACACACCACAGAGACACACACTCAGACACACACATACACACAAGCACACACACACAAGAAAACACACACACACATACCCATATGCACACACTCATACACCACACACACAACACAACACAAAAACACACACACACAGACGGACAGACAGATGGACAGACAGACAGAACAGACACACACACACACATGTGCACACACGCACAAACACACACACACATGGACAATGGAACAATGACACAGGACAATGGAACAATGACACAGGGACAATTGAACACTGACACATGGACAATGGATCAGTGTATCCATTGTGACACTTGTCCACTGGTGACAGCTCATATTTGGTGTTCCCCATCTTGCAGTGAAACTTTGTGTCCGTGGCTTGGAATCTGTTTTCTCCATGTGCTGTCAGGGATCCATGTCTGACATGTATGGAGAAAGCTGAATGTGCACAGCAGTTCACACCCACTCCTGTCTGATGTGTCACAGCAGTTCACACCTACTCCTGTCCGATGTGTCATGGCAGTTCACTTCGGGAAGACTTCAATACAACTCTGGCTGAAGTGACTTTCAAACCAAATCATAAAAATCACAACAACAAAAAACAAAAAAGAATTTTTTTTTGTCTCGTCCTCTGTGACGTCCTCATACTGCTGTTCCCATGCCGCTCATTACAATCTCCCTGCCACAGCCATACGCAGATTCGTTGTCCAAAACCAAAAAAATGTGTAGACAGGGTTCAGTCTCAGCTGGTGTGTAGAAAGCCTTGGACCTCACTCTGACCATTCTGAATCTATCCAGGATGCTGACTGCACTGACTCTCTCTCTCAATCCTTGTGGCCCCGCTGAGGGGGGCATAAGGCACAGACAGACAAGGGACCTCCAGGCAGTCCTATCTTAGGCGAGCCACGCAACTCATTCCAGGTCTTTCCCATTATCTTCATTTCCTCCTCCACAGTCCTTCTCCAGGTCCGAGGGGTCGCCTCTGTTTCGCTTTGCTTGCTTTGAACAAGGGCTGCTATTATTAGCCATACTGCACCCCCCCCCCCCCTCCGAAAAAAAACAACCAAACAACAAAACAAAAAACTGCCTTCAAGGGTAACCACTTTCCCAGGCTAATGAATTCCCCCCCCCCCCCATAAAAACGGCCTTCCCAGGCCATACAACCTTTGACCCCCCCCCCAAAAAAAAAAAAAAATGCTGCCTTCCTAGTCTAACCATTTTTCCCTTAATAGTGAAAACAGTCCTGCCAGACTTACAGGAACAGATGAAATTACAAAACTGCATACACACAGGGACTGAATGTAAAAAAGCATGAGAGCTTATCAAATTATCCTCAATATAAAAGAATAAAAAAAAAATTTAAAAAATAATAATAAAAATAAAGAGGCTAAGCTACACAGAAAGGACAGGAGTTGGGTTTTGGTTTTCTGGGGCTACTAGAGACACTGGCCTAGGGAGCACTTTCTAGGCAGTGGCAGCTTATCCCCACTCCCTGGCTATGACCCCATTTGGCAACCACAGCGCACAAATCCAAGACCACTCAGTCAATAGCGCTATATTTAGCGCACCCTTTCCTTTCACTTAGTCCAAGTGTGGTCAGTTCCCGCTATAAATAGCACCGCCTGGCCCCCATCTGGGCTGGGATGGGATGGATGAATTAGCAGCTGAGAGGAGCTGAAAAGTGAGGGAAACTGACAGCTGTGCAACAACCAGCCACAACAGATGACTGGCTGTTTTAACAGGGTGCAGCATGTTCTGAAGGACCTTCAGAGAGAGGGAAGCGGTACCAGCGCATGTGTACACACACACAGACACATACACACACATAGACACAAACACACAGTCACACACAACAACACACAGTCACAACACCGAGTCACACACACATACCCCCACCACACACATGTACGCCACGCACACACACAACACACACACACACACCCTTCTCTCCCTCTCTCCCTCATTTACACACACACTCACTCTGTGTCTCTCTCTGTGAACTACAGCCAACATGATGGCTGTTTAACAGGTGCGCATGTTCGAAGACCTTCAGAGAGGAACGGTACCAGCATGTGTACACACACACATAACATACACACACATAACACAAACACACATGACACACAAACACACACAGTCAACCACCGAGTCACACACACAACCCCACAACACATACGCACGCACACACACAACACACACACACCCTTCCTCTCTTCCCTTTACACACACCTCTCTCTGTTCTCTCTTACTTATGTGGATCTCGTAAACACTGATGTAGACAAACATCAGCTGGAAACTACCATTAAATCTTCTGGAATCACAACTTTACTACCATTACTACTGTACACCTACCACACTACCTTACACCCAACCATGCTCTACAACACACATGTTCACTCACTGTCACTTTTCACTTCACTCTAAGGCTATCTTATTTCCTAACTGTCACAACCAACACACAAAGGACAGGGGGGGGGTAGTTTAGACAGATGCTGAAAAAAAAGGAAGAAACTCAGAAGAATGGATGCCACAGACACACTGCAGACCTGTCTAGTACTGTCAGTAACAGACAGGCTGGAAAAAGGAGAGCTGTGAAAACTTCAGAAACACAACCATGTGAAGACTGCAGTCCCTACAAAGAAATTTCCAACAGAAACACAAAGAAGAAAACTTTCACAGAAACTGAGAGCAGAAACATGCTAAACTCTGAAAGTCTAAACTTTCAAAGCTGAGAGGATGTTTTCCGTATGAAGCCACAAATGGAGTGACAATTCTGAAGCAGACAGGAAATGTGGAGAATAGTCAGGACGACACAAATGATCAACACTCCATACAATGGATGACAGTCAACCTTTCAAAGCAACATGTCTACCACAAAGAGAGGGGAAAATCGGAAAGATTCCCATTTGACAACC
The DNA here is from genome assembly GCA_030674155.1 of Stramonita haemastoma. Classification (NCBI taxonomy): domain Eukaryota; kingdom Metazoa; phylum Mollusca; class Gastropoda; order Neogastropoda; family Muricidae; genus Stramonita; species Stramonita haemastoma. The sequence goes on from CM060332.1 coordinate 17,496,546, forward strand.
CAACAAACAGAAGAATAAAGAGCTGGTCATCTTTATCACCGCAAACACAAAGGAACATTGACACGGGACTAGGACTTTCCCTGTACCAACAACTTGTATCACTTACTACAAACACAAAGGAACATGGACACTGACTAGGACTTCCCTGTACCAACAACTTGTATCACTACAAACACAAAGGAACATGGACACTGACTAGGACTTCCCTGTACCAACAACTTGTATCACTACACAAACACAAAGGAACATGCACTACTAAGGACTTCCCCTGTACCAACAACTTGTATCACTACAAACACAAAGGAACATGGACACTAAGACTTCCCTGTACCAACAACTTTGTATCACTACAAACACAAAGGAACATGGACACTAACTAGGACTTCCCTGTACCAAGGCTTTCTATTTCTGCCAGCACCCCCACTCAGCCCCTCCATTCACAGCAGACCTGCAGTGCCTCACTCACCTTGCAGGCACAGTTTTAGACTACAGGCTTACTCATGTCTTTGACCCTGTCTTTAATGTACCCACACCCCCACTTTAGGAATACAGAATACAGCTGTGAAGGAAATCTAAAGCAAAAGAAATTTATACAGGTAAATTTCCTCTTAGTTTGATTATAAAAATTTTAAAAAACATCTTGGAAAATCTATCTGGATCAAGAAGAAAATAGCATGAAATTGCAGGGCAGATAGTGGGTATGAGGAATGAAGCTTGTGTCTATGATGCCCATGACATTCAAAGAAAGTAAAAGAGAGATCTGCAGAGTTGATCCAGCCTGGCTTCTTATAGATAAGAGTTATCAGGCCTGGAAAAGTGTGACTACAGATTTTAGAACCCAAACCTGTAAAACAAAGTGGGGGAGGGGGAGGGGGGGGAGATAAAACAGTGACAGTTATCAAATGAACACAATTTCTGAAAAGTCACAGAGACTTGGTCTCCTTGAAATGTCACTTTCCCTAGCTGAGTCTACATGTCAATTCACCAGCTACCAACCGTCTTCAAGAATTTTTAGCCTGAAATAATCAGGTGCTAACAACCCCCACCCCCAAAAAATCCACAAGAATGTTGTTAAATGTTTTCACATTTCTGATTAATGTCTATTATCTACAGGTATGTTGTTGAATGTGTTCACATTTCTAAACACTCTTTACCATCTACGAGTTATTTTGTGGAATGTTTTCCAGTTTCTGAACACATCATCTACTCGTTTTGACTCCTGGTCAGTGTCTGTGAGGTCCTCCATGCTGACATGAACACAGGACCATACCAAGCCACAAAATGCACCATCTAGCTGAGGTCACCTACCACAACACCTGTCTGATAACTCACATCTATTCCAAACATTCTGATCTTTGACAAAATAACCTCTTCAAACACATGGGTAAGGCAAAAGAAAAAGAGAGCATAAGGCTAAACAGACTGAATCCCACAGCACACAAATCCAACTTCTCTCAGTCAAGAGTGCTAAATTTAGCACGCCTTTCCTTTTACCACATCCAAGTGTGGTGGGTTCCTGCTATAAATAGCACCAGCTAGCCCCCACCTAGACTGAGATAGATTAATTAGCAGGTGAGATGAGCTGAAAGTGGGGCAAACTGACGGCTGTGATCCAACAATGACTAATGAATAATTATATTCTTCATAGTCTTCAGAGAAAAAGATATAGCAGCTTTAGAAAGGTATGATAAAAGAATAGAGTAGAAACGTCCTGAGTGCAACACAGCCCTGTTTCTATTTCTACAGAGCTACATAGTCATGTACCTTTGTTTACGCCACTGCAGAATCATGTGGCTAAGTCACACTACCAATCCTATTCAGTCACTGCAGGTACAGCTTCATGTCCCCTGTGTGTAGTATCACTATTAAACCAGTCAGTCAGGCAGTATGGCTGTGACTTTGGGGGGGAATAAAGACCAAATTCACCAACATCTTTCACGTCACATGTCAAACAGAGTTTGTCTTTTTCTCTTCTTCACTTTGTGCAGTCAAATGTGTTTAGGTTTCAATTACCTTTTCAAACAGACATTTTCTTGAAGACAGATAATTTGTGATGACAAGGGGAGCATAGTCCATTATATTTCATTATGATATACAGCTTTCATCAACATTTTTTTGGCCAGCTTAGCTGGAAGAAGGAAAAATGACACGCTTAAAGGATGTCCAGTTTGGCTTTGTCAGGGAATCTTGTGCAATGATGGGGAGGCCAGGCATGGCTGAGACTACATACTTTTTTTCTGGAAAAAAAAATGAAGCTGCTGGAGAAAATCAGGAAGACCACTTTAGCTTGCAAACTTCTACTGAATGACGATGATTGTCGCTAGGAAAGAATGATTATCACCAGAAAAATAGAGAAGGAGCATGGAGTGAACAGGTGTAGGCATGATTTCAACTCTGATCAGAAAATGAATCCTTTAATAAAGAAGCCAACAAGGAGAAAAGCCAAATTGCAGGTGACTGACTGTCCTGAGGAACATGCTAATTCTGCTCACATCTTCTACAGCAGGCTGAACTTGAACATGTATAGAGGAGATGCAGCTGACAAGAAAGACAGTGTTTTCTACCTGGCAGTGTATGCCAGTTGAGACCCACATAGGAACATATATGTGTGTGTGTGTGTGTGTGTGTGTGTGTGTGTGTGTGTGTGTGTGTGTGTGTCTATACATGTATGCACACGAGTGTACAAGTCTTTGTTGCAGTATGCACAAATGTTCTTGGTGAGAAATCAAAGTCTCATCCAATGTTTTCCTGCAATTACACAATTTTACCTGAAAAAAAAACAAACACATCCTTATGTTCAAAGCAAATTGCTGACCAAAACACAACCCCTGTGATAAACCCCAACTTCCATAGACCCTCCAGCACCACAGGATCACCCCCTCAGAACTATCAAACCAGGACCACAAACCAACCCTCAAGGCATTGCATGTCCATCCCCCCACCTCCCCTTAAGTTTCTGTGTGTGTGCTTGTGCATGTGTGCGTGTGCATGTTCCGGGAGTGTGTGTATGCTTGTGCTTGTGCATGTTTGTGTGTACACAAACAGACCCCAAACATTTTCCCTGGAGCCTCTGGCCAGGCGCCATTTTCTTAAGAACACGACAGGAGCTTTCTCGAGCCTGAGAGTTGGTAAGCTTGCGGTACTTGCTCTCTTTTAGTGCTCTTGCTTGACGCTTCTGACCATTACATATGGGAAGAGGACGAGCTTTTCAGCTCGGGCTTCTCAGCCACCCATATCACTACTATGGGGCTTGCCCTCATCCTGGGGTGAGTAGGTGGTGGTGTGAGGGTGGGGGTGAGGTAGGTAGGTATGAGTGCATGCATGCCTGCGTGCATATGTGCGCGTACTGATGCATGGGTGAGTGCAAATGTGTGGGGTGTGACTGCATACTAAAAAGGACTTTCATGCCTTGAGTGAAGGTTTCATGTATCCCCATTTGATAACCCTGAAAGAAATGAATCCTAGGTGCTTTTGGGTGTAAGGGAGTGTGGCTTACCACAGGGGTTAACTGCTGACAAATGTGTCTTTTCAATACTGGGTTCTGAAAATGAATTTTGAAGTCTAGCAAAGGAAAAAAATGTATTCCCAAGATTGATATTCTCTCTCTCTCTCAGGATAGGGTTTTATCTTATATAAAATCATTCTGCCTAATCTTTTACCACCAATAAATAAAATTTAGTCATCTTTCTCTCTCTTAATCTCTTCTGCACCATAATCCAATATTATATTATATGCTCTATGGGTGTCTTTCTGAAGTTGGGGGGGAGAGTTAAGTATTAAGACAGTACTGAAATCCGTGTGAGTCTCTCAACTGATATGTGACGCTCCATAATCGGAGTGCACAGAGTCAAGTTATAATGAAGTATTAATGTCAATAAGCATCAATACAAAATAAATGCAATTTCTGCAAATTATACAATTGAAGATAGGCAGGTGACAATAGAAACGGCAATTTTTGTACTGTATAGTGTATTCAAATTAAAGCAAGAATAAAAATTAACCCGATATTCGTTATAAGTAGTAAACCGATATAGTTAATGATCAATCAATCTCAAAATTGACAACTTGACCCCGACCTGCATTTAATGGCTCTAGCGCAAAATGGAATGTCTAAGCGAACTCATTCCGTGGTGGACGTCACATATGTGGATGAAACAAGATGATGATACAGAAGAGAGCTAATCAGATCAGAAACCAAATGAAAGAAATATCCAATGATATGCATCCACTGAAACTTCATCACAAATGTCACAGTAAACAAACACTAAACCTTGTAAAGCATCTGTTGACTTTCAGAAAACTGGGAAAGTGTAATGACTTTGAGAACAATGGGAACTACATATGACTTAATTAAGGAAAATAGGGAAATGTGTCAGGAAAACTGAGAGATATGTAGTACCCTAGAGAAAAACCAGTCACTAATCTTTTAAGGAAATACTGAAGCAAAGCTTGGCAGAAAGGACTAGTCCCTGCACTGTGGAGTGACAGAAGGCATCAGAGAAAATGAACACAGCAGTCTGCACTGAGTAAGCATGCAGTCTGATCCCTGTCTGGCTTCCCAGTTACACAAGATAAGGGGGTGAGGCATGTTTCTACATTTACAATACTACATGTTATAGTCATATTTAAACTCAGAATGCTGCATAGTGATATAATATAGTCTACATTTAAAATACTACAGTTGTAATTATACATTTCAAGTTTGAAGTCTTGCATAATTGCAATAACAATGTATCTAAGTCTAAAACACTACATCGCCATACAATTAAATCAAAAGTGCTACAGTTGTGTATCTATGAGAACGAGATCCAATCATGTATCTGGAGTCAAGTGGCATAGTCATGTATTAAGGTTCAAGTGCTACAGTCATGTATATAGGTTCAAGTGGCACAGTCCTGTATTAAGGTTAAAATGCTAGTCATGTTATCTAGGTTCAAAGTGACGAAGAACTGGTGGAATGAAATCAAAGGATATCCAAAGGAAACTGTACCTAACCACAACACCCCACAAGCAGACTCTAACCTCCTCAGAAAAACTGTGGCTGATGATGAACTAGAAGAACTGTGACAAAAGAAATTGAGCGGCCATGAACTAAAAAAAACACATGTGGTAATATGGTACCAGATCTTAGTAGTACTAAAATAGAGAGGTGTGTGTGTGCATGTGTGAGTGCATCATGCATGCGTGCGTGTGTGTGTCCCATAGACCAGCCTGTATCTCAGAAAAAGCAACATCAAAACCATTATTTCTTAAATGAGGAAGAAAAAGAAAGCAAGCTACAAGCCAATGGTGGCCATTTGGACGCTTTTTCCAGCCTCACTCAGTCATCTCCTGAACCTGAACACAGTTAACAGCTCTCTCTGCCTATGTCCATTGGAGTCAATTCAACAACTCTGTCATCCCTAACATCTGAAGACAAGTTAACAGCTCTCTTGCCTATGTCCATCTGGAGGTCAATTCAACAACTCTGTCATCCCTAACATCTGAAGAGACTTGCCTATCACTGGATCCAAAAGCTTACTAAGACTACACGCACTTTTTGCTTTTAAACAAATGTCACTTTACAGGGTATCTTTAATTAAAAAAAAAGATAAATAGATAATCTTAAACATTCAACAACATACCTGTCAAAATGTCTTGCTGTGAGTGTGTGTGTGTGTAGTGTGTGTGTCGTGCGCACGTATGTGCGTGCTGCATGTTTCTCTCTGTGTCTTCTGTGTTGTGTGGGTTTTTCTTTTAAATTTTCATTAATTTATCGATCAGTCCCTGATTTTTGCGAGCTAAAAACTCCATGACGGAGCTAACAGCTGGTGTTAATGTCCTGCAGACTGCTGGAGAGAATTTCTGGTTCATACTGGACAGTCATGTTACTGAACAGTGCCCAGCCTGACCACACCCTGAAAAGACTTTTTTTTAATATTAGCAAGAAATATACTGATGTATTCAAAACCAGCACTATCTTCAAGGTAACTGAACATTAATCTATTCTAAAGGATTTTGCAGAACATGAATCTGACAATTCCAAAGCATTTTAAATCAAAAAGCTAAGAAACAGAAATGTTTATGTCTACAACAATCCAAATCAACTTGATTCCTAAAGAGAAAAAGCATGCTAGATTCTGCAACTGATCCTGGGGTAGACCTCACAGATTAAAAAAAAAACAAAAAAACCCCAGAGCACAAGCTGATATCAGACGTTGAGCTGTTCTCAATCAAACTGAAGAGGACTATGTGGGATGATAAAGAATTGAACAGAGGAGAGGGGTGACTCAGTGCACAACACACCAGGAGTTTTGCAACCCAGACTGTACTGACTTTGGATATTAACACACTGACCTCTCAACCCAGACTGTACTGACTTTGGATATTAACAACTGACCTCAACCCAACTGTACTGACTTTGGATAATAACACACTGACCCTAACAACCCAGACTGTACTGACTTTGGATAATAACAACTGACCTTCAACCCAAGACTGTACTGACTTTGGATAATAACACACTGACCCTAAACCCAAACTGTACTGACTTTGGATATTAACACACTGACCTTACACCCAACTGTACTGACTTTGGATAATAACACACTGACCTGTCAACCCAGACTGTACTGACTGGTGATAATAACACACTGACCTCTCAACCCAGACCTGTACTTGACTTTTGATATTAACACACTGACTACAACAATCCAGACTGCACTGACTTTGGATAATAACACATGACCTCTGAACCAGACTGTACTGACTTTGGATATATAACACACTGAACTGTCAACCCAGACTGTACTGACTTTGGATATTAACATGTCTGTCAACCGACTGTACTGACTTTGGATATCAACACACTGACCTGTCAACCAGACTGTACCGAGAACAGAAGGAATCCTGACTATCTGTAAATCTATCATAATGGCATCAGCTACATCAGACTGTGAAGGTTATACTAGAGACAGAAGGAATCCTGACTATCAGTAAATCTATCATGATGGCATCAGCTACACACAGACTGTGAACAGTTATACTGAGGACAAAAGGAATCCTATCAGTAAATCTATCATGATGGCATCAGCTACACACTGACTGTG
>CM060332.1:17503733-17528733 GCA_030674155.1 Stramonita haemastoma
AGGCAGGTTGACTCTGTGAAGAATTTCTTCATTGCTGATATTATCTTGTCACTGGTTTCTGAGGCTACATTTCAGATTCTATCACATTGTGGCTGATGACAGGAAATTCTGAAAATCTGATCTCAAAAAAAAAAAAAAAAATCTTGCTATTGGACACTAAGGATGGAAGGCAACGTTGATGGAAGGATGGAAGGCAGTGTTGATGAAAGGAAGTGTTGATGGAAGGAAGGAAGGCAGCGTTGATGGAAGGAAGGAAGGCAGTGTTGATGGAAGCGCTCCAACAGCTTGATCAGCTGACGACAGTACAGGACCCAGAGTTCTGAACCATACAACAGGTAGGGCCGCCACAGCTCTGTGTACTTGGGTTTTTGTTGACAGGTGGGGGGTTGGTTCTGCCATACATTCTTGGACATATATAGACAGCAACAACAATAACAAACACACACAGAACACAGAACACACAAACGACACAAACACAGACACACATAACACACACACACTCACACATACACATACATACACACCAGGTCACAACACACACACAACACAACACACATAGAAACAGGCGCACACACACACAATACATGCATGCACCCATCCACACACGCATGCGCACACACACAGAGACTTGCGCACACACACACAGACACGCGCGCACACACAAACACACACAAAGTCTCTCTCTCTCTCACACACATACACACACACAGACTAACATGAACACACAAACACACAAAGGCACACACACACAAAGGCACACACACACAAAACACAAACACACAGTGACACACACAAACACACACAAGAACACACCATAGACACACAAACACACACACACGGTGACACACAAACACACACACACACATACGAGGGGACGGGATAGCCTAGTGGTCAGACAATTGCCCTTGCAATTTGACAACCCTCCACTCTCCCCAAAAGCCCTTTCGATGAGACTATAAACTGAGAACCTGTGTGCAAATGCACGCAGAACATCTTGTGCACAAGTTAAATCCTGTACCACTTTTCATAAGAATAGGCCATTGTGTGCCGGTGGGAACAGATGACAATATTTACACAACTGCATACATATGGGGACTGGATGTAAAAAAGTACATGAGTGTTTATTCCATTATCCTGGATAGAAAAAGAATAAATAAAAGTAAATAAATAACACAGACACACACACATGGGACGGGATAGCCTGGTTGGTTAAAGCAATATGCAATGCGCTCGTGTCCCAGGTTTGAATCCCATTCAAAGAGATATCTGCTCCTGGAGTTAACATCAGTTCCAACTCAACTCCCCCAAAGTCCTTCTGATGACACTATAAACCAAGGTCCCATGCGCAAACACACAGGGAACACCTTGCGCACATGTCAAAACCTGTTCCGATTTTTGGATGAATATGCCACTGAGCGCTGGTGGGAACGGATGACAAAAATTTACGAAACTGCATACACACGGAGACCAGATGTAAACAAGCACAGGAGTGTTTATTCCATTATCTCCAAAACTAAAGGATCTCATACACCACACACACGCACACACACACACACTCACACACACACGCACACACACACACACACACACACACACGCGCCAGGAGAGACAGGCAGAAGTTTCAACTGACCCCAAATCACACATACCTTGCCACATGCTGTACTGGCCTGGTGGCACAGCAGTGACTTACATTTACAGTGCAGGCAGTCATCGACTGTGATTAAGCTGCTCACTCTGCCGCTGTCTGTCTGTCTCTTTGTCTGTCCATCCTGCAAACACACCAACCCGAGTCACTGACATCTTCAGGGTGAAAAGGACAGTCTTTATTTTGTTTTGTTTTTTTTGTTTTTTTTATACCACTTTATGTCACAGCAGATTTCTCTGCGTGAAATTCGGGCTGCTCTCCCAGGGAGAGCGCATTGCCACAAGTGCAACACCTACCCTTTTTTTTTTTTTCTCAGGAATGGTGCCTAAACACATCACCTGTGTGCATGCTGGTTTTTTGTTTTTTTTTAATTTTGTCATCCGCTCCTACTGGCACACAAAGGCCTGCTCTTCCAAAAGGCGGAACATGGCTTAACATGTACGCAAGATGCTTTGCGTGTGTTCACACATGGGGCCTTGGATTTATAGTCTCATCCAAAGTATGATGTCTTAATCAGGTGATGACAATGCGTTTCTTTGTCTGTGAACAGAAGACTGTATTTGAGACTGAGTGTGTGAAAAAAGGCAGTTGTTCAATACTTTATGTTTGTCGGTATTGACAGCTTTTCCTGAGAGAAATTCTTTATAAACAGAATAAACAAACACACCAACCTGCGTCACTGACATCTCCAGGGTGAAAAGGACAGTCTGATGTCTTGATCAGGTGATGACAATGCGTTTCTTTGTCTGTGAACAGAAGACTGTATTTGAGACTGAGTGTATGACAAAAAGGCAGTTGTTAGATACTTTGTCGGTAATAACAGTTTTTCCTAAGAGAGCGAGAGAGAGAGAGACAGACAGACAGACAGACAGTCAGACAGACAGAGAGACAGAGAGACAGAGAGACAGAGAGAGAGGCGCGTGTGCACAAGAGGAGAGAGAGAGAGAGAGAGAGAGAGAGAGAGAGAGAGAGAGAGGGGGAGAGAGAGAGAGAGATTTTTATTTATTTTTATTTTATTCATTTATATTGAGGATAATGGAATAAGCACTCTTGTGCTTTTTTACGTCCAGTCCCCATGTGTATGCACTTTTGTAAATATCTGTTCCCACCAGCACACAATGGCCTACTCTTACAAAAAGCAGAACAGGATTTAATGTGTGCGCAAGATGTTCTGCGTGTGTTCACACATGGGCCTTGATTTAAAGTCTCATCCGAGAGACTTTTGGGGAGAGTGGAGTCAGCATTGATGTTAACTTCAGGAGAAAAATCTCAACTGAAATCAAAACTGGGTCGTCAAATTGCCAGTGCTATGTTCTGACCGCTAGGCTATCCTGTTCCAATTTTCATAAGAGTAGGCCATTATGTGCCAGTGGGAACAGATGACAATATTTACACAACTGCATACACATGGGGACTGGATGAAAAAAAGCACATGAGCGCTTATCCCATTATCCCCGATATAAAAGAATAAAATAAATAAATAAACACACACACAGAGAAACAACAAATGGTGATAATAAATTTTTTAAAAAGCAACAAAATAATTCAAACCACTGAAAGCCCCGTACCACCACCATCAATTAAGTTTAGCCAACCCTATAAATCCTAACACAGTAACAACTTGGTAAAGGGGAAGAAGAAACTTCAGCCAATATTCATCACTATGGGAAAAGAGCTGTTGCAATAGCAAACTCACTCTCTCACTCAATCCTCGTGGCCCCGCTGAGGGGGGTATAAGGCACAGACAAGTGACCTACAGGCAGTCCTATCTTGGGCGAGCCACCGCAGCTCATTCCAGGTCTTTCCCATTATCTTCATTTCCTCTTCCACAGTCCCTTCTCCAGGTCTGAGGGGTTAGGCTCTGTTTCGCTTCCCAGGAGGTGCCCAGGACAAGGCCTCAAGAGGGTGTCTGCCTTTCTTCATGCACAATAGCCAACTACAAAGGAACAAATATCAAAGATTCTGAGGAAAAGGAAATTATGCGCACACACACACACACATGCACACACACAATGTAAACACACACACATGTAACACACACACATCCACACATGCATACACACGTGTTTAAATACTGACAGTTTATATGATTTTGAACCTCAGTTGTGAATAGGTCTTGAAAGTATACACAGACGGATCTGTCTTAGAATCGGCCATGCGCGGGGCTACATTTGTTATACACGACTTAAAAGTAAAAAGATCTTTTTGTATTGGAATTTTTTTTTCAATATTCACATCTGAATTGTTCACAATTTTTATGGCACTAAATTATCTTTCAAATATTTCTCTTGCGATTTACAATGTCATTTTTTGTGTTGATTCAAAATCAGTTTTACTTGCTCTGAAACATTGGGACTCTAAAATGAGAAATTATATTATTTTTGAAATCAAGTTTCTTGTGCATTCTCTTGTTTCTAAAGGTATTAGGATAATTTTTTGCAGGGTGCCATCACATTGCAGTGTTTACTGGAATGAGTTGGCAGATTCTCTGGCAAAACGCAGTGCTTCAGAATGTACAAGTGACATAGTGATTAAAAGTATAGGTCTACGTTTATCTCCATTTGAAATTATTTCAATTCTTGCAAACTCTATGTATTCAAAGTTTTTTAAGACTTCACTTAAATCTTTTGTGTTGCCCACAGAGTATAGAAATCATAATTCATAAACTATATCTGAATGCTTGGAAAACTATTCAAAAAATGTTGTTCTGTATCTGTTCAGCTATTATATCAGCCCATCATATATTGTTTGATTGCCCTGTGCTCATTGCCTCAAATAAAAGCAAAGGGATAGATCTAAGAAAAAATATAGAAATATCCAAAGTGTTCTGTATGATTCTGAGTCGCATATCCTAGTATCAGTTGCAAAAAGTATTTGCCTGTCACCAGTAGGACAGTTACTGTAAATGAAATTTTATAAACTTATCATCATCCACTACATTCTTCATCCTTTCACCTTTCCCCTCATCCCCTTTTCAGTACATTCTTAATGTGAATGTACCATTTTCTAAACCACCTTGTAAGTGAATGGACATTAAACCAATGAGAAGAAGAAAACATATGTGTGCACATCTATTGCCTACATCACTCACACTCACTCAGTCCCATGTCCCAAAGGACGTGAGAGAAGACGCAACAGAGATCTTTTTCCATGCTTCACGATCCTCTGTGGCTAGTAGGAGGTGTTGCAAGGGTTGGACGGTCCAGTCTTTGATGTTGTCTACATCAGTACATGCTGTAAGGGAAAGAATGTACTTTAGGTACAAGTTTAATTATAGAACTGAAAATTTATTTTTAAAAAACCAACCAACCAAACAACTAATCTGCTTGATGAGAGACAAAGATGTCAAATTTTTTTTCCAAGGAAAATGAATAAGCACCAATATGCTTTTTTCACATCTAGTCACCGCTCTAAGGTACACATTATAATTATAAAATAAATCCAATACAGATACATCATAATAGTAAAATCAGCCCCAAACCCACATATTTACGCAGAAAAACAAACAACAAAAAAACTAAAGAAAGAAAAAAACAACAACTAAAAGAACAAAACCAAAAAACCCCAACAAAAACCCAAAGGAGATTAAAAGCAGAAGCATAAGTTTTTTTCATTATACCAGTATGCATGCATGATCACTTACACAAACACAGAGAGAGAGAGAGAGAGAGAGAGAGAGAGAGAGAGAGAGAGAGAGAGAGGAGAGAGAGAGAGAGAGCAGTATATAACTGTTATTAGTTTGAAGGGGGGGGGGGGGGGGGGGGAGGTTGCACGAGTTCCTTTTAACAAATTTAGTGAGAAAACATTTTTTGACATTTTATTTTAAAATAAGAATAAAATAACTTCAAATTGGATAAACTTGTCGGAGCTAAATTCCAGGATTTTTTTTTTTATTTACAGGGGGACACTCGGCCAAGAGCCCTTGAAATGAAAAAAAGGTGATTGTCTCCCTTCCTCCAGCCACCTTACACAGATCTATCTGTACGAACTGGAAGAGCTATTAATTTTAGCTGCATTTTTATTTTTGTCTTCTGATCTCTATACAACTGGACCCCATCAAAACTCGATACCTTCCTATATCGGAGCTGGCACCTAATAAACAGGCCTAATCATTTTTTAAAAAAATAATAAAAATCATCACAAACTGTCCTAACCTACCTTAATTTCAACCAGTGAAGGATGCAGAAAGCAAATCACTTATTTTTAATCGAGTGACAAAGGAAAAATCCTTGGTAAAAGCCACATTACAACTCTGACCCTCCTCTGTTAATGTCACAGTTATTTTTTGCACATGAATTGTTTTCCATCTTATCAACAAACTCACATGTTGTTCGCCATCTTGTTTTTCTTTACCCGGTAAGCCTAGCCTAAATGAAAAACAATGGTTGGTCATAACCGGCCAATCAGAAGCATTGACAGAAAACTTGGTGGTTGTTAGGGGCCTAGGCTAATTTTAGTAATTATTCTGAGGTAACATGCACAGCAACAGGCACTAGGCTAGAGCAGATGTTCAAATGTGCGAATCTTGCAATGGTACAGCCTATAGCCTATTCCACACGAAATTATATTTCTGCAAAGTGGTCAAAGTGAAGATTCGAAACATCAACTGACAATTACAAAGAATAAAATATCTGAAGATTTAAATAAACACCTTTAATTAACCACCAGTCAAGTCAAAAACACTAATTGTCCTGTAATCGGGAAAGACAAGTACCTACATTCCATACTGATCTAAACATTCCAAGATAGCCCAACTTCAAATAAAATCATCACACACACACAAACATGCCCGGCAGGGAGGGCTTGTGTGCGTGTGTGCATTTATGTGTGTATGTGTGATTGTGTGTGCCTGCACACACACACACAGGCACGTGTGTGTGTGTATATGGTTCTGTATATGTGTGTAGTGTGGGTAAGGGCTCAGGGTTCTGCATAGCCTGTAAATGTGGTTTCTTAGGAGTAAAATCTGTATTGATGTTCTTATTGATTAGAACTGGAAGCTCGAGAAAATGTTGTTAATTATGATTTAAAAAAAAAAAAATACATATATATATATATATATATATATTATATATATATATATATATATATATATATATATATATATATATATATATATATATATATATATATATATATATATATATATAATAGTAGTAGTACAGTAGTAGTAGTTGTCGTCGTCGTCGTCGTTGTCGTAGTAGTAGTAGTAGTAGTAGTAGTAGTAGTAGTAGTAGTAGTAGGCACCCATCAGTCTCGGAAGACTATGGAGATGCGCTGTAGTCTTTAGAGGCAAAGCCTGCATAAGTAAGTATGGAGGGCAAACTGTTACCCATGCAGCAGACGCCATAGGAATGATCCATTGGAAAGGCAATGACATATATACGAATGGTTCCAGTACCTTGCAGGAGCCACCAGATCGTAGCCATGTAGGCCTACAGCCCCTAGCCGCCTTGGGACTCCAACTCCCCGATTTTTCCTCAGGGATGGTGTCTAAACACAACACCTGTGCATATGCTGGGTTGGTTTGTTTTTTTGAAAAATAATTTTGTCATTGGCTCCTACCGGCACACGTGGCCTGCTCTTCCAAAGGTGGAAGGGGGTTTTAACATGTGGGCAAGATGTTCTGCGTGTTGGCACACGGGGCCTTGGTTTCTAGTCTCATTGGAATGACTTTGACATTCAGTTCGATTTTTTTGTCAGACACCAGTGTAATATAATAATAATAATAATAATAATAATAATAATAATAATAATGATGATGATGATGATGATGATGATGATGATGATGATAGTAATGATGATGATGATGATGATGATGATGATGATGATGATGATGATAATAATAATAATAATAATAATAATAAATAATAATAATAATATAATAATAATATGATGATGATGATGATGATGATGATGATGATAATAATAATAATAATAATAATAATAATAATGATAATAATAATAATAATAATAATAATATGATAATAATAATGTCAGTATCACTGAATCTTATGAAGCAAACAACTCAAAGGGCTTGTAGTATTCAAATCCTTCACAACAACAATAACAACCAGTAGGCCTAATGTAAGGGGAGGGAGGGGGAGCAGAGTGTTTGTTATATAAGTGCTGCCTGTCTGCACCAGTCTTCTGCAGTTTCGGTGTGGTGTAAAATAAAATTCTGCATGACAAGTTCTTCGACTCTAAAGGTAAAGGTCTCCCATAACCTAGGCAGTCATAGGGGAGCGAGGCGTCAGAGACCTCAGCTTCTCTAGGGGCCAGCATATTGAGGGTGGTGGCACCCATCTCCTCTCCCTTGCTGCTTAACCCTCCCTGACCCTAAAGAGGGCAGGTATCCACTTACAGCTGGGTGAACTGGGTGAACTGTACTGAAGCCAAGGTGTGCAAATGGTCACCCATCCAAGTGGTAGCCTAACCACCTCAACGCTGCTTAACTTGACTTGGGGAAAGCCAGTGCGCTGACCACTTAGCTGACCACTTAGCTAAACCGCCCCTACTCTTTCTATATAATCTTGCTGCTGCTTTTTTATATATTCTATTTTATACCACTTTATGTCACAACAGATTTCTCCACATGAAATTCGAGCTGCTCTCTGGGGAGAGGGCCTCGCCACAACTGTAGCCCCTAACCATCATATATAAACATTTATTCAGCAGTAATGGTAACATTTATAAATTTTATAAAATATATATCGCAATGTGTGTGTGTGTGTGTGTGTGTGTGTGTGTGTGTGTGTGTGTGTGTGTGTGTGTGTGTGTGTGTGTGTGTGTGTGTGTGTGTGTGTGTGTGTGTGTGTGTGTGTGTGAATGGATGCATATGTGCCAGTGTGCCCTGTGTTTGTGTGCTTCCACTTGTGTGTCTGAATGTATCCCCGAGCTGCCCTGGGGACTCAACTCCCCGTTTTTTTCCTCAGGGATGGTGTCTAAACTGGATATGTGTGCATGCTGGATTTTAAATTTTGAAAAAAAAAATTGTCAGCCGCTCCTACGGGCACACAATGGCCTGATCTTTCTAAAGGCAGAACGGGGTTTTAAGGTGTGCGCAAGATGTTCTGTGTGCGTTCGCACACGGGGCCTTGGTTTCTAGTCTCATCCAATGAGACTTCTGTCTAATTGTGGCTTTATATTCTTTCCTGGGGTGTATGGGGTGCTTAAGGAGAGGTATTGAAACAGCAAGGCGATTCACAGAACTTTGTCAGAAGATCGACGACACCAAAGAATGGCCAAAAGAATGGACACAGTCTCTTGTAATACCCTTGCCAAAGAAAGGAAACCTTAAACAATGCCAGAACTACAGAACCATCAGTCTCATAAGTCATCCTAGCAAGGTCATGCTGCAGGTAGTCCTCAACAGACTGAAAAACCAAGCGGAAAAACTCCTGGCAGAAGAACAAGCGGGCTTTAGACCAAAACGCAGCACAATGGAACAAATTTTCAATCTGAGAATTCTGATAGAGAAGCATCTCCAACACCAAAAAGACTTGTACCATAATTTCATAGATTTCAAAAAGGCCTTTGACAGGGTATGGCATGACGGCCTCTGGCAAGTACTCAGGCACTTCAACATTGACAGCTGCCTAATTGAAGTCATCAAGGCTCTCTACGAGAATGCAAGAAGTGCAGTCTTCATAAACAATCACGTGGGCGAGTTCTTCAAGACCACGGTTGGGGTTCGCCAGGGCTGCCTTCTCTCACCTGTACTCTTCAACCTCTTCCTCGAAAACATCATGACAGAGACACTGCAAAACCACCACACTTCCATCTCCATTGGTGGAAGACCCCTTTGCAACCTCAGATTTGCAGATGACATTGACCTCATGGGCAGCAGCAAACAAGAACTGCAAATCCTCACAGACAATTTAACGTAGCGAGCGAGCGCATACGGCATGGAGGTCAGTACAGAGAAATCAAAGATCATGGTCAACAGCGCAAGTAATGACATCACGGAAATAAAGATGAATGGAGAAATACTAGAAGAGGTGAGCCAATTCAAATACTTAGGCTCCATCCTAACAAAAGATGGCACATCAAACAATGAAGTGAAAGCTCGCATTGCAACAGCAACATCTGCTCTAGTCAGACTCCAGAGGATTATCAGAAGCAACAACATCAGCTTCTGCACCAAATACCACCTTTACAAATCCCTCGTGATATCTATCCTCCTATACGGCTGTGAATCATGGACTCTGACAGCAGAGTTAGAGAGGAGAATCCAAGCATTCGAGAACAAGTGCCACAGAAGACTCCTCAGAATATCATACAAAGAACACAAGACCAATAACTATGTGAAAGAAGAAATCAAAAAGCGGGTGGGCCCCCAAGAGCCTTTGCTCTCCACCATAAAGAGGAGAAAGCTGATGTGGTTTGGTCACACCACAAGACACAACACCCTAGCAAAAACCATCCTGCAAGGAACAGTCGAGGGCAAGAGAAGAAGAGGCCGCCAAAAGAAATCATGGGTTGACAACATCAAAGACTGGACTGCCCAACCCCTGCAAC
This sequence comes from Stramonita haemastoma, assembly GCA_030674155.1. NCBI lineage: Eukaryota > Metazoa > Mollusca > Gastropoda > Neogastropoda > Muricidae > Stramonita > Stramonita haemastoma. Next base: position 17,513,899 of record CM060332.1, read on the forward strand.
ATCTCCTACTAGCCACACAGGATCGTGAAGCATGGAAAAAGATCGCTGTTGCGTCTTCTCTCATGTCCCCCCTACGTCCTTTGGGACATGGGACTGAGTGAGTGAGTGAGTGATTCTTTCCTGGGTATGATATAGTGTGCTTCGTCTTCACCCTTTTTAATTCTTTTGTACTTTTTCGGTTGCCTTCAAGCAAGTCTTTTCTTATGTAAGCATTCCTGGTCATAGCACCTGGATTTCTGAGAATAAGTTCTGCTGTTGCCCCCAACCTTCCTAAACATACTCTGTGCAGCGTTATTTAGATGATCATTAAACATTTGCAGCGTTCTGTCAACATGGTAATCGATCATTTGAATTGGTTTATTTATTATGGTCATGGAAATTTGATGATTAAATAAGAGTTATAAAAATTCTCCTTCTCATCTTCATTCCAAATAAGTTTTCTACCTGGTTGTTGTTGTTGTTTTATATTGCATTGTTCTCTTTCTGTCTGAAGCACAAATGTAAGGGGCATGTGTGATGATTCAACTCTTGTACCAATGCACAGATCCTTCATACTTTCTGCTGAACTGCAAGTTGACAACATACAAAAAGCAAACTGAATGTCAAAGTCATTCGGAGGAGACTATAAACTGAGGCCCCGTGTGCGAACGCACGCAGAACATCTTGTGCACACGTTAAAAACCCGTTCCGCCTTTTGGAAGAGCAGGCCATCTGTGCTGGTAGGAGCCGATGACAAAATTTATATAAAAAAGCATGCACACGGGTGTCCTGTATAGACACCATCCCTGAGGAAAAAATATATAATGGGTAGGTATTGAACTTGTGGCAACTCTCCCCAGGGAAAGCAATCCGAATTTCACGCAGAGAAATCTGCTGTGGCATTAAGTGGTATAAAACAAAATTAAAAATTTCCGCTGAACTGCAAGTTGACAAGCAATAGTCTACAACACTGTCCCCTCGCAAACAAACAGAGAAGATGGACCGACTGATGCTACTGGGGAAGAAATGGCAAAAGCAATCCCCCACTTCAGGCATCACAGGACACACTATCATCCCACATCGCCTGGAAACTGGGAGACATGAAAAAGAAACGTGTGGGGCAGGTGAGCGAACTGTATTATGACAGGTGTGACACTTTACAATGGGACGTGGATGCTATGAATGAACTGTATTATGACAGGTGTGACACTTTACAATGGGATGTGGATGCTATGAATGAACTGTATTATGACAGGTGTGACACTTTACAATGGGACGTGGATGCTATGAACGAACTGTATTATGACAGGTGTGACACTTTACAATGGGACGTGGATGCTATGAACGAACTGTATTATGACAGGTGTGACACTTTACAATGGGACGTGGATGCTATGAACGAACTGTATTATGACAGGTGTGACACTTTACAATGGGACGTGGATGCTATGAACGAACTGTATTATGACAGGTGTGACACTTTACAATGGGACGTGGATGCTATGAACGAACTGTATTATGACAGGTGTGACACTTTACAATGGGACGTGGATGCTATGAACGAACTGTATTATGACAGGTGTGACACTTTACAATGGGACGTGGATGCTATGAATGAACTGTATTATGACAGGTGTGACACTTTACAATGGGACGTGGATGCTATGAATGAACTGTATTATGACAGGTGTGACACTTTACAATGGGACGTGGATGCTATGAGCCAACTGTATTATGACAGGTGTGACACTTTACAATGGGACGTGGATGCTATGAGCAACATTTGCTGTGAAATGAAGGAGGAGGAGAACACTGCTTGCTACTTGAAAGATCCCACATCTGGAGGAAAGACTGGAAGCTGCAGAAAATCAGGGCCAATGGTAGAATCTCCTCTTCTTCAGCATTCCTCCTGCAGTTTCCAGCAGTTGTGACATAATAATAATAATAATAATAATAATAATAATAATAATAATAATAATAATAATAATAATAATAATAATAATAACAATAATAATAATGATGATGATGATGATGATGATGATGATGATGATAATGATAATAATAATAATAATAATAATAATAATAATAATAATAATAATAATAATAATAATAATAATAATAATAACAATAAAATGGAGGCTTATATAGCGCGAATTCCCAAAAACATGGGCTCACAGCTCTGTACAATCAAATCAATTTCAATCGGTTAGCCTACATATGAACGTGAAAAATTTGACTAGCACAAAAAAAAAACCGTCAGGAAAAGTGCATGCACATACAATACACAGCATATTACATGGCCAGGCAATAGAAGTAAACTAAAAGCAATATCATAAAAAAAAATGTGCAGTGCTGTATGATGCATACACACACATGCACGCACACATGAGCACACACACACACACACACACACACACACACACACACACACACACACACACACACACACACACACACACACACACAGGCACAGGCAAGCGCAAGCGCAAGCGCAAGCTCAAAAACACACACATACACAAAACACACAACATGGAATAACAAAGAAAACGGCACATTCACGGATTTACCCTATATGTACTCACATTAACAAATAAAAAAAAAAGTAAAATAGAAATGAAGAACCTTATCATATCCCAAAATAGCGAAAGACCAGCACTAGAGTCGGAGATGAGTCAATAAAATGGGAAATCAATTTTGATCAGCGGTTTGGGATAAAAAGGTGTGTTTTCAGCAACCTTTTAAAGGAGGAAATAATATATATATATATATATATATATATATATATATATATATATATTATATATATATATATATAATACCGTAAAATCCCTAGCATACGCCCACCCCCCTGTGCACTGATTTAGGGCAAAATTGGGGAGTGGGCGTTTGCTAGGGATAGACCCCTTTGCACAAAATAATTTTTGAGCTCAACTGTGTAATTGAGTGAATACAAACCCCGAAAGCATGTAAGTTAGGTCGTGTGAGTATAAGTGAAGGAAAATAGGGGGAAAAAAGGGGATTCTGAGGCAAAGAAGGCCAACGAGTTCCATTGCTTTCCGTTGTAGGTCCTTGTTTCGCAATACCCTGCCTTCAGATCTTTCATCTTCCAGATAATGCAGCACACCTTGGTCGACATGTTCAGATCTAACTGCTGGTCCTTTTGACAGTTTCCGTTTTTGTTTGTCTTTACTGTACTGTTGTTCAAGTCTATCTCTGTTTTCACTCCATACCCTGATCCTCTTCCTATCCACAGAAAATTCACAGGCACACTCCGAAACATTCCCACCTGCTTCGTTATCCAGATACTGGAGGGCTTCCAATTTGAAAGATACAGTGTAAGACTGTCGCTTTGGCATTTTGCAAAAATGGCACAGAGAGATTCAAGAACCAACTTCCGGCCATCAGGAAGCGTCCTCAAAGGACTTTAAGAACAGTCAGCACAAATCTTAGTGAAAGTGAGCATAGTCTCTTTGAAAAAAGCAGGCTGGGCGTTTGCTAGGTAGTTACCCCTGTGCACAAATTTTGGCCCAAAGTGGGGGGTGGGCGTTTGCTAGATGGTGGGCTTATGCTAGGGATTTTACGGTATATATATATATATATATATATATATATATATATATATATATATATATATATATATATATATATATATATATATATGTACATATAAGTACGCAAGTACAATGAGTACACAATATAAGTACATAATTCGAACCGATTTAAAGATAGCCCAAAAAGTGGTTCATAGAAGGTGCGTATAGCCTGAGTAAGGCAATTTGGGTCAAATTTCAGTTTTTAAAAAAATCCACACAGAACTGGTCTAGAACACTGCAAGAAAACTCAAACTGGCAACTGTGTAAAATGTCAAAGAAGACTTTCCTCCCGAAGTAAGAAGCAGGAGAAACAACCTGCAACCTCTTCTCCGATCCATGCGGCCTGACTGACGGTAGGAAGCAGAATACAGAAGACCGCACTGGTTTTTTACTGGTAATTTTGGATCGTACCAGTTTTTTTGTACCGGTGTACCCTGCTGTATTTTACAGTATGTCATGCCGAGTCTTGCTGCCCAGTCCTGACCATAACAAATGTGCTTTAGCAGTTGACAATGACGTACAAGGTTGCCCAATATGAATTTTTTTTTTTTTAAATGGGAGGATGACTTGTCCAGTGCAAAGCAGGAGAGAGAGAGAGAGAGAGAGAGAGAGAGAGAGAGAGAGAGAGAGAGAGAGAGAGAGAGAGAGAGAGAGAGAGAGAGAGACAATGACAATGACAATATTTTATTGTGTCAAGCTTTTTAAGCCCATACACAAGGGGACAGTGGGAAGGGGACTGGGCACAAAACACATATTTTCAGAAACTAAAAAAAACGTATCATTTCTACAACCCAGATGATCGGCATGGCATGGATTCCATGACATGGTGAAGTGGTTTACATTCAGATTACAATGCATTGTTGCGTAACACTTTTGCCCTTTGCAAATTGGGGAAAATGGGGGGAGTGGCACAACAAACATAAACATCGTATAACAAGTCTGTAACAAGGCTTTCATATCGCTACGTTCTGTCAGGTCCGTTGGCTCATGCACTTTCAAACACCTGAAAAAGCTAACTCACAATATGCGTAACCCTCCTGTTTTGCTTTCTCTGTGTCTCTGTCTGTCACACACACACATACACACACACACACACGCACACACACTCACACACACACACGCACACACACAAACACGCACGCACACACGCACGCACGCACGCACACACGCACGCATATACGCACACATACACACGCGCGCTACACACACGCACACACACACGCACGCACGCATATACGCACACATATACATACACGCGCTCGCGCGCGCGCGCGCGCGCACACACACACACACACACACACACACACACACACACACACACACACACACACACACAGACGCTACCACAGTCGCATCTAACCCAGGAAAAATCTGATTGCTTCCATCATAACATGTAGGATACCCACTCCGACACTAATTCTGTCTTTGATTCTTTCACGGTCAGCAAGTGTCCACAGCTGCAGCTTGGAATAAATTACTTTTTCCTCCTGAGTCATGTGTTTGATGTTTCATTTTGCAAACCAGTAGTAATCTGCAGGGTTGCAAGAGTCATTTGTCCAAGTAAACTCAAAGACCATGTCATCACTTTCACATAAGATAGTGTCAGGTAAGTCCTCAGAGGTGTACACATGAACAAAGTCTTTGTTCCTAGAAACGTTCCTCAGATTTCTCTGCAAGGATCTGTTTCTGAGCTCACCCACATAGTCCTTTATGGTGTCTCCACTGTAGCCTGCATCCCGAAGGGTTTCTACGTATTGGTCACAGTCATCCTCCTCCGTCGTCACGTCAGGTACAGGCACATCAACAAGGTCAATTGCACTTTGTTGTTGTTCAGCCACTGTGTCAGCTGCAGGAACCGTTACAGCACGTGACGCTCGGTGATAATCCCGTGCAGAAAGCAACAGTTGCGGTGGCATGTCCCTTGGAGAGGAAGGCGTGTTGATGTGTGAGACAGATTGGGTGATGGGGGGTGTTGGCATAAACAAACTTGAGAGAGAGAGATATTTTATTCTTTTATATCGAGGAAAACAGAATAAGCAATCATGTGCTTTTTTTCATCCGGTCCGGTGTGTATGCAGTTTTGTTAATATTGTCATCTGTTCCCACCGGCACACAATGGCCTACTCTTACGAAAAGCGGAACAGGATTTAACGTGTGCGCAAGATGTTCTGCGTGCGTTCGCACACGGGCCTTGGTTTAAAGTCTCATCCGAAGGAGAGAGAGAGAGAAAAGAGAGAGGGGGGGGAGAAAGACAGGCGAGAGAGAAAATGAAAGACAGAAGTATGAACATATTTTGGGGGGTCTTTTTTATTTGTATTTGTATTTTTTGTATTTTGTACCCCTTTATGTCATAGCAAATTTCTCTGCATGAAATTCGGGCTGCTCTACCCGTGAGAGCAAATTGCCACAAGTGCATTGCTTACCCATTTTTTTTCCCTTTTTCCTGCATGCAACTGTATTTCTTTCCCTATCAGAGTGGCTTTTTTCTACAGAATTTTGCCAGGGTCAACCCCCTTGTTGCCGTGGGTTCTTTTACGTGCACTAAATAGTGATGTGTAACACACGGGACCTGGGTTTATCCTCTCCGAAAGACTAGTGCCCAGACTACCACTCAGGGTCTAATGTATGGGGGGAAAAGTTTTGGGCCAAAACAGGTACGAACCACCACCGCACACTCCAACCCCGACTTTTTGCTTTCTAGGCAAGGCGCGTTAGCCTACTGCCTAGACCACCGAAGGCTTTCTACAGTTTGGACAAAGTGGTGTGTGAAGACAGAGTCTGTACATTCAACACTCACAGTCAGTCCATCAACAACATAAGGTAAAGGTGTCCCATAACCTGTGTGGTCGTTGGGGAGCAAGGCGTCAGAGACCTCAGCTTCTCTAGGAGGCCAGCATATTGAGGGCGGCACCCATCTCCCTCCCTCGCTGCTTTACCTTCCCTGACCCTAGAGAGGGCAGGTACTCATTGACAGCTGGGTGAACTGGGGGGGACTGTTCTGTAGCCGAGGCGCGCAAACGGTCACCCATCCTATTGGCAACCAGCTCCACGCTGCTGAACCTTGGCGGGGAAATAGAAAGCAAGCGCTCTGACCACTAAGCTATCCCATCGAACAACATAGGGCCTACAAGGAAGAAACCACAGTTTGGGGCTGCAACCATGCTAGCTGGGGAAAGAAGTCGCAAGCAACCAGAAGAGAAAGGACCCTTATTTTATTTATTTATTCTTTTATATTGAGGAAAATGGAATAAGCATTCATATGCTTCTTTTCTTCCTGTCCCCATGTGTATGCAGTTGTGTAAATATTGTCATCTGTTCCCAACGGCACACAATGGCCTACTCTTCCGAGTGGAACAGGATTTAACGTGTGCGTAGCAAGATGTTCTGCGTGGGTTCGCACACACGGGGCCTTGGTTTACAATCTCATCCAAAGACTTTTGGGGAGAGTGGAGTCAGCAAACGCACGCAGAACATCTTGCGCACACGTTAAATCCTGTTCCGCTTTTCGTAAGAGTAGGCCATCGAGTGCCGGTGGGAACAGGTGACATTTACAAAACTACATACACACGGGGACTGGATGTAACAAAGCACAAGAGTGCTTATTCCATTATCCTTGATATAATAGAATAAATCAAATCAAATCAAATCAAATCTCTCTCTCTCTCTCTCTCTCTCTCTCTCTCCTCTCTCTCCTCTCTCTCTCTCTCTCTCTCTCTCTAGTGCTCTGTAATGGAATAAGTGCTTATTTCATTATCCTCATATAAAAGAATAAATCAAATCAAATCTCTAAGCTTACTTGAAGTTATTTATTGGTTTTGATCAACGATAGTCCCTGTTCAGACCAAGGGCCAGATAAAAAAAAAGTATGGGTTTTTTTTCCTCCCCCAGGTAAACAAATGGTCAGATTTTGGGTATGTCAACCCCCCCCCTCCCCCCAAAAAGAAAAAAAAAAAACAAAAACACACTCAAAATAAAACAACAACAAAAAAACAACCAACAAAAAACTGTAGAGCAGTGTGAGATTTAATATTCATTTATTATTCTTTTATATGTAGAATAATGAAATCAGCGCTCATGTGCTTTTTTTTTTTACATCCAATCCCCCTGTGTATGCAGTTTTGTAAATCTTGTCATCTGTTCCCACCGGCACACACGATGGCCTACTCTTACGAAAAGCGGAATAGGATTTAATGTGTGCGCAGGATGTTCTGCGTGCGTTCGCAGAAAAGGCCTACATGGGTTAGAAGCAGCCTTCATTCAAACTGAGGTAGTCTGCTAGATCTCTCTCCATGCTCTCTCTATACTAGCCTACCAGAGACTGTATAAGCTATTTATTTATTTATTCTTTCATATCGAGGATAATGGAATAACAATTATATTTTTTTTACATCCATCCCCATGGGTATGCAGTTTTGTAAATCCCATCTGTTCCCCCAGACACATAGCCTACTCTTACAAAAGGGAACAGGATTTAACCTTGGCAAAATTTTCTTCCCTTTGCACACGGGCCTCGGTTTTTAGTCTCACCCAAAGATTTTAGAGGGGTAGATCAGCACTGAGTTAATCCAGGAAAAATCCCCTCGAGGGGAATTAAACCCATTCTACCTAAAATACCCGCCTTTTCAGCCGCCCACCTGGCAGCTGGCCTTCAAGGAATACTTTGGAAAGGCCGACTAAAAACCATGATTTTAATACTTTTTAAAAATAACTGTATTAACAAAAATTTTGGAAAAGGGGATTCCAAAAGTAAAACATTTTCCCCCGACTTAAAAAAACCTGTAGAATCTATTTATGAAAAAAGGAAAAGGATGAAAGTAAATATCGGTAAAGTAAACCCCCCCCACGAAATATGGTTTAGAAATAAAATTTTGGAAGGAATTAAAGGGAGAGGGGGAAGGGTTGTCAATTTTGAGATTTTATAATTATTAAATTTACGTTTTTTTTTTTTTCCCCCTTGAAAAAAATAAAAGGGAATAAAGGGAAAAAACCCCCTCCCACCCCACATACCGCAAAACCACCAACAGCATTTTAACCAATATTTTTTAAAAAAAACGGGATAAAAAAAAACCTTTAAAAACGATAAAAATTAAAAAACTGTGTTTTTGTTTTGTTTTTTTTGGGGGTTTTTTGGGGGAAAAAAAAAAAAAAAAAAAAAAAAAAAAAAAAAAAAAGGGGGAAAAAAAAAAAATTAAAAAAAAAAACCCCTTTAAAACAAAGTTAAAATAAACACTTTTAAAAAATTTAAAAAAAAAATCCAAAATAAAAAAAACAATTCCAAAAATGCGAAGGTTTAAAAAATGGATAAAAAACACAAAAAGGGTTGGAAAAAAAAAGGGAAAAAGAAAATTTTTTTAAAAAAAAAATTTTTTTTTTTTTTCTTTTTTTTAAATTTAAAAAGGGCCCTTTTGCATTGTTACCCCCCAAAAAATTTCAAAGGGGGGTTTTTTGAAAAATTTTATTTTTAGCACTAAACCTGCCCGAAAGGTTTTTTCATTCGAAAGTTAAAAGTTTTGGAAAGGAAAATGAAAGAAAAGCAACAACACAAAAAACCCATTTCCCCCCCCAAGAAGGGTGTTTTTATAAAAGATTTATGGGGGGAAAACAAAAGAAAAGTGGGGTTTGGGGGTTTTTTTGGGGGTTTTTTTGGGGGGGGGTTTTTTTTTTTTGGGGGTTGGGTTTTGGGGGGGTGGTGGGGGGGGCGGTGGGGGCCGGGGATTACGGAAAAAAATTTAAAAAAAAAAAAAACCTTCACAAAAACTCTAAAAAACCTCCCTAAATTCAAATTTAAAAAAATTTTTTTCCCAAAAAAAGGGGTTTTTTAAGTTGAAAGAGGAAGGGGGGAAAAAAAGGAAAGGGGGAAAAGGGGGGGGGAAAAAGGGAAAGGGGAGGGAAAAAATTAAAAGATTTGTTTGGGTTTTTAAAAAAAAAAGGGGGTTTGGGGAAAATCCCAAAAAAAAAAAAATCAAAAAGAAAAAATTTTAAAAAACCTTTTTTCCCCTTAAACCCAAAACCGGGAAACAACACAAAAAAACCCTTTTTTTTTCTTTTCCCCAAAAAAAAAAGGGTACGGTTTTTTTTCGTGCTGGTTTAATAAATGCCCCCTTTTTTTTCAAAAACCCGGTTTTGAGGCTTTTAAAAACAAGTAAGAGAAGGAAAAAGGGGAAAAAGGAGGGAGGAAAGAGAAAGTTTTTTAAGTATTTGGGCCAAACCCCCCCCCCCCTTTTTTAAAAGAAAGTTTCCCTTTTTCCCCCAACCCCCGGAAAGGGCCGTTTCCTGCTTTCCAACCCGAACCTTCTTATAAAAAAAGCCCGTTTTCCGAGAGAGAGAGAGAAGAAGGAGAGGGGGAAGAGAGAGAGAGAGAGATGAGAGAGAGAGGAGAGAGGGAGAGTTCATTTTCGGAAATATACTGCAAATATTTTTTTAATCAATTTCTCTAGGGCGCTCTCAGTCAGTAACAGCTGCAGCGCTCGCAAAGCTCGTCATCAGCATAGCTAGGCCTACAGGTTATTAGGCCAGGCCCTACCGTCTTTGATACTTCTCACACGTGCATGGCACGCATTGCACAGTTTCGTTACCAATGCTTCAAATAAAATCTAGGCAAGGCTGGACGAACAGAACGTTGTTTTTTTTTCCTTTTGGGAAGGGAGGGTCGGTGTACTTTTTAGGGTTTGAGTCTGTTAGGCCTATGTGTGTCGGTGGTAATATTATAATATAGGCCTAGTATGAACACCTTTGGCACATTGTCTTAAATTTGATACAGGGCTACTGGGCCTGTTTACAGGAGTTTAGCCTAGCCTGCAGTAGTAGCAGTGTCAGAATGAACGTTCTCTTCAGGTAGCTGCATTCTGACTTCAGGGATAAATGTACGTTAATTCCTACCCCCTCGGAAAAAAATTATTAATATCAATTAATCTCTTTCCCCTCTCTCTAACCCCAGACACACGCATGCACACGCACAAACGCACACACACACACACACACACACACACACACACACACACACACACTCTCTCTCTCTCTCTCTCTCTCATAATAGCTAAATTCAGACTAGGTATGTAAGATACCGAATGCACAGTAAATCTAATACAATATGCCCTTTATGCAAAAGAACAACAGAAGAAGCAGTACATTTTGTTTTATGTTGTTCTGCATTTAACCAGAACAAGAAAGAAGAAGGCACCCATCAGTCTCGGAAGACTATGGAGTTGGGCTCTAGTCTTTAAAGAGCAAAGCCTGGGTAAGTAAGTATGGAGGGCAAGCTGTTACCCGTGCAGCAGACCCCCCCCCCCCCCCCCCCTCTCCAGGCCACTGGAATGATCCATTAGAAAGGCAACGACCTATAGGAATTGTTGCAGTACCCTCGCAGGAGCCACCAGAGCGTTGCTATATACAGCCCCCAGCCGCCCTGGGAATCCAACTCCCTGATTTTTCCTCAGGGATGGTGTCTAAACACGACACCTGTGTGCATGCTGCGTTTTTTTGTTGTTGTTTTTTAAAAAATTCTCTTGTCATCCGCTCCTACCGGCACCCTTTGGCCTGCTCTTCCGAAAGGCGGAACGGGGTTTTAACGTGTGCGCAAGATGTTCTGGGTGTGCGTTCGCACACAGGGGGCCTCGGTTTATAGTCTCATCCGAATGACTTTGACATTCAGTTCGATTTGTTCGTCAAACTGGGAAGAAAGGGCGAGGCTGGGTAGAACCCAGAAACTCACGGTTTATGTATTGGCAGGCGAACGTCTTAACCATCCTGCCACCTTCCTTCGCATTTCACCACATCAGGCAAAAATAATGATATCCCAGCAAAATAGACCAACCAGCCTGATGCACTTAGACTCTGATTGCTCCTAATATGTAGTAGTCCTAATATCATCAGCAATTAGCTTGATATTTATGTAAAGCCTTTAGAATAAAGGATAGGATGATGTCATCAGTCTTTCCGATAAGACTATAAACCAGGCCCCCCATGTGCGAACGCATGCAGAACATCTTGTGCACGCATTAAATCCTGTTCCGCTTTTCGTAAGGGTAGGCCACCGCGTGCCGGTGGGAACAGATATTTACAAAACTGCATACATACGGGGGACTGGAGATAAAAAACCACAACAGTGCTTATCCAATTATCCTCGATATAAAAAGAATAAAATTAAAAAATAAATAATAATAATAAATCGGGGTTTTCCTGTGGCTTTGTTTGCATTTGTTTGTTACGCTGTACTCATTATTCTGGTGTTCATGTATGGGCCAATGTTTTTCTATGAGTGAATCTTTTCAGAGTTCAGAGCTCTTTCTCTGCTATGTTAACAAAAATATCACACACACACACACACACACACACACACACACACACACACACACACACACACACACACACACACAGATAGAACGGCATTCTTACTTTCAAAAGGCAATCCTCTCTCTCTTTCTCTCCCCCCCCCCCCCCCCCCCCCTATCACTACCACTAGTACTTCACCACCAGCACACTTACACACGCACGCACGCGCACACACACACACACGTGCATACACGTAGCTAGCTAAGTAGCTAGGTAGCTCTGCACTTAATGGCCAGGTCTGAAGAGAGAGAGAGAGAGAGAGAGAGAGAGAGAGAGAGAGAGAAGAGAGAGAGAGAGAGAGAGAGAGATTTGATTTGATTTGATTTGATTTATTTATTCTTTTATATCGAGGATAATGGAACAAGCACTCTTGTGCTTTTTTTACATCCAGTCCCCGTATGTATGCAGTTTTTTGTAAATATCATCTGTTCCCAACAGCACACAATGGCCTATTCTTACGAAAAGCGGAACAGGATTTAATTAACGTGTGCGCAAGGTGTTCTGCGGAATGCACGGGCCTGGGTTTAAAGTCTCATCCGAAGGGGGGGGCGGGAGAGGGAGAGGGAGAGGGAGGGAGAGAGAGAGAGAGAGAGAGAGAAGAGAGAGAGAGAGAGAGAGAGAGAGAGAGAGAGAGAAGAGAGAGAGAGAAGAGAGAGAGAGAGAGAGAGAGAGAGAGAAGAGAGAGTGCAGCCTGAATTTCACGGAGAGAAATCTGCCGACTTTTAATGTTATGTAACCCCTTAAGGAGATAATATGAGGTCATTAAATTTCCATTATACCACGTCTCTTTAAAAAAAAAAAAAGTGTATATCATAATTATATAGTTTTGTCACATACCTTGGAAAGCTTTCTACATGTTGATTACAAAATTGACAATAATTACCATTAAACTGAAAGTACGGGAAATATCAATTATAAATATATATACAGCAAATATATATATATATATATATATATTTATATATAAAAAAAAATTCTGTCATAGGCTATTAGGCTTGCATACTCAGAATGAGTGTAGGCGTAGCACCTACCCGCCCCCCCCCCCCCCCCCCCCCCCCCCCCCCCCCCCCCCAATCCCCCGTCCAGCATCCAGTCTTTCAGCGGAGAGGCTCCGTTACGAACGCACGCAGAACATCTTGCGCACACGTTAAATCCTGTTCCGCTTTTCGTAACAGGTACGTAACAGTAGGCCATCGTGTGCCGGTGGGAACAGATGACATTTACAAAACTGCATACACACGGGGACTGGATGTAAAAAGCACATGAATGCTTATTCCATTATCCTTGATATGAAAGAATTAAAAAAAAAGATAATAAATGGATAAATCAATAGGCCTAGGATAGGCCTAACTGCTGTTGGCAGAATGTCCTGTGTTTCTGGAGGCCCATGTTGATGAAAAATATTTATTTATTTTATTTTATACCACTTTATGTCACAGCAGATTTCTCTGCGTGAATTCGGGCTGCTCTCCCCGGGAGAGCGCGTCACCACAAGTGCAGGGCCTACACATTATTTTTTTTCTCAGGGATGGTGTCTAAACACGACACCTGTGTGCATGCTGGTTTTTTTTAATTTTTTAATAATTTTGTCATCCGCTCTTACCGGCACACGATGGCCTACTCTTTTGAAAGGCAGAACGGGGTTTTAACGTGTGTGCAAGATGTTCTACGTGCGTTCGCACACGGGGCCTCGGTTTCTAGTGTCATCCGAATGACTTTGACATTTTTGACACTTTGACAAACCTAAGCCTAGGCTATGAGTTCTTCACTTCTCTCGTTCGCTTTAGGCCTAGCCTACACCGTCAGATGTGTTTGGGAAAAGTAGCCTAATGGTATGTCCTTTCCAGCTCCTCTCGTTGGCCATACAGCTTGGTTTGTAGGGTTATCTCCGTGGGCCACACGGTCAGTCATGTTCATTTCATCACTGGTAGGCCTTGTAACACAGTTCCTGTCTACTTTGTGAGAGTCACAAAACAAACTTCTCTCTGCTGGGCCTAGGCTACTGCTAGGCCTATGTCTAGAAACAGTTGTGGATGAAGGACACTTGTGTCTTGATGGAGGACATGTGACAGCAAGGACACAGGGATGATCTATCTCTATGTGGTGTGACTGACCATCTCATTCAGCGGATAACATTCACAGCAACAGGAATGGAAGCCACAGCATTCTGTGAGTACAAGTCTGTTATGCCAGCTTGAGTTGTAGGTCTACAGCTTGCTGTCTGTTTGCATGTCATTGTGTTGTTTGTTGTTTTTTTTGTGGTGGATTAAATACTGTCCACTTTTCTATGTTCCTATTCTTTAATACTAGTAGATCTAGCAGCTCAGTAAACTGAGGTCTCAGCATAAGAAATCCTTTCCCTCAAAAGCAGCCAGCAAGGATAAAAGAATTTGATCAAGATGGAAATCGATATAATTATTGCAAACTTGAAACAAAACATAACTTGATGGGGATAAAATTATTGCCTATCAAGAGAGAGAGAGAGAGAGAGAGAGAGAGAGAGAGAGAGAGAGAGAGAGAGAGAGAGAGAGAGAGAGAGAGAGAGGAGAGAGAGAGAGAGAGAGAGAGAGAGAAATTGATTGATTGATTGATTGATTGATTGATTGATTATTGATTGATTGATTGATTGATTGATTGATTGATAACCTTTATTCCCAAGTGACTGATTGACTGATTGATTGATAATTTTTATTCCCAAGGGTTACAGTTAAAGTACAAGAGAGAAGAGAGAGAGGAAGAGAGAGAGAGAGAGAGAGAGAGAAGAGAGAGAGAGAGAGAGGAGAGACGAGAGAGAGAGAGAGAGAGAGAGAGAGGAGAGAGAGAGAGAGAGAGAGAGAGAGAGAGAGAGAGAGAGAGAGAGAGAGAGATAGGAATTTATTCACAAAGGCCTTCGCCCCATATAAGAGACAAAACGTATTATAAACGTATTCTA
>CM060332.1:17533733-17550189 GCA_030674155.1 Stramonita haemastoma
ATCATTATGTTTACATGGAGTGATGATAAAACTAGGCCTGAAATCTTCATTTACAATAGCTCTCTTCTCTCTCTCTCTCTCTCTCTGTCTCTGTCTCTCTCTCTTATCTCTCTATCTCTCTCTCCTGATAAACAGATCTTTCCTTGCTTTAGTTATTGTTAGTCTTGTTATTTGAGCAGACCAGTAGCCCTGTGTGTGTGTATGTGTGTGTGTGTTTGTTGTGTGTGTGTGTGTGTGTGTGTGTGTGTGTGTGTGTTGTGTGTGTGTGTGTTGTGTGTCACTGTGGTGTGTGTGTGTGTGTGTGTGTGTGTGTGTGTGTGTGTGTGTGTGTGTGTGTGTGTGTGTGGTGTGGAGGATGCTGGTGTTGTGAAAGTAAACATGTTGTTACTTCACTGACAGACGACAACAATTTAAAGACAAACAGTGAACACAGAAACCAATCCCTCACTAAAGTCACTGTTAGCACTTGATGTTTTCATGTATGATGAAGCAGACAACAAAATCACATTGTACACACCTCTGTGACTGGTGGTAACTTGATGTAATGAAAAGGACCAATGAATGAATTGAGGTAAGATGTAATGAAAAGACTAATACATTGACATGATCAAAAGACTGACACAGTGACATGATCAAAAGACTGACACAGTGACAGTGACATGATCAAAAGACAGTAAACATTGACTTGATGTAAAGACTGATACATTGACGTGATCAACAAAAGACTGATACATGACATGATGTAAAGATTGACACATTGACATGATGAAAAATGACTGATAAATTGAGGTATGTACCTGTAGGCTACATCAAGCAGAAACAAAACAATAAGCTGTGGCCTTCAGACACGAAAGTGTTGCAAGCCACACACCATAAACACAGGAAGACAGGAAGCCCAGTGCATTACGGTACAAGTCTGTCAATTGGTTGACTTTCTCTCTCTCTCTCTCTCTCTCTCTCTCTCTCTCTCTCTCCGTTCATTGTCAATAACCCACCAATGTGCGATTCTACCAGCCAAGGCCTAGCCTGTCCTGTATATGGGTCAATGCTAGTGCACACGTGCATGTTGCACAAACAGGGAAAGCTTGAGAGGCAGAGACGGTGGTGTAGAAGGAAAGGAGGGAGGGGGAGGGGAGGGGGACTAAAGGAATGGACCTGCAAGACCCAGCTTTTTAATAGCAATATATATATTTTGCATCTCTCTCTCTCTCTCTCTCTCTCTCTCTCTCTCTCTCTCTCTCTCTGGGAGACGGGATAGCCTAGTGGTCAGAACATTGTGCTCGCAATTTGATGACCCCAGTTCGATTCCCCGTTGGAGGGGATTATTCCTTTGGAGTTAACATCAGTGCTGACTGCACTCTCCCCAACAGTCTTTCGGATGAGACTATAACAAGGCCTGTGGCGAATGCATGCAGAACATCTTGCCACACGTTAAATCCTGTTCTGCCTTTCGTAAGTAGCCATGTGTGCGGTGGAACAGATGACATTACAAATGCATACACAGGGACTGGATGTAAAAAAGCACACAGTGTTACTCCATGTCCTTGATATAAAAGATATCACTCCACTCTTCTCCACACGTTACAATCCTTCTCTGCCTTCTCGTAGAGTAGCCATCGTGTGCCGGTGGGACGATGACATCTTACAAAATGCATACACTACGGGGACTGGATGTAAAAAGCACTACGAGTGCTTACTCCATTTCCTGTATGACTCATTCTCTTCGATCTCTCTGTTTCTCTCTCTCTCTCTCCTCTCTCTCTTCTGTTGTCTTGTGTGTGTGTGTTGTGTGTGTTGTGTGTGTGTGTGTGTGTGTGTGTGTGTGTGTGACCATAATATGTGTATATTTTGATATAAAGTAGGGTTTTGTTGTTTTTTACCAGATTTACTGATTTTCATTTTGTATTGATTGTTACAATGTGGACATATGTTTACAAGGACAGATTGTAAGACTAGGCTTGGCCTAACATTTTCAGCCATAGGTAGGCTACTACAGAATTTCATTAATTGAAGTATCATTTATTTATTCTTTCTCCTGCCTCCCTCCCCCCTCACTTGCTATTTTAATAACTCTCCCTTACCCTCATTCTCAAGTTACTGCTCCTCACTTTTTCACCAATTATTTCTGTTTTCTGGGTGCCGATTTTCTTTGCCTTGTGTTTAAATGGTGTAATATGTCTAAGTGTTC
The DNA here is from genome assembly GCA_030674155.1 of Stramonita haemastoma. Classification (NCBI taxonomy): domain Eukaryota; kingdom Metazoa; phylum Mollusca; class Gastropoda; order Neogastropoda; family Muricidae; genus Stramonita; species Stramonita haemastoma. Next base: position 17,535,922 of record CM060332.1, read on the forward strand.
AATCTGCTTATCAATTATTCTCAGTGTTTATGATTGTCTTTATTAACGTGATTGATTCCCCTCCCCTCCCCCATTTTTATTTGTTAGTTGAGGTAGGGTTTTTTTTTTCATAATCAATTTTCCTTGATTTTGGGCTGAGTACTATAAAATTAAAAGGGCCATTGTGTGTGCCTAATCATTTCCCTGAATAAAAAGTTTCACTAACGCCCCCTCCTCCTTACCTCCCCCAAACCCCAAACAAACAAACTCTGCTGCAACAACAACAAAAAAAACGACCACACCCCCCCTCTCCTCCTCCCCTTCCTCTGTGCTGCGTGTATGGGTTGTTTCAGATCACCACTAGTAAAAAGACAAAAAGAAAACCGAAACCTAGGTTGAAGGTCAGCACATGTGCACAAGCATTGAATGGTTCAAGGGCCAATTTCCGGTGATTATTGAAAGATAAATGAAACTAATTTGATCGATCTTTACAATTTGCATCTAGCTATCGTGCTTTGCATAGCTTGTGTGGTTAGATGTGCAAAACGGGGCATTATATAAAAGGTTGGGCATGCTGGCAATTTTGTGATTTTGAAGGTAAGTCCTCTCTTGTCATTCCAACTTCGTTGTGGCTTTGATCCACGTGTTTCGGCTTTTCTTGGCAATGAAATGATTTAGATCTGTGCATGAGAGGATCGTTTTGTGATGAAGAAAACGGTTTTGACAACCCAAGCCAGTGTAACGTTTAGATTTAATGTTCCCATCCCTTCCAAGATCAGAGCAGGATCTGGAAGTTGTATGATCTACGTTTCAACTTAGGACAGGAGTCGTGGGGCTGCAGACATTGAATGATCCATGCTCCTTCCCATTCCTGTATCAGGGGTCTGTAGCACTGGCAAAAAAGCTCAGTTATGGAAATTATGTGGGTTAGAAAATAAGTGTTTTAATGGAAAACGATGGAAGTCAATTTGGATCTTTTAAAAAATTTTTTGATTAAGTCACTTTAGATAATTAATATGCCTAATTTGAGTTGGATCAAATCCACTGACATTTCACTCTGAACAGGTTTCAACTCCTGTTTACCCCTCCTCTCTTCCTACACACACCACAAGTCTTTTGGACGAGACTTTAAACTGAGGCCCCGTGTGCAAACCACGCAGAACATCTTGCACACACGTTAAATCCTGTTCCGTTTTTCATAAGAGTAGGCCATCGTGTGCCAGTGGGAACAGATGACATTTACAAAACTGCATACACACGGGGACAGGATGTAAAAAAGCGCAAGAGTGCTTATCCCATTATCCTCGATATAAAGGAATTTATTAAAAAATAATAATAAAAAATACAGGACCCCTCCCCCTATTTCCTACTGCTATTGCTTTAACTCAGTTGACTCACTGTCACTATCATGAGGACACTTGTACTCAGTGTCAAATTCAGCAAGCTAACTTGCACTTTTCTCTGTCCTCTAAAATGCATGTCAACTGCATGACATCCAGCTAGATTTGTACATCATAATAACTCATAATCATTGTCATTTTCAAGTAAATCATTGACAAAAGGCATCACCTCTAATACCATTTTGTTATCCATAGTTTGTTAGGTGCTGTCCAGTATATTTTTGATCTGATCAGAAATATTCTTGAGCTCAGTGGTAGTGTCAGACCTGCAGTCCTGAAGTCATGGGCTTTAATGCCAGCAGTGCCTGGGGATTCACAATTGGGGGGGGGGAGTATTTTTTTTATATCATATTCCAGGGTAACTTTTGTACAACTGTTGTACTTGATTTTATTTACAAGTACATGCACACATGTGGAAAAATAACTGCTCATGTTTGCTTCTTGGGGTTTGTGTTGTATTTGGATAGGAAACAGCCTGATTCCAGGGCCAACTAGTTCACAGCACACTGCCTGAAGAAAAAAAATCAGTCCAGTGCTCCAAAAACTGCTAAAGAAGTTAACGGGAAGTCATTCAACGGCATATGTGTTCAGAACCACAAGCAGATGTCTGGGACAGAAGAATAATATTTTGTTTTTGTTTGTTTGACAGGAACAGCACAGAGTGACATGTTTGGGAGAAGGAGCCCTGGACCAGATTTGTGACAGAACTGAAATGGCTGTGGGAGAGGAGAGGAAAAATGCAGGGGGATTGAGAGGTTAGTTGGTATGAAAGATGTGGGAGTGTGGCTGAAAAGGTGTAGATTTTTTAACTGTGCTTAACACCCAAGGAGTGTAAACCCCCCCATAGCTGGCCCAGACTTTGCAAGCACAACTCTGTGTTTTTCTTGTTGTTTTTCATCTGTTGGTTTTTTTTCTGCATTTTTTTTCCCCTTGTTACTTTGCTCTTGTTTTTTTTTTCCTGTGTTGTATTCTTCTGTTTTTGTTTTCCTCTTGTTTTTTTCTGTTGCTTTGGGGTGTTCCATGTCTTCATACATTGCTGTTGATGTTTTTTTTATCAGTGTTTTCCTGTCTACTATGGTTGGGTCAGCCATGACCTAAATAGGTCATGTTTTTCATTTCATGATGACAACATTTTAGAGACCCTATCTAATCTAAAGGAGCAATTGATGTTTTGGTGCTGCTGTATAAGTTAGATATTTCATGCAAGATTCAGGATTTGTTTTCTATAGGCCTTATGAAAGTAATAAATGAAATAAATAAAGTAAATAAATAACATTAAATAAATAAATAAATGTATGAGTAGATATTGTTCATCATACATACAATGAATCATTCATGGATTTACACAACTTTTGTGCAAATTATAAGTGTTAGAGCTGTATGTTCTATTCTTAATGTCCGTGTCTTTTGTTATGGTGTCTGAAAGAGAACAAGTGGCAAGCTTCTTTTTAATCAGTTTTACAGCAGCATCAAACTAATTTGCTCTCCAAATTACCAAAACAGGCTGTGAGTTAAATATAAGTTAGAAATGATTTTTCATTCATAATCTACAAAAGGCAAAGTAGTGTCCTAAAAACTGCACCTTGGATGAGTGTGTGGTGTGTGTGAGTGTATTCTTTTTCTTTTTCCCCCCTTGCAGTTTATTTTTAAGGAAATGACAAGGTATTGGTGCTCTGTTCCAATACAGCAGTGCTCTTGTACAAATGAGCTGCAAAAAGAAAAAAGCTTAGGGAAGAGGAGAGGGGGGTTCAGTGGAGGAAAAAAAACCCAACTAACTGGGAGTGATATGTGACAGAAGTGAATATTGAAAAACACATGCATTTTTTTGTGGGAAAGTAGCCAGTCAGCTATGGGTGGTGGACTACATGACATGAACATGTGCAGCATGCACAGCAGACCTCTAGGAGAGAGATGGGCTGCACCAGCTTCAACTTGCCCAAGACACACAGCCTGAACAATTCATGGCAGTGCCCAGCAACACTGTACTGAGTGAAGTCAGCAGTCCAGTCCATAGATCCTGTCTGACCTCTGTCAGTATTGAATTCAAACATTTAAATTATCTCACAAATAGAAATTCATGTGGGTTACAAGCCATGCACAAGAAAGTAAATAGAAAAACATTTATCACAGAGGAATAACATGGCACAGTATAAAACCATTATCCCACACACATTACAAGGCTGTACCTATACCAACACCAATACCAGCACTTTATCAAATAGGAATTCATGTGGTCTCAAGCATTATACATGTACATAAAAATAATGAGCAGAAACAGTTATCACAGAAAGTAATGAAATTCTAGTCTTAAAAATACCCCACACACACAAACTCCACCACACACACACACACACACCAACACACACACACACACACACACACACACACTCACACATCAACTCACTCACTCACTCACTCACTCACTGACACCACCACCACCACCACACCACACACCACTCACACTCACTCACTCACTCACTCACTCAATGACACACACATGCACACACACACCATGCATGCAGCCGCATGCACACTTGGAATTACTATTTTGTTAGAACTGCATTTTCCTTTTTGTTTATTGTACTTCAATAAGTTACAAAAAGGTTTGTTTTTTTTTAATCACTTGGCAACTATTGACCCCTGAAATTTCTTATCGTACACATGGCCAACTACACCCCCTTCCCCTGACACTCCCCCCCCCCTCACCCCCCTCCCCCATTTCGCCCCTTCCCCTGTCTAATTATGTGAAAAGTCGTTAAATGAATTTGAACTCACACACCCACACCACACCCCACCCATTTTCTCTCTCTCTCTCTCTCTCTCTCTCTCTCTCTCTCTCTCTCTCCTCTCCTCTCTCTCTCTCTCTCTCTCTCTCTCTCTCTCTCTCTTTCTTCTCTCTCTCCTCTCTCCTCTCTCTACTTCTATCTATCTTTTTTCTATCTCTCTGCCCCCCCCTTCTCTCTCCCCTCCCTCTCACCACGCTGTCTCTCTCTTACACACACACACAGAAAAGCAGCATAGTCACATACCAGTGCACAAATGATCACAGCAATGATCATTGATATGTCAGTCAGACCACAGATCTTATCTGTGCCTCAAATCTGGCTGTTTGATAAACCAGATATTTTCAGAGTGCAGCAGTGTCTTATTCTAGGAGTCACTTGATGCCTATTTAAGCAACGTTTCATGCTGATATTTAGCTATAGGCATGTTGAGGAAAGTTTCAAGAAGATTCATGACAACTTTCCATCATCTTGAAGGTGGACATTGACAGTAGTTGTTTGAAAACATGGGTAGATTGTTAGATCTGCTGTGTAGAATCGGTGGTCTAGATGGTAACGCGCCTGCCTAGAAAGCGAAAAGTCCAGGTTGGGGTGTGCGGTGGTTCGAATCCCATTTGGACCCAAAACTTTTCCCCATCCATTAGACCAAGTGTGGTGGTCTGGGCGCTAGTCTTTTGGATGAGACGAAAAACCGAGGTCCTGTGTGTTACATGTCATTACTTAGTGCATGTAAAAGAACCCACGGCAACAACTTGAACAAGGGGTTGTCCCTGCAAAATTCTTTAGAAAAAAGCCACTCTGATAGGGAAACATACAGTTGCAGACAGGAAAAAAAATACTGGGTAGGCGCTGCACTTGTAGCGACGCACTCTCCCCGGGGAGAAGCAGCCCGAATTTCACCAGAGGAATTGCTGTGACATAAAGGGGTATAAAAAAATTTTAAATTTAAAAATTATCTGATTTGTTTCCATACATCATTTTCTGTCCAAAGAAAGAAAGGCCTTAGGCTGTCCCTGTGTTCTTCCAGGCGTGTTTGTTGCAGTTTTCTTCTTCTGTGTTCACCTTTAACATCATCTGAGTTACAGTGTTCAAACAATGGTCCTGACTTTTATCTTTAACTCATGTATCTCAACTTGATCATATCATTCTGTCCTCTGATTCATTCCCTTCACTGACAGAAGAGCTAACAAACACTGCATCTCACTGTCAAATGTCTTTTTCTGCATTGTCCCTCCTGTCTGTCTGGTCTTCTTCAGCTCTACTACCAGGAGTGCTGTTTTTCCTCTTCCTCTGATACAACCAGACTCCACATTCCAACTCAGCATTGTATATCTTGTGGCTCATGTACAAGTTTCTCTCGTACAGTCCATCTCAATGGAATGATCTTACATAGATCTCCCTTGTAACACTCTGATTCAGTCTCAGCCTTCATTCCTTTCTTCATACATAGCTAGCTATATCTTTGCCAGTTACTAGGATTTTTACTGTGTGTGAGTGTGTGTGTGTGTGTGTGTGTGTGTGTGTGTGTGTGTGTGTGTGTTGTGTGTGTGTGTGTGCATGTGTGTGTGTGGCATGGTGTGTTGTGTGCATGTGTGTGTGGTGTGTGTGTGTGTGTGTGTGTGTGTGTGTGTGTGTTTCTTCAGTTAAAGTCTGTAAGAGAGTGACATTAATCAAAAGTGAGGGGAGGAGAGAGAGAGGGGAGAGAGAGAGAGAGAGAGAGAGAGGAGAGAGAGAGAGAGAGAGAGAGAGAGGAGAGAGTAGCTTGCTACTTGGAGATGAGAGAGAGAGAGGGGGGTGAAGAGAGAGAGAGAGAGAGAGAGAGAGAGCTTGCTCTTGGGTATGTGTATAATCTTCATGTAAGTGTATCATGTATGGTGTGTGTTGTAGCATTCATGTGGATTTGTTTGCATCCACATGTGCATATATAGGTGTGCCTGCCTTAGTGCATGAAATGCTGTTAGCCTGAGTAAGTGAACGTGTGAGTTACTGATTGCCTGAGCAATTAAATGTGGGTCTGACTGTTTGTTTGTTTGTTTTCTTGCCATTTTTGTGATTGTGTTTGTTGTTTTTTCCCCTGTTGTAACTGTCATTTCTTTGCGCCCAACTATGGAAAAAGTGCTTCTGGCCACTTCTAGGTAAAAGCATTATGCAAGATTCCACTGACATTACATTATCACATTACATCACATTGCATTGCTTACATGCCTTATTGCATTTAAAGCAACATATAATCATGACAATAATAACAATAACGTTAAAAAAACAAAATTTTAATTAAAAAAAAGCTTTACAGAAGAGCTGTCAAAGTTACAGGATGAGAGAAAAGAAAAGTGAAGTGATAAAAGCGGTTGAAGATGTCAGTTGTTCTGATGAAAAAGATCTCTATTTTTAAGTGCCCTTTTCAAAGTGGAGAGAGATTCCATATGGCGGATTTTGGAAGGGAGAGAGTTCCAGAATTGAGGTGCACTGCGGGAGAACCCAAAGTTGATGTTGTGACTCTTGGAAATCATAGAAGATGGGAGTCAGGAGGAGGGAGATTTCTAGAGGGAATGCAGACAGTGAGAAGTTAGTGCTGCATTATTCTAGGCAGGAAAAACCTGTGGAAGAGCTCAGCCATCATGCAGCTGTCTTTGAGTGGCTGAAAGTGTAGAGTCTTTTTGCTCTGGGAACAACTTTGGCAGTAGAACTTTCAACTTTTCCCTGTTGGATAGGATATAATACACTGTGAACAGTTAACAAGAAGAGAAATATGACAGTAGTCAAGTTTTGACAAAACAAAAGTACAAGCAAGGGTTTTGGCTGATTCATTTGTCAGATATTTGTGAATGAACTGCTACAGTAAAATTTCTGTGTAGGTGGAGTGCAAGATATTTGACAGCTTTTTCCCCAGAGACCTGTTATTGGAAATTTTAAAAAATGCAAATGAATATATTACAAATTCCAACCTGAACAGAAGTTATTTGTAGTTTGTAGATATATGTACCATGTTTGACTGAATCAGAAGAGCTTCAGTTTGATCATCATTGAGTTTTCACTTAACAACAGTCATCCAGGTCTGAACATCTCTGATGCAGGTCTCAGTGTCTTTAACAGTAGACTGGAGGACATGAGCTTTACTGAATATTTTGACAATACAAACATTCACAGCCAAAATCATAGGATATTGTGGTCATACTAAATGCTTTCACAATGCACACATCATAGCAAAAATCGCAGTAGGGTACCACCATATATTGTGGTCACACTGCATTTTTTAAATTTATAGAAAAAGCAAAAGAAACAGTAAGATGACACATGTTAGAAGTACTTAGAGAAATAAAAAGAAGATATTATGTAGATTTTCATTTTGTATAAAACCTAAAAGGGGAAAGGGGGGGGGGGGGGGTACGGTAGAAGGACTCCGAAATAAGCAGTTAATGATCGGGAGAACACAGTAGGAATTAGTTTGTATCAGGAGCCACAAGACATTTCAGGCAGGCTTGTCCTCATGTACTGCTGGTTGCATCTATCTTGCCAGACAAAGTTTGGGAAACAACTTTATTTTGGAAACATAAGCAAAATGATAGAAGGCATTCTTTGTTTATGTGATAGATTTAAACATTCCTTGTAGTCTAACATTAATTGTTTAAACATCAAGTTTTAACACTTTTTATACTAAATTATAGTAATGATACATTATTTACTGATTAGGTTATCTATTTTCATTTTATTTCTTTTATTTTGTTGTTATTATATGGAAGATAATTCATAGACAGCTCTTAAAAGTAATGTAGAGGTGGTGATGTTGTAAAGACTCCACTTAACTACATGAATTGCAGTTCTCTGTTTCTCTCTGTGTCTCTGTCTCTCTCTGTGTCTCTCTCTCTGTCTGTCTCTCCCCCCTCCTCCCTCCCTCTCTGCCTCTGTCTCTATCTGTCTGTCTCTGCTGTTTGATACTTGGAATGGTTTCTTGCTCTTGTTCTTGGTATTTGGATCATTACTACTGCTGTTGGGCAGTTAGAGATTTATTTTTATCTTGATGTTATCCCTGCAAAGGGCTGGGACTGGATGTAAAAAAGCACACGAGTGCTTATCTATTATCCTCGAATAAAAGAATTTGCCTTTCCTTGCCTTGCCTTGTCTGTCTCTCTCTGTCTGCCCTCCCCCCCCCCCCCCACCCCCCCCATCTCTCTCTCGCTCTTGCTCTCTCTCCCTCTCTCTGTCTCTGTCTGTCTGTCTCTCTGTCTGTCTGTCTGTCTGTCTTGCTGTCTGTCTGCTGCTGCGCTGGCTGGCTGCTGGCTGCTGTCTGTCTGTCTGTCTGTCTGTCTGTCTGTCTCTCTCTCTGTCTTCTCTCTCTCTCTCTCTGCTTCTGTCTCTCTGGCCTGTGTGTTTCTCTTTTTTTCTGTCTGTCTATCTCTCTCTGTCTGTCTCTCTGTCTCTCTGCCTGTCCATCTCTGTCTCTTGTCTTTCTCTGTCTCTGTTGTCTGTCTTCTCTCTCTCTTCTCTCTCTCTCTCTTCATCTCTCTTCTCTCCCTCTCTCTCTCTCTCTCTCTCTCTCTCTCTCTCTCTCTCTCTCTCTCTCTCTCTCTCTCTTCTCTCTCTCTTTTTCTCTCTTCTCTCCCCATTCCCTCTTTTCTCACTCTCTTTTTCTCTCCTCTAGCCCCTCTCCCCCTTCTGTCTCTTTCTGTCTCTTTCTGTCTCTTTCTGTCTTCTGTATGGCTTGCTTCATGGAGTATTTTATTTATTTTTATTTTTTTTATTTTATTCTTTTATATCGAGGATAATGGGATAAGCACTCTTGTGCTTTTTTACATTCAGTCCCCATGTGTATGCAATTTGTAAATGTCATCTGTTCCCATCGGCACATGATGGCCTACTCTTACGAAAAGCGGAACAGGATTTAACGTTGTGCGCGAGATGTTCTGCGTGTTCTGGGTATGACAGCGTCACCTGTTCAGAGGAGAACACATGCTTCAGTAACACTTGTCTTGATTTGGATTTTTTTTTTTTAAAGACATTGACATGGTTACCATAATTATCTATAATAACATGTTGTGTTATGTTGTACTTGTAGATTGCGTGGCCTGCTAACTGGGCTGCATAGCTTATTAACAATAACTGTCCTGCATTCCTTCATTGGTTCATTATTCTCTCTTTGTTCTGTGTTGTGATTGTGGCAGATACAGTACTGAATTTAGAAAGCTGGGCATTTGAAGAGTGAAGATTATCTGTCTCTCTGTTTGAGCTTGTGTTCATTAATTAACATGTAGGGTGGGCGCTTAATTGTATTTATTTGTTTTGAATTCGGTGAAGCTGAAGAGGGGTAGGATCCTAGTTTGTTTGTTAGTGTGGATACATTTGCACTGTGTGGCTGTGTTTTACCTAGACTTTCTTTTTCTCTGTTTGTTGTTGTTGTGTTGTGATTTTGTTGGGGTTTTTTTATACCAAAAGAACAGGGTTTTTTAGCAGGGTGGTCATCGGGTCAGATAGCAGGGTGTCACAGGGTTGGTTAGCAGGGTATAACTTTTGATATCAGGGTGTCACAGAGTTGGTTAACAGGGTATAACTTTAATTAATTTAATATATAGCACGGTGTCACAGAGTTGGTTAACAGGGTATAACTTTAATAATATAGCCTGGTGTCATAGAGTTGGTTAGCAGGGTATAATTTTAATATAGCAGGGTGTCACAGAGTTGGATAACAGGGTATAACTTTAATAATATAGCAGGGTGTCACAGAGTTGGTTAGCAGGGTATAATTTTAATATAGCAGGGTGTCACAGAGTTGGTTAACAGGGTATAATTTTAATAATATAGCAGGGTGTCACAGAGTTGGTTAACAGGGTTGGTATAACGTTGATGATATAGCAGGGTGTCACAGAGTTGGTTAACAGGGTATAATTTTTGATATAGCAGGGTGTCACAGAGTTGGTTAACAGGGTTGGTATAACGTTGATGATATAGCAGGGTGTCACAGAGTTGGTTAACAGGGTATAATAATTTTAATATAGCAGGGTGTCTCAGAGTTGGTTAACAGTGTATATTTTTTTATAATTTAACAGGGTGTTACAGAGTTGGTTAACATGGTATAACTTTAATATAGCAGGGTGTCACAGAGTTGGTTAACAGGGTGTAACTTTAATAATGTAGCAGGGTGTCACAGGTCATAGCAGGGTATAACTATAAGAGAATCATTTAGCAGATGTAATGGGGTCATTTAGCAAGGTGTGGCAGGTTATTTAGGAGGGTTAACCGGGTAAAGTAGTAAGTTATTCAAGGGTCAGACTGGTAACATGATGTAATGTGATGGTGCAGGTTGGAGTCACCACTGAGCTGTATGGTTGGGGGTGGGGGGGATTGTTGGATCCCAATCCGTTCTTCTGCATATCATTCCTCCAATAAATCTGTGAACTGGAGTCTCATGTGTGAAGACACGCAGCCCATCTTTCAAATCAAGTCCATCTTTCTGATAAGAGTAGGTCAAGTCAAGTCAAGTCAAAATTTTATTTCCAGATTATTGAATAAGCAGAGGGATGGGCTGTTCCAGATTCCCTCTGCCTGAAACAAGTGAACACAGCAGCTCGTCAGTGCACTGCCCCAGTGACTCCTCCAGAAGTGGAGGGAGAAGTCAGGGGGACAGGATAGCCTAGTGGTCAGAACAGTGTGCTTGCAATTTGACGACCCGGGTTTGATTCCTGTTGGAGGGGATTTTTCTCCTGGAGTTAATATCAGTGCCGACTCCACTCTCCCCCAAGTCCTTCGGATGAGACTATAAACTGAGGCCCCATGTGTGAACGCACACAGAATATCTTGCGCACACGTTTGATCCTTTTCTGCTTTTCGTAAGAGAAGGCCATCGTGTTCCAGTGGGAACAGATGACATTTACAAAACTGCATACACACGGGGACTTGGATGTAAAAAAGCGAATGAGTGCTTATTCCATTATCCTTGATATAAAAGAATAAATAAAAAATGATGTGTCCACAAACCCTGGGCTGTATGCAACATACAGTAATGAAGGAAGAAAAGCAGATCAGTTCATGAGTGATGGCACAGAACATTATTTTCGCTTCTTTTACTGAGTTCAGTGTTTTTCTCTCTCAATCATGATATATATAGCTGGGTCTGGTTGGTTCTGAAATGATGCGGTCAGGTTGTGACTATTTCTAGAGAGGCAGGTCAGTAAGGAGTTGACACCATGAAAGTTGTCCCAATAAAACAACAGGATGCAGTGAAGAAAGGCGGTCTGCAGCTGAATCGTAGAATTGATGACCTTCAGTAGCTTCTGCCTGCAGTTCAGAGTCTGTTCAGCTAAGGTGGTGAAATCCACAGCATTAGATTTCAAGGATGGGGTCCGGTAGGCAAGAGTAGGCGTAGCTGACAGAAAGAGATGACGTGCCCAGCATGCACTGCCGGTCAGTGATCAATGTGAACTCAGCGGCACCTCACTTCCTTCATTGTCAATGTTATTTTCTTGATAAATGCTGACAGCCATATTTTTTTATGTAAAGTAATGAAAGCAATGTTTATGATTTTTGCTCTGAGAAATAGGAGTTTTGTACTACTGTCAGTGCAAGAAATCTATGATTACTTTACAGTGTTTCATCATTCCTTGATAGACAGACCGCTGCAGTTTGAAAAGCAAGAGTTGTGTGCATTTGCAGCCAACAATTTCTCTGCCTTGATATACCCACCACCCCTGTGTTCTTTCTCTAAGGAGTATTTATTTACCTGTAACCAAAATGAGATCACTTCCAGGTGTGGAGTGTATGGAATGTTCTGCACATGGGGCATCTCCTGGATGGGGAAAACTGAAAACTGAAACTGGACATTGTTCTCAAGTGTGTGTTGTGTGTTGTGTCTGTCAGTGTGTGTGTGTTGCATGTCTTTGTGTGTCTGTGTTAGGGGGGGGGAGGGCTGTAGGGGAGGGGGGGTTCTCTGTGTGTGTGTCTGTGTTGGGGGGGTGATGGGGATGTGAGTGTGTACTGTGTGGATTGTAAATGTGACTCTGTGTGTGTGTGTGTTGTGTGATGTTGTGTGTGTGTGTGTGTGTGTGTGTGTGTGTGTGTGTGTTGTGTGTGTGTGTGTGATTATTAGTAACTGTTGAGCTGCTGACCTCAGACTGGCAGAGTTAGATGTGAAGGTAAGCTGGGAGGATGCTGTGTCCACTGTTCAGCTCTTCCTCCCGCAGGGTGTGTTGTGTGTGATGTGGGAAAAGTCCTGTTAGTGTGTGTGTGCCCCAAGGTGAGTGTGGCAGACCTGTCTGTCATCAGCTATCCCCACATTGTGTCAAGGGAGGCAGTGGGTGTGTAGGAGTAACTAGCTCACCTGAGAAGCAAGAGACCTATGGTTCAAATCTGATCTGAAACTTTGGTTTGTATTTCTTTACTAGTGGTGGTCAGGGTGCTGGTTATTCAGTTAGGGGATAATCAGAAGTCTCTGTGTTTAATCCGGAATACACCACTAAGGGATTTATGTCAAAGGTAATATGGAATTATATTCCATAACTTTAAACTCTAGAAGAAAATCCTGAAAATACCACTGCTTTAATCAAACTGGTGTAGGAGTCAATATGGAATATACTATTACTTTTAACAAGTATTGGAGATAAGAGGGAATATACTGTTACTTATAAATCGTATTGAAGTTAATATAGAAATACCACTACTTTTAACTTGTATTGAACTTGAAGATAATTAAGAATATACTACTATAAAAACTTGTGTTAAGATAATCCGGGGTTATACCATGCTGTTATCACGTAGTAGATTATTCAGAATATATGAATCATTTTTTAAAAAAAAATCTCATGTAAACATAATCTGGAATTTTCCCCACTTGTAGTTGTACTTATGTAAAAAAAACCCCTACTTTTATATTCATGTAGAACATAATCTGGTTATTTCCCTACTTTTAAATTAACTCATGTAGAACATAATCTGGAATTTTTCCTTACTCTTATTAACTATGTAGAAATAATCTGGAATTTTTCCCTACTCTTATTTAACTATGTAGAAATAATCTGGAAATTTTCCCTACTCTTATTAACTCATGAGAAATAATCTGGAAATTTTCCCTACTCTTACTTAACTCATGCTAGAAAATAATCTGGAATTTTTCCCTACTCTTACTTAACTATGTAGAAAATAATCTGGAATTTTCCCTACTCTTATTAACTCATGTGAAAGAATCATGGCAATTTCCCCAGATTTTAAATGTGTGAGAAAAATGCATGGCATACACAGGTTCTAAAGAGCAAAATGTCAGAAAAACTGCTGAATCAGCTGATAGCAGTCAGGCTGAAGAAGACAAAACATTGTCAGAAAAGTGAGGAATACACTGATAGCAGTCAGGTCTGTAGAAGACAAAACACTGATAGCAGTCAGGCTGAAGAAGAAAAGAAGACTTTAGACATGTTGTCCCTGCACTGAGGAAAACCTCAATTTCACACAGAGAACTCTTCACCACACCACATGATGGATCACACACCATCACCAGGCCACCAATGTTGATCACCATTCAACTACATCACACACTTCACACACACCTCACCACCATCACACACCCACTACATCACACACATACACCACACAGCACACATCCACACCACCACAACCGCACACATCACACCACCACTTCGCACACATCACATCACTTAGCACACTTCACCACACCACATTACTACTCACCACATTACCAAACCAACCCAACTACACCACACCATATGACACCAGGGCATTGGTTGTGCCTTTGTATGTATTTTATTATATATTATATATATATTATAATATCTATATATATATATAATGATATATATATATATATATATCATACTGTACCATTCTCTCTGCACATACCCTCCCCCCTCTTTCCTATTTACCTCATCATGCCATGTCAGATTCTCTGCAGTGATACCATCATAAATTAGCAGCTGCTTTATGTTAAACCTCGTTACACTGTGGTGGTCATATGTTGTGAATTAAACACAGCGAGAATAAATAGTTTGGGTATTGTCAATATGTTTTGATCCTCATCACAACGCACACACACCACACACACACACACACACACCACACACACACACACACACACACACACACACACAACACACACACAGGGGGGGGGG
>CM060332.1:17550289-17555289 GCA_030674155.1 Stramonita haemastoma
AAAAACGTTCAGCGATGCCGTTCATCTCGCGATAGGCCTACGTCGTCTGCTAGGACATTCGTTCAGTTAGGCTACTTATCTCCCCTGATAGGGGCCAGTACTTTCAAAACAAAATGGCGGAAAGCTAGTCAACTTTTGCAGAGAAACAGACCAGACTAATACACTTATGAGCAAAGGAAGACAGGGAGTGAATACAAAATGACGCTAACAGGCCAGGATGGGGCTAAAAGAGGTATAGTTCGGATATAGATGCATAAGCAGCAAAATTGGCTTTTCGTTTTGCCAAGTAAGGTTTGAAACCTCTCGAGTTGGGCTACTCCCTAGTGAAAGTTGGACTTTCATTTGCAAGTGGTGTCGAAAATTGGAACTCGGTCGGAACATAGCAAACCATGGCTCTTCATTTATAGATGCGCTGATTTATTGGAAAATCATGGAACAGTAAAACCTTTTGCATCTTCTGAAATTCAGTTGATCATTAAAACAGCAAAGTGACTCGTTCTCGGAGACTCAGTCGTTCTGAAGTTACATCGGTGGAACACGGCCTCCGCTCTGGTGCTGTACTGGACAGCAGCAAAGCACACACATACAAGCACTTGTTTTCTGGCCATGCAAACTGTCATGATGAGTCCACTCCGAAATCAGATTAAAAATAAAACGAGAAAGGCATAGGATCTTCAAATCTTCACCAGAGAGTGTATTGACTCTCTCTCTCTCTCTCTCTCTCTCTCTCTCTCTCTCTCTCTCTCTCTCTCCTCTCTCTCTCTCTCTCTCTCTCTCTCTCTCCACACATCACACACACACACACACACACCACCACACACACACACACACACACACACACACACATTCTCTCCCTCTGCTGCTGCTCACCTTCCTTTCTCTTTCCCACTTCACTAGTCTTTTTCTCCTACCCACTACCACCTCTCTCCCTCACATAGTGCTTCTCCCCCCTCCCCTCTTCACTAGCCTAGTTAAGTAGTTTCCCCACCCTATATCCCTCCTCTTGTCTTTCTCCCCCCCCCCCCACTCCCTTCTCCACTAGCAACACACACACACACACACACACCACACACACACACACACAACACACACATCTATTTTGGTATCATCCTTTTTGAAAGCTTTAAAAAGAAATTACTATTTTCAACAGTATCCAGGACTATACATGATATATTACATCACTCATGAAGTCATCAGACCTGTCCAGATTTGCTATTGATAAAGGAAAAAGCTTATGTATGAGCTTTTGACGTTTTGTACCATGGAAAGAAATTGGAAGGGGGATGAGCAAACAAACAAAGGGGGAAAAAAGCCAATAAGAAAAAAAGTTTATGCTTCATGTTGAAAAATTGCGTCAGGAACAACTGCAAAAATACTGAAACTCAGTGAAAAATACCGAAAATTGCCATGAAAATACTGAAATCAGTAATAAGGGGGTGCACAGGTCTGAATAAATAAAATATCAGTTACTGAATTTTACATAGGAAAAAACAGAATACCTATCATAATGTAAGTGGCACCCCCCCCCCCCCCCCCCCCCAAGAGGAAAGAAAAACAAAACAAAAAATCCACCCAAAACAAGAATGGGAACAGCCAACAACAACTTCGAAAAATCAGCAACCTCTCCTAGCCCCCACTCCCCCCAAAAAAACAAGCAAAATAAACAACAATAGGAATACAAATACCCAGAACAGGAAAAAATACTGCACAACCCCCCCCCCCCCCCCCCTCCCACCCCAAAAAACCCCAAAGAAACACGCACAAAAAATAACAAAACAAAAACAAAACCCAACAACAACAAAAAAACCCAACTTACAAACAAGAAAAAATAATTGCAGGATCAGAGCTTCTTTACAGATGTGTTGATGCTGTCATGCTCTCACTCTTCAGGGAGACTATAAATCGAGGCCCCGTGTGTGAACGCATGCAGAACATCTTGCTCACAAGTTAAATCCTGTTCCCCTTTTCGTAAGAGTAGGCCATCGGGTGCCAGTGGGAACATGACATTTACAAAACTGCATGCACACGGGGACTGGATGTAAAAAAGCACAAAAGTGCTTATCCCATTATCCTCGATATAAAAGAATATAAAAGAATATAAGGGTGTCAGGGTCTTCCATTTTACCCGTGCAGCTTGTTCGCACTTGTCACACTGTTTTGTCACACAGTAGTCAAGTCAGAAACTCTTTAATTGTCCACTGAAGGGCAATTACAATACTGACAGGCATATTGATACGAATCATAATGAAAAGACATAAGATTGCTACATTTCATATTTATTAAAACTTTCTAAGATAATTTCAAATTAAATATCGCAAACACTCACACAACACGTGCATGCGCGCATGCACTTTTGCATGCACATACACACACTAATGTACAAATACAATGTGATTGAGACCACTGGCTAGAAAAGACATTTAAACTATTATTTACGCATGTACACACACATGCATACATGCATGTGTGCGCACACACACACACACATGTGTCGTCACATGGTATGTCACACACCAAAGTATTGCCATCCACACAGAATTGTCTTACATTAGTGTCACACACAGTATGTGCTTCACAACATGGTCTTCTGGTTGTCAGCTAGTTAAGGGGTTTTTCTCTCTCTTTTTTTATGATATTATATTTTTTTTAGATGAAGCAAGGGAGGGTGTCCACGTGTAATCAGCATGTGTATACTGTAGTTTGAAGTTCTCATGATTGTTTGGTTTGTCACTCAGGTAGTGGAAACATGAGGAAGATAATACAGAACAAGGGGTGAAAAAGAAAAGGAAAATTTGAATGAATGATTGAACGAATGGATGAAAATGACTGGATTGATTTGATTTATTTGAGTTATTCTTTCATATCAAGGATAATGGAATAAGCATTCATATGCTTTTTTGAACACCCAGTCCCAGTGTGCATGCATTTTTGTAAATGTGATCTGTTCCCACCTGCACTCGATGGCCTACTCTTACAAAAAGCTGAACAGGATTTAATGTGTGTGCAAGATGTTGTGTGTGCATTCGCACACAGGGCCTCGGTTTATAGTCTCATCTGAAGGGCTTTTTGGGGAGAGTGGAGTCAGCACTGATGTTAACTCCAGTGGAAACATGAGGAAGATAACAGAACAAGGGGTGAAAAAGAAAAGGAAAATTTGAATGAATGGATGAAAATGAATAAATTTTATTATTTTATTTTTTTTATACCACCTTATGTCACAGCAGATTTCTCTGCATGAAATTCGGGCTGCTCTCCCTGGGGAAAGTGCGTCGCCACAAGTGCAGCGCCTACCCTTTTTTTTTCCCCCTCAGGGATGGTGTCTAAACACGACACCTGTGTGCATGCTGGGTTTTTTTGGTTTTTAAAAAAAAAATTGTCATCTGCTCCTACCGACACACAATGGCCTGCTCTTCCCAAAGGCAGAACGGGGTTTTAATGTGTGCGCAAGATGTTCTGCATGTGTTTGCACATGGGGCCTCGGTTTATAGTCTCATCCGAGGGGCTGAATGACTCCGAATGGGGGATAAATGGACAGATGACTAAAAGAAAGTTTTCTTTAGCAACATGATGATGGTGAGAGGATTTGAAATATTATTGACTTGATAGTGGGGGGAAAAATAGGGGGGAGGGGGAGATGAGGGGTGAAGTGGGGTAGGGGGAGTAAGGTGGGGAGGGGGAAAAGGGGGGGGAGGGGGAGAAGGTCAGGGGGGGGATGACATAGGGGAGGTGACAGGGGAAGAGGGGTGAGGGGGGGAAAGGGGGAGATGGAAAGGGGGGAAGAAGAAGGGGGATAAAATGGGGGAAAGAGGGGGGGAGAGGGAAAGAGGGGAGGGAGGGAAAAGGAGGAACAGAGGGGTGGGGTGATTGGGGAGGGAGGGGTGGGGATTGGGGAGGGGTGGGGAGTTGGGAGGAGGGGTGGGGGGAAAGGGGTGGGGGGAGGGGTTGGAAAGGGGTCGGGGGTTGGGTTGGGAAGGGGTGGGGAGTTGGGAAGGGGTGGGGGGGTTGGGAAGGGGTGGGGGGTTGGGGACGGGGATGGGGGGTTGGGAAGGGGTGGGGAGGGGTGGGGGGTTGGGGAGGGGTTTTGGGGGGGTGGGGAGGGAGGGGTGGGGGTAGTTACGGCATTTCTGTGTTATAAATCCATTGTTGATTTCTGTAAATTCCACATGGTCACACACACACACACACACACACACACACACACACACACACACACACACACACACACACACACACTTACATCATACACATACACATGCATGCATGCATGCTCACACATGCACACACACATGCATGCATACACACACACACACATGTGCATGCATACAAACACACATGCACACACACATATATACCCACACACAACATGCATACGCACACATGCATTTTTTTTTAATTAATTAATTAAATTTTTGGTACCACTTTATGTCACAGGAGATTTCTCTGCATGAAATTCGGGCTGCTCTTCCCGGAGAGAGCGCATCGCCACAAGTGCAGTGCCTACCCATTTTTGTTTTCTTTTTCCTGCATGCAACTGTATTTGTTACCCTATCAGAGTGGCTTTTTTTCAACAGAATTTTGCCAGGGTCAACACCCTTGTTGCCGTGGGTGCTTTTACATGCGCTAAATAATGATGTGTAACACACGGGACTCTAGTTTATCATCTCATCCAAAAGAAAAAACACAACAAGCACACATGCACACACACATGCATGCATGCACACAAACACAAACATGATGACAAAACGCAAATCAATGTTTATTCAATGTACCATCTAAAATAAAAATTTGACTTTGAAAACACACACACACACACACACACACACACACACACACACACACACAACACACACACACACCACACCACACACACACACACACACATAAAAAACAACAGTACACCATGTGGATATACCAGAAATGAACAATGGATAAAGAACACAACAATGCCTTAACTACCCTTTACCTGGGGGGGGGGGGGGTGGAGGAGGGGGTTGGGGGGG
>CM060332.1:17557789-17565289 GCA_030674155.1 Stramonita haemastoma
TTATTTCATTTATGTATTTCTATTTATTTATTTATTTATTCTTTTATATCAAGGATAATGGAATAAGCACTTGTGCTTTTTTACATCCAGTCCCCTTGTGTATGCAGTTTTGTACATTTTGTCATCTGTTCCCTCCGGCACACAATGGTCTACTCTCACAAAAAGCGGAACACGATTTAATGTGTGCGTTTGCACACGGGGCCTAGGTTTATAGTCTCATCCAGACTTTTGGGGAGAGTGGAGTTGGAGAGTGCAGTGTGTGTGTGTGTGTGTGTGTGTGTGTGTGTGTGTGTGTGTGTGTGTGTGTGTGTGTGTGTGTGTGTGTGTTCTTGTGCAAGTGAGTGTGTGTGTTTGCTTGCATGAATCAAGGGGGGGGGGGGGGGGTATATGAAAGAAGTAAGTGTATGTAAATGTCCTATCTATATCTATGTTGGTCAGTGTAACATGTGTTTATGTTGTCAGTTGCTGAATAGTGTAACATGTTTGTGTATGTTGTCAGTTGCTGAATAGTGTAACATGTTTGTGTATGTTGTCAGTTGCTGAACAGTGTAACATGTTTGTGTATGCTGTTACTTGCTAAATTGCCTCAGTTTCTTTCCTGTGGATTTGTAGAGTGGAGGGTTTGTTTTCATGTTTTGTGGACAGTTGCATGTGTGTAAATGATTTGAATGCAAGCACTTTGACATGTTTACTTTACAGGATTTAATGCCATGTAAATACCAGACATCGAAATACCAGACATCATTATTATTATCATTATTATTTGTGTTGTTTAGTGCAGTGCAGTGCAGCCCAGCATAGGGAAGTGTAGTGTAGTGTAGTGCAGTGTAGTGAAGTGTAGCATAGTGTAGTGTAGTGTAGTGGTTCAGGACATTAAAGAGTTTACAATTTTTATCTCAGGATGGTAGTGCATTGACAAAGCAAAGCGTTTGCTTTTTTTCTCATCAAACCATTGATGTAGGAAAAGTGTGTCGTGTCATATTGTATAGTGTCATGTCATGTCATGTAGTGTAGTTGTTCAGGACATTGAGTTTACAATTTTTATCTCAGGATGGTAGTGCATTGACAAAGCAAAGCTTTTGCTTTTTTTTCATCAAACCATTGATGTAGGAACAGTGTGTCGTGTCATATTGTATAGTGTCATGTCATGTCATGTGGTGTGACGCAGTGCAGTGGCATGGTGTGGCGTGGCGTGGCATGTAGTACATTGCCAACTACTTTATTTTATTATTTTATACCTTTTTATGTCACAGCAGATTTCTCTGCGTGAAATTCAGGCTGCTCTCCCCGGGGAGAGCGCGTCGCCACAAGTGCAGCGTCTACCCATTATTTTTTTTCCCTCTCGGGATGGTGTCTAAACACGACACCTGTGTGCATGCTAGTTGGGTTTTTTTAATTTGTCGTCCACTCCTACCAGCACATGATGGCCTGCTCTTCCGAAAGGCGGAACGGGGTTTTAACATGTGCGCAAGATGTTCTGCGTGCGTTCGCACACGGGGCCTCGGTTTCTAGTCTCATCGGAATGACTGACATTCAGTTTAATTTTTGTCCTCAAACTCCTCTGAAGTTGGAGTATGGCTGCCTGTTTGGCGAGGTACTTCAAAATAGTCATACACGCAAATTTCTCATTCAGTGTGCAATTTCAATCTCACAGTGATTCCCAGGTGGGATTAGTGAGTCAGAGTGCACATTCTGGGTGACCCTCCAGAGTGTTAAGCTGGGGAACAACAACAACTGGGAAGAAAGGGCGAGGCTGGGTACAAACCCAGAAACTCACGGGTTTACGTAACATATTGGCAGGTGAACGTCTTAACCATCCTGCCACCTTCCTTAGTTTCAGTGACAGCAGTGGATCCATTTCTCTGTGGCCTGAAGTGTGGCTGCTCCTCCCAGGGTCAAGGCTGGTCAGTCACTACCGCAGCCCCCCCCCCCCCCCCCACCCCCCCACTGTTTTTTTTTTTGTTTTTTTAATTGTCCTGTGTGGGCAAGTGGAGTTTTTCTGAGGTAAGTGCCATTTTGCGCAAACACACACACACAACACACACACACACCACACACACACACACACACACACACACCACACAACCACACACCTCGCAGAAGTACACGCGCACAAACGCATGACTTGCACAAGCCTACACACACACCACACCCACACCCACACACACACCCTACACACACACACACACACACACACACACACACACACACACACACACACACACACACACACACACACACACCACTACACTCACTCACTCTTTCACTCTTTCACTCACACACTCACTCACGCACGCACACATGCAAGCACACCCACAGACAGGTTGAGAGGGGGAGAATGAGGGGAGGGGGAGGGGAGTAATAAAAGCATTGTTATGTTATGTGTTGTTAATCCATTGTCTGTTTTTGTCACTCAGGTCTGTGTGGTGACCAAAGCAGCTGAAGATGCTGAAGTGGAACATCAAGCTGACACATCCAACTCAGATCAGTTTTGTGTATATGTATGTGTGCATGCGTGTGAATCGTGTGTTGTGGTGTGTGTGTGTGTGTGTGTGAATCGTGTGTGTGTGTGTGTGTTTTGTGTGTATATGAATTGTGTGTGTGTGAGTGTGAGAGTGAGTGCATGTGCTGTGCGTGTGTGTGTTCCTGTTGTTGTGCATGTGTGTGTATTGTGTTTGTGTGTGTGTTTTGTGTGTTTTGTGTGTTTTGTGTGTGTGTGTGTGTGTGTGTGTGTGTGTGTGTGTGTGTGTGTGTGTGTGTGTGTGTGTGTGTGTGTTATGAATGTGTAGGGGAGATGGAATACATTGTTATCAACATTTTGCTCATGCAAGTTCAGTGTGTTTGTTTCAGGGGCTGGTGTACCGAAGACAGCTGAAGACAAACTGCACATGGGTTTGTGTGTCTGTGTGTGTGTGTGTTGGTTCATGTGAAAAAGCGGAACAGGATTTAATGTGTACACAAGATATTTTGCGTGCGTTCGCACAGGGGCATCAATTTATAGTCTCATTTGGAGGACTTTAAGGGAGAGTGGAGTCGGCACTGATGTTAACTCCAGGGGAAAATAATCCCCTCGATTGGGAATCAAAACTGGGTCATCAAATTGTGAGCTCAGTGTGTGTTAGTCTGTACATATTCGTGTCTTTCTGCGTGCGTGTATGTGTGTGTGTATGTGGTGTGTGTGTGTGTGTGTGGGGGGGGGGGGGTTCGTTTGTGTGTGTGTGTTATGAATGTGTAGGGGAGATGGAATGCATTGTTATCAACATTTTGCTCATGCATACTCAGTGTGTGTGTTTCAGGGCTGGTGCACCGAAGACAGCTGAAGACAAACTGCACATGGGTTTGTGTGTCTGTGTTGTGTGTGTGTGTGTGTCTGTGTGTGTGTGTGTTGGTTCGTGTGAATCGGGTGTGTGTGTAATGAAGTTTACATTTTTTTGTTATCATTCCTGGGCTAGAACTCAGAGGTTGACCAATAGTCAGATGTTGTGGATGTGACTGTTTTTTGCCATGGAGGTGGCTACATTCTGAGAGAGACAGGTGTATGTGTGTGTGTGTGTTGTGTGTGAGTGTGAGTGTGTGTGTGTGCCTGTTTTGTGTGTGTGTTGTGTTCCTGTTGTGTGTTATGGATGTGTGTGTGTGTTTGCGTGAATCCTCTTGTGTGTGTGTGTGTGTGGTGTCCGTGTGTTTGTGTGTCTGTGTGAGTGTGCCATGTCGTGTCGTGTCTGTCGTGTCGTGTCGTGTATGTGTATGTGTTGAATATGTAGGGAAGATGGAATGCATTGCTAGCATCGATTTGTTCATGCAAGTTCAGTGTGTTTGTTACAGGGCTGGTGTATCCAAAGACAGATGAAGACAAACTGCACGTGAGTGTGTGTGTGTGTGCGTGCGTGCGTGCATGCGTGCGTGCGTGTTTGCATGAATCATCTGTGTGTGTGTGTGTGTCTGTGTGATTGTGTGTCTGTGTGAGTGTGCCATGGCGTGTCGTATCATATCAGGTCATGTCATGTATGTGTGTTGAATGTGTAGGGAAGATGGAATGCATTGCTATCATCGATTTGTTCATGCAAGTTCAGTGTGTTTGTTACAGGACTGGTGTACCACAGACAGATGAAGACAAACTGTCCGTTGTGTGTGTGTGTGTGTGTGTGTGTGTGTGTGTGTGTGTGTGTGTGTGTGTGTGTGTTGTGTGTGTACCATGACATGTTTTTCTATCTACTTTTTTATATGCTGGGTTTGTAACCCATAATATTTTCTCTGTTAGTGAGATAATAAAAAATATTTGAAATTGAAGGCATTGAAGCTATTTTCAGCAGGACAAGCTCAGCTTAAAAACCCAAAGGAAGAAAAAAAACAACAACCCCAAAACATGACTTATATTAATGAAAATAATATTGATATATCTTATGCACAATTGTTACATTTATGATAGTAATAATAATAACATTAACAACAAAGTAATTGTTATGTAGTGTTATTGTTAGAAATATGATATAAATAATAACAATGATTTAAAAAATGACAATATTAATAATAATGATGATGATAACATCAACTACATTAATTGTTTTATTGTGCAATTGTTTGAAATAGGATAATTATAAGGATAACATTTATAACAACAGTGGATAATTGTTATGTTGCTGAACTTTTTAAATTATGATGATACTAATGATGATAAGAATAATGATACCATTAACAACAGCAATGAACATTTGTTCTGTTGTCAGGGTTAAGCAGCGTGAGTGTGGGTGCCAGTTGGATGGGTGACCGTTTGCGCGCCTTGGCTTCAGTACAGTCCCCCAGTTCACCCAGCTGTCAATGGATACCTGCCCTCTTTTGGGTCAGGGAAGGTAAAGCAGCGAGGGAGAGGAGATGGGCCCGCCCTCAACATGCTGGCCCCTAGAGAAGCTGAGGTCTCTGATGCCTGGCTCCCCTACGACCACACAGGTTATGGGACACCTTTACCTTACCTTTCTTTACCTGTGCAATTTTTGGAAGAAAATTCAGCATATATGTGCACTCATTCATGCACGCACGCACATACACATACACATGCACGCACGCACCCCCCCACACACACACGTTTTTCTTTTGGATGCACTATACTTCTATTGGAGGAGGGAAATGGGTGTAGGTATGTATGTCTTCAACAATTTTAAAGGAAACTGTACATTAGTTTTGTGTGTGTGTGTGTGCGTGCGTGCTTGCGTGTGTGCATGTATGCACGTGGTTTCCTCCTTTGGTGTGTGTATTTTAAAAGATTTTTTTTTTGTCATTTGTACGACTGATTTTCTAGTAGTGTTGACTAGTAGTGACAAAGATTAGGTAGAAATGAATTCAGGTGAGTAGTGACAAAGATTTCGTAGAAATGAATTCAAGTGAGTGGAGTGTCCTCTCTTACTGATGCTAGTATGTGTGTGTGCGTGGTGTTGTGTGTGTGTGTGTGGTGTGTGTGTGGTGTGTGTGTGTGTGTGTGTAGAGAGGAGAGAGAGAGATGAGAGAGAGAGAGAGAGAGAGAAGAGAGAGAGAGAGAGGAGTGGTTGCTGTTTATATCATTTCTCAGACTTTATTTTGACATGTCCCTTTTTGTGTGTTCACATGTGTAGGGAGACAGCTGAAGACAATATGGGATGATCAGTGAAGTATTTTGTCCATGCATCTTGTTTGTGGTCTGTTCTCTCTCTCTCTCTCTCTCTCTCCTCTCTCTCTCTCTCTCTCTTCTCTCTCTCTCTCTCTCTCTCTCTCTCTCTCTCTCTCTCTCTCTCTCTCCTCTCTCTCTCTCTCTCTCTCTCCCTCCTCCCTCCCCCCTCCCTCCCTCACGGGGACTGGATGTAAAAAAGCACACAAGTGCTTATCTATTATCCTCGAATAAAATACTTTCCGCCTTGCCTTGCCTTGCCTCCCCTTTTCTTCCTGGCGTCTGTTGAAATAGGACAGTGTTGTTCTCTTCATCACATGTATGCTATACAATACAAAACAGAATTGTATTCGATGGGGTGGGGGTGGGGGGGGGGGGGAGTTTGATGGTGGGGTGTTTTTTTGGTTTTGTTTGTTTGTTTTTTTAGAAGGGGGAAGGGGGGGGTTAAAAGTCATAACCGTGCTGAATTTGGGGGGAGTTTGGTGGTTTTATTAATTTATTAGGTCTTATGTTTGGATTTTATGGAGTGCTTTCATTTAATCATTTTGGGGATTTTTTTGTGTTCTGTGTATTTATTTTTCTTTGGTTTTCATTCATAGTATTGTGGCAAAGAAAGGAAAGGTTTGTGTAAATATTTTGATATTTATCTTTTTTTTTTGGGTTGGGCTTGTTTGATATAGTTTGATATTGAAAACGTGTTTTGCCTAAAATGAATATCTTTTGATAGATATTGACTTGATATGTTTCTTTGCCTTCTTTCTTTGTCTTTTCTCCCTCACATATAGGTTATGTCTTTTTTTACTTTTAAATTCATGTTCTTGAACATGATTTCAAAAATATTTCATAAGGAATTTCATCATAATGTTCCTCATTAGTATACTATACTTTTGATTTATAGCTGGCTGGAATAACATTTAATTGTTGTTTTGTTGTTGATTTGATGAGGTTTATAATGATGTAACCTGACAATGCCCCCCCCCCCCCCCCTTTCTCTGTCTCTCTGTCTCTGTCTATGTCTATGTCTGTCTCTCTGTATGTCTGTCGGTCTCCCTATCCCTCTCTCTAATTTTGTTGTCTTCTGAATACTCTGTAAGTTGGAATGTATGAGATGGTGTTTTACCTAAAATTAACTCTTTTGACAGACATTTACTTGATATGTTTCTTTGATAATTTTTTTATTAAACCAGAGAAGGCTTTCCTGTAGGTATTTTTCAGACTTCATTGATTGGTAAATTTTGATGATGATATAATGCTTTAGAATAATCGTAATTATATATTATATAATATATATATATATAATATACTATATATAATATATATATATGTATTTCTCTCTCTCTCTCTCCTCTCTCTCTCTCTCTCTCTCTCTCCTCTCTCTCTCTCTCTCTCTCTCTCTGTCATCCCTTCCTTTCTGTTTTCCATTTTCACATATTAAATTATCCTAAACTTATCATTAGGTAGAAATGTTTTGGTTCTTATGTTGAATTGAAATTGTATTCTTGTCGTCTTAATTAAGGCTGGGCTGTGTTTGTTTGGTTGGGTTTTTTTGTTGTTGTTTGGGGTTGTTTTTTTCCCCCTCACATATATGTTACACCTTTGTGCACTTTTTAAATTTTTGTTCTTGAACACGACTTGTTTGGGCATTATATCCGAATGTGTCGATTTTTTAAAATGTTTGTTTGCTGTTAGTTTTTTTTTTCCCTTTTCTTCATAATATTGTTTTAAAGTAAGAAAGATTTGCGAAAATGTTTATATATATATATATGTTTGTTTGGGGTTTGGTTGCTTTCTTCTCTGCTGTCTCCTCTCTATTTTAATCTATTTTATTTACTTGATTGTAATCAGTATATCTGTCTTGACATTAA
>CM060332.1:17570289-17619262 GCA_030674155.1 Stramonita haemastoma
TTAAAACATGTTTGAAAAATACCCAAGCCCTCATTCTGACCACCTAATAGGATGCTAAACTTATCAATTTCTCATTTTGTCATTTCCTGCAGTCTAGCATTTCAGCTTGCAATAACTTTTCATAGAATTGTCCAATTTTCAATGTGTTTTTTTGTATTGTATAGCCATTTTATTGCGGTTGGATAACATGTCAATAACTAAAAATCAACCTCTGGTGCAATGCGACTCATTATGTGGTGGAGCATCACAAATTGCATACATAATTTCCAACTTGATTTATGTGTGTTCAATATCTGCCTTCAGTATCTGTGTTGACAGGCTTGTGTACCGATCAGCTGGAGATGATTTTAACAGCACTAAAAGTTAAGTGCTTCCTTCTCTGTTTTGTGTGTGTGTGGTGTGTGTGTGTGTGTGTGTGTGTGTGTGTGTGTGTGTGTGTGGTGTGTGAGTGTGTTGTGAATGTGTGTGTGTGAGTGAGTGGTGTGTGTGGTGTGTGTGTGTGTGTGTGTGTGTGTGTGTGTTGTGTGTGTGTGGTGTGTGAGTGAGAGAGAGAGAGAGAGTGAGAGAGAGAGAGAGAGAGAGAGAGAGAGAGAGAGAGAGAGAGAGAGAGAGAGAGAGAGTGAGTGTGTGAGTGTAAGTGTGATTTATTTTCTCTCACAGGTAGTTTTTTTCTGCTCTTCATTGATGATAATGAAGACATATTGTCACAAGCAGTTTTGCCATAATGTTGCCTTGTATTGCCATCATACACTGACCCATTGTTATTTCTTTGTTGTTGTTTTAATTTCTTTTTTACAATTTTTAAGCAGATACACCCAGTTATTATGTTTGTTATTCTAACATGTGTTCAGCATGATGTTCAGCTGCAGCTCAGTTTTGCACAAATGTTAAAAGAGGGATTGACATGACAAGGGGTGGACATCTTGAAGCATAGGATAAGCTACCTTTTATTCTTTTAAACTGTGTTCAATTTTCTAATAAAATATAGTATTAGTTTCACCGAGGTATATCTTATGATACAACTTCTTATGACAATTTGGTTTTATCATTATGGCATAAAAATGCATGTATGCGTTATTCTTTTAGATTTTGTTTAATAATATCCTAATAAAATAGAGAACTAGTAATAATTTATATTAATTTTGTCTTTACCTTCAGTGTGTTATAACAATTTGGTTTATGTCATAAAATGTTAGCGCGTGTGTTGTGTGTGTGTGCGAGCGGTGTGTGAGTTTGGATGCGTTGGCATTCTGGTGCGTGTATGGGTGTTTGTGATTTTGCTTGAGTGAGTCAATGACTAGCTGATGTATTGCTGATTTCTGGGTGCTTTTATTGTGATGGTTGCGTTCTGATATTTGGCTACTGTGTTGTGGGACTTTTTTTTTTTTTTTTTTAAATGTTTACCTTTTTAATGTATGGCTTGTACCTACTTGAATTTCTCTGTCTGTGAGATAATACAGTGTTTTTGAAGTTGAAGTTTGTATATGAGTGATTTGATATTTATTGGTGGAAGGGGGTGGGGATATTGGGGTTGATGGATTGCATACATGATTACAGACTTGAATAATGTGTTGTCAGTGTCTTTGTTCACAGGGCTTGTGTATCCAACATCTGGAGATGCTTTCAGCAGCACTGTATAAGAGTTAAGTGCTTCTTTTTGTGTGCTTTTGTGTGTTTGTGTATGTGTGCAGGTGTGTGTGTGCGTGCATGCATGTGTTGGTGTATGTGTGTGTTGGGGGGGGGGGGCATTACTTATGGTATGTTAATTTTTCTCCTCATTGATGATAGAGAATGGTCACAGCCTGCTGTCTTGCCAGTGTTGCCTTGTTGATGTATTGGCATGATACATCCATCCCATTGTTCATTGTTGTTGATGTATTGGCATGATACATCCCCCCCCCCCATTGTTCATTGTTGTTGATGTATTGCATGATACATCACCCCCCCATTGTTCACTGTTGTTGATGTATTGCATGATACATCCATCCCCCCTCCTTGTTCATGTTGTTGATGTATTGCATGATACATCCCCCCCCCCCCATTGTTCATTGTTGTTGATGTATTGGCATGATACATCCACCCTCCCCATTGTTCACTGTTGTTGATGTATTGGCATGATACATCCACCCTCCCCATTGTTGTTGATATTGGCATGATACCACCCACCCCATTGTTCATTGTTGTTGATGTATTGGCATGATACATCCACCCACCCCATTGTTCACTTGTTGTTTTGGCATGTCACCCCCCTCCCATTTGTATGATGTATTGGCATGATACATCCACCCTCCCCATTGTTCATCTGTTGTTGATGTATTGGCATGATACACCCCTCCCCATTGTTGTTGATGTATTGGCATGATACTCCCCATTGTTCATTGTTTTCTGTTCGTTACCTTGTTTTTTTGTATTGATCTATTGATGTACATGATACGCATTGTTCATTGTTGTTGATGTATTGGCATGATACACCACCTCGCCATTCATTGTTTGTTGATGTTATTGCTATGATGTAGCTACACCATGTATGTTTTTCGTTGTATTTCTTTTTGTTTATATTAACTTGATTTTGTATGTATATCTATGATGTTTCGCAGCTAGATAAGTGAAGTGAGATGTTCTGATCTCTGTTGTTTCCATGGGATTGCTGTGTGCTTGTTTCTGATGTACACATGGTTTCTGTATGTTTGATATTTGTATGCTAGTGATGTGTACACTTGATTTTGTGTGTGTGATATTTCTTTGCTTGTGGGATAGACTTGATTTTGTGTGTGTGATGTTTCAGTGCTTGTGATGTGTACACTTGATTTTGTGTTTGATATTTCTTTGCTTGTGGGGTACACTGGATTCTGTATGTTTGATATTTCTGTGCTTGTGGGGTACTCTGGTTTCTGTATGTTTGATATATCTGTGCTAGTCAATTCAAATTCAAATTACTTCATTTTCTCTAAAACAGAGAAATTCCGGTGGGTTACAAGCCTTGTATAGAAAACAATAACCACACAAAAAACAACAACAATATAGCTCAACACAGGTTCTGAACATCAGCACACACCCATCACAGCACAAAGAGCACCCACAAGTCAGCAACAAAAAACACCTCAGCCAGCCGCAAACTCACCCAAGTAAAAATCACAAACATTTGTGTGGGCACCAGTATGCCCACGCATCCACACATACACACTCACACACAGTGATAAGTGTTTCTGATGTCATTTTCTGTATACATGTGCAGAGTGGGGGAGAATTGCTTCACCCCTGGACAGACAGAAGCCTGTGCCCCTCTACAGACACTGACTGCCTGCTGCCCTGTGCCCCCCCCCCCCCCCCACACCTGTCTGTCCCCCCCCCTCCCCCCCACAGTGACTGAGCCAGCCAGCAGTGAACAGGACAGAGGGTGAGGCACATGACATGACATACATGACATCTTTTTCTTCTCTTCTCTTGTTCGCTTTACACTTTAAATAAGAGTTTCAAAATATGATGAGGTGACAGCCCCGATATGGCCTATGTGGTCGGTGGGGCTATAAGCAACATCATTGGATTGGAATTGGTCGCTTTACACTGTCAGATGTGTCTGGGAAAAATAATGGCATACATGTCCTTTTCCAGCTCCTCTTGTGGGCCGTACAGCTTGGTCTGTAGGGTTATTTATCTCTGTCAGCCACACTTTCTTCCTCGGGTCGCTGAATAGCGTACATCTCAGAAGGATGTGCTCGCCTGTCTGGTTTTCTTTACCACAGGCACATACACAGGGGAGAAGGGGCAAGTTTCAGCTTTGTGGTAGTTTAGCCTGTTGTGTCGAGTGCGGAGTCTTAGAATTATGACTTGTATGACATGACATGACATAGCCGGCATTGTCTAGGATGAACTGAACTTGTCTTCTTTCTTTTCTTCCGCTTTCTTCATCTTTTTCTGTTATGTCTTTTTTTTCTGACTTTCTTCTTTGTTTTTTTTACTTTTTGTTTTTCTGCTTCCTCTTCTTCTTCTTCATTGTTTGTTGCCTTCTTCATTTCCTTCTCCCCCTACTTTTAGTTTTTCCTTCTCCACTCATCATCATCATCATCATCATTGTCACCCTTGTTTTTGGTGGAGGTAGTTTTTGTTGTGAAGTCTGTTCCTCTTCTTGTCTGCCTGCTTTGGTGGTCAGACGGTGGGAGACGGGATGGCCTAGTGGTCAGAACATTGTGCTCGCAATTTGACAACCCGAGTTTGATTCCCAGTCGAGGGGATTTTCCCCCTGGAGTTAACAACAGTGCTGACTCCACTCTCCCCACAAGTCTTTTGGATGAGATTGTAAACCGAGGCCCCGTGTGCGAAACCACGCAGAACATCTTGCTTACACGTTAAATCCTGTTCCGCTTTTCGTAAGAGTAGGCCATTGTGTGCCGGTGGGAACAGATGACAATATTTACAAAACTGCATACACACAGGGACTGGGTGAAAAAAAGCACATGAATGCTTATTCCATTATCCTCGATATAAAAGAATTTAAGGGAAAAAAAAGAATTTAAGTCAGAACAGCCAGGCTGCCTGCATCAGAAACAGCCACCTGCCTTTCTGTCTCTATCTCTGTCTGTCTGTCTGTCTGTCTGTCTGTCTGTCTGTCTGTCTGTCGTCTGTCTGTCTGTCTGTCTCTCCTCGTCTCTCTCTCTCTCTCTCTCTCTCTCTCTCTCTCTCTCTCTCCCCCTCCCCCCTCCCCTCTCTCTCTCTCTCTCTCTCCCCCTCTCCCCTCTCTCTCCCTCTCCCCCTCTCTCTTCCCTCCCCTCTCTCTCTCTCAACTCTCTCTCCCCCCTCTCTCTCCCCTTCCCTCCCTCCCTCCCTCTCCTGCTCTGTTCTCTGTCTCTCTCTCTCTCCCTCTCCTCTCTCTCCCCTCTCCCTCCCTCCCTCTCCCTCTGTCTCTCTCTCTCTCCCTCCCTCTCTCTCTCTCTCCCCCCTCTCTCTCTCTCCTCTCCCTCCCTCCCTCCCTCTCGTCTGTCTGTCTGTCTGTCTCTCTCTCTCTCTCTCTCTCTCTCTCTCTCTCTCTCTCTCTCTCCTCTCTCTCTCTCCCTCTCTCTCTCTCTCTCCTCCTCCCTCTCTCTCCCCTCTCCCTCCTCCTCTCTCTTCTCTCTCTCTCTCTCCCTCCCTCTCTCTCTCTCTCGGGGGGCGGTCACGAGAAGTGGAACAGACAGGGCGTACATTTTCTGTGAGCAGCAGTAAAACTAGAAATTCAGTCAAAAATGCCAGTTACTGGACTTCCAGCGGCTGTGGAGAGGACCTTAGGCGCCCTGCTGACTGACAATGCAGTTTCCAGCTGGAAAGTGGCAGGAGAAGGGGACAGCGTGGTTTTTATCTTGCGACTGAAACCAGTGGACACAGCAGTGTCAACCAACATGGCGGATCCAACAGTGAATCGCAGCACACAAGCACAGTATTACAGGAAAAAATCGTTTTCTCAAAGACGACGAGATGTTGAGCGTTCTCGAAAGCATAAAGAGAAGCAGGCAAGTGTTGTGTGTGAAAGTGACTGTGTCCTCAGTGCCTCGAGTCTGCCTGACAGTGGAGTGGAACAGGGGAATACAGCATGTGTAGATACACATGGAATAGACCTACCAACAACACACACACAGGACATCAACACAAAAACATCAGTTGAGTTGCCATCATCGGTTGATTTAGAACCTCCCTGTATGTCTGATTGTAGTGACTGTGCTGATATGTGTGTTTTGCAGCCTGAGGTGGACGATGATAATATTGTTGGTGCATTCGACACAAGAAATGTCAAACAGTACGTGGCTACTCTAACTGATAGATCCGTACAGAAAAGGCTGAGAGACAGACAAAGAAATACACACTTTAGAAAATCCGTGCTACATCATTCAGACGGTGAAGATATTGTGACATGTGAATCAGACATTGTGATCCAGTACGCATGCCAACCAGACACTGAGCCAGTATGTGTGTACTGGTTTGTCAAACAGCAAGAGAAAAACATGCTAAAAGAGGAATGTGTCAAACTCGCCAGTTTGCGGAATGGGAAGCGAATCCAGAACACACTACACACGGAGACCCTATCGTGTGCTTCAAGGGACTTAGCGACACTTAGAGAACTATTACAGCGGTTTCTTGGCTAGCCTAGACCTAAGGGTGTGTATGTGACAAAGACTGGACGAAAGAAAGGCTCGGAATGCCGTAACATATCCGGACAGTAAAGTGTTTCGTGTCTCAATGTACATTACTAATCAATGCTGTGGTTTCCATGGCTTGGAGTAGCGTCGTGTGTCAGCTTAAAGCAATTATCGTTATCGTTATTCGGCAACCCCCTTCATGTATAGGCCAATGGCCTTTTTTCATGAATAAACCTTTCGAGTTCGAGTTCTCTCTCTCTCTCTCCCCCCCCCCCTCTCTCTCCCCCTCTCCCTCCCTCCCTCCCTCTCTCTCTCTCTCTCTCTCTCTCTCTCTCTGTCTCTCTCTGTCTGTCTGTCTGTCTGTCTGTCTGTCGTCTGTCTGTCTTCTCTCTCTCTCTCTCTCTCTCTCTCTCTCTCTCTCTCTCTCTCTCTCTCTCTCTCTCTCTCTCTCTCTCTCTTTTCAGCACTTGGTCAGCTGCAGGTGTCAGGAAGGAAGGAGGGAAGGAGAGATTGTGTCAAGTCTCAGTGTGATTTACACATACTTTATGTCACAGCAGATTTCTCAGCGTGAAATTCAGGCTGCTCTCCCCAGGGAGAGCACGTCGCCACAAGTGCAGTGCCTACCCATTTTTTTTTCTACAGAATTTTTGCCAGGGTCAACCCCCTTGTTGCCGTGGGTTCTTTTACATGCGCTAAAACGAATATGCAATGCATTGGCTTTTTCAAGAATCAAGCCATCCATCTAGGAACTAAAACAACTTGCTATCTACATTATTACCGTAAACATAACAATCAGATAGTCTCGATTAAAAATTTAAAAAACAAACAATTATAATAAACCCCAACAACAACAAAAAATACATTGCAGAACTTGTACACACACAGACACAAAGACAGACAAGACACACAGAGACCCAGACAGACACAGTCACAGATACATTCACACACTCACTCACTCACTCTCCCACACACACGCACGCACGCACACACACACACACACACACACACACACACACACACACACACACACACACCACACACACACACACACACACACACACACACAAAGGGATGGGGTAGCCTAGTAGTCAGAAAATTCTGCTCGCAATTTGATGACCCAGGTTCGATTCCCGGTCGAGGGGATTTTTCCTCCTGGAGTTAACATCAGTGCTGACTCCACTCTCCCCAAAAGTCCTTCAGATGAGACTTTAAACGGAGGCCCCGTGTGCGAACTCACGCAGAACACCTTGCACACACGTTAAATCCTGTTCCGCTTTTTGTAAGAGTAGGCCATCATGTGCTGGTGGGAACAGATGATATTTACAAAAATGCATACACATGGGGACTGGATGAAAAAAAGCACAAGAGTGCTTATTCCATTATCCTCGATATAAAAGAATAAATCAATCACTCTCTCTCTCTCTCTCCTCTCTCTCTCTCTCTCTCCCCTCTCTCTCTCTCTCTCTCTCTCTCTCTCTGTTACCCTTGAAAATATAGATTATTGTCTCTCTGAATGGAAGTAGGTGTAGACATGATTTTAGACAGTGTATAATGTATGTATTTCCTAGAGAAGGGAGCTGTTTCTCAAGAAGTGTGTTGTAATAATAATAATAATAATACATGGAATTTTATACAGCGCTTGCATTCGACCTATACAACACACAAGCAATCGGTAACAATTTATGATCATGTGTGTGTTGCCAGGTCTGGTTTATTTAGCCCATGTGAAGACACAGGAGAGGCAGGGACAGTGCAGCAACAGGACTGGAGGGAGGGAGGGAGGCAGCCCTGAAGCCCAGGAGAGAGAGAGACTGAGGAGAAACAGGCTGACAGCCAATGCAGGAGGGAGGAACAGGTGTGTCTGTCAGTACTTAGGCTATCAAGCATTATCCATTATCCTCGATATAAAAGAGTGCATAAAAAAAATTATAAAAAAAATAAAACTCCCACTTTGGTCTGTCCAACTACTACAGGGGATAGACAGCCAGGCCTGACCACAAAAATTTTACCCCCAGTATGAAAGTATCTAGCTGACTCAAGACTCGAGAATATTTTAATTTCTCAACTTGAGAAATCATAAGTGGCATTCTAAAATTACAATTACACCGCATGCATTGTTAAACAGAAGAAAAAGTAAAAAGCAAACAGTATCTTAATATCAACAATACCCTGCGTCAAATGCACACACATGCTTGTGCACACACTTAAAATTAAGACCACATGCTTGCACACACACACACCCATACACACATATCAATAATAGTTAAGAGTTAAAGTCTGTCGTTAGGCTCATCAGGCCGGTGCTTATCCTGGTTTCTGTGGCGTTAAGCGACTGAGAGTCATAGACCCCCCCCTGGATAGGACACCAGTCTATCGCAGGGTTAACCCCCAACACAACCCCTTTTACACCTGGGTGGGGTGAGGAAATAGCTGTAAAGTGCCTTTTCCAAGGGCACAACGCCATAGTCGAAAGCTGGGATTGAACCCGCAACCTTTAGATTCCGAGTCCAACGCCCTAACCACTAGACTACAGTGGCGGCTAATAGTTAAGAGTAACAAAGCAAAATTATAACACAATAATTATTTAAACACATCTGATAGAATATCTCATCAGCATAATCAATGCATATATTACCGGTATAAGTATTCCTACATTAAAATGCAGAACATAACAAAAACATTTTGACAAAAAAATAAAAATAAAATTAAAAAAAAAACAACTTCAGCACCCTTTCTACTCTTCACCCATCACAGTTTACACTTATTCATTAACTGATACTTAAGATAAAGCGCACACACACACACACACACACACACACACACACACACACACACACACACACACACACATCTCTCTCTTCTCTCTCTCTCTCTCTCTCTCTCTCTCTCTCTCTCCTCTCTCTCTCTCCTCTCCCTCCCTTCCCCCCCCCCCTCTCTCCCCCTCTCTGTCTCCCATCTTCCTCTCAGGTGCATACTTGAGCATACACTGTTATTTTGATGGATATATAAACATATATACACACACATGCATAAAAATATATATTTTGTAAAAAAAAAATTTTTTAAATCAACAGTGATTTTGAAAGTGAATTGATTTGTTAAATAAAAGAGACTTGATGTATTCCATTACTAAGGATAAAACCTCTGATTATCCTTAAAAGGAGGAATGGCCTTGATTTTTTATTTATCAGAATAAAAACAGTAGAAAAGAGAAAAGACAAAAATTGTGCAGGAAAAAGGAGAGGTGTGGAAAAATGGCTGTTGTCCCCAAGATAGCAGGTTTGGACAGTCCAAGGGAGGTAATAAGTCACTGGATGCCAAATCCTCTGTCACTAGGATGTTGGCCCAAGGTTTCTTTTCCTGTTGAACTGTTTTTATTTATTTATCTATTCTTTTATATCGAGGATAATGGAATAAGCAATCATGTGCTTTTTTTCATCCAGTCCCCGTGTGTATGCAGTTTTGTAAATCTTGTCATCTGTGGGGATCAGTGTGTGAAACTTAGCCAGTATCATGATAATGGAGAAAAAGTACTACCAACAACAAATTGTGTAAAACACGTGTCAGTTTTAAATAAAAATAAAATTGTGCACAACATTTATAAAAATAATAACAAAAAAACCAACAATGGCCAAATGATTTACACACACGCACGCACACGCACACAGGTGCGCGCAAACATCACCAATAGGCTGTATGTCAAGGGAAATATATGCCTTAAATTTAAGTGAAACTGTAAAACAGAACACAAGAGGGGTTATTTTATCCCCTGACAGAGAGAGAGAGGAAATTTTCACTCTTGCACCAGACACGAACTTATGAAAAATCTGAAGAAAAACCAAGGATGTCAGCTGATGTCCTACAGGCAGGGAACTGGTTAATTAAACAAAAGAAATAGAGATGTATTCAACAAACGCACAATCCTCAACTAACCTGAACATTAATGTCAAGACAGATTAACTAATTATAATAAAACAAATTAAATAGATGAAGATTGAGATAAGACAGCAGAGAGGAAAGCAACCCAAACAAAAAAAATGTATAATCTATCAAAACATTTTCACAAATCTTTCTTACTTTAAAACAATATTATGAAGGAAATTTTATTTTAAAAACAAAAAAAAACCTCACAGCAAACACACATTTTAAAAATCAACAACATTATGATTTAATGCCCAAATATAACAATTTTTTCAAGACGTGTTCAATAACAGGAGTTTTAAAGTCCAAAAAGGTGTAATATGTATTTAAGGGGGAAAAAACAGCAAACACAGCCCGTCCTTATTTAGTTGACAAGAATATAATTTCAACACAAAGAACCGAAACATTTCTATCAAATGACAAGTTTAGGATAGTGTAATATGTGAAATTGGAAAATAGGAAGAAAGGGAGCGAGAGAGAGAGATATTTGATTTGATTTGATTTATTCTTTTATATGGAGGATAACGGAATAAGCACTCATGCTTTTTTTTCATCCAGTCCCCGTGTGTATGCAGTTTTGTAAATGTCATCTGTTCCCACCGGCACACGTTGGCCTACTCTTACGAAAAGCGGAACAGGATTTAGCGTGTGTGCAAGGTGTTTCTGCGTGCGTTCGCACAGGGGCCTCGGTTTAAAGTCTCATCCAAAAGACTTTTTTGGGAGAGTGCAGTCAGCACCAATGTTAACTCTAGGAGAAAATCTCCTCGACCGGACTCGGGTCGTCAAATTGCGAGCGCAATGTTCTGACCACTAGGCTATCTGTTCCCCCCATATCCTTGATATTGAAGAATGCCTAAATAAATAAAAATAAATAAACACTGTTTGGGCCTGTCCAACTACTACAAGGGACAGACAGACAGCCTGACCATAAAAAATTTTACCCCCAGAAAGAATCTAGCTGAGAGTTGATGTCTTCCATTACTGAAGATAAAACCTCTGGTATCCTTAGGAGGAATGGCCTTGATCTTTCAATTATCAGAATAAAAACAGCAGAAAATAGAAAAGACAAAAATTGTGCAGGAAAAAGGAGAGGTGTGGAAAAATGGCTGTTGTCCCCAAGATAGCAGGTTTGGACAGACCAAGGGAGGTAATAAGTCACTGGATGCCAAATCCACTGTCACTAGGATGTTGGCCCAAGGTTTCTTTTCCTGTTGAACTGTTTTTATTTATTTATCTATTCTTTTTATATCGAGGATAATGGAATAAGCAATCATGTGCTTTTTTTTCATCCAGTCCCCGTGTGTATGCAGTTTTGTAAATCTTGTCATCTGTGGGGATCAGTGTGTGAAACTTAGCCAATATCATGATAATGGAGAAAAAGTACTACCAACAGCAAATTGCATAAAACATGTGTCTCACTTTTAAATGAAAAGAAAATTGTGCACAACATTTATAAAGAAAAAACAAACGAAAAAAACAACAATGGCATAATGATTTATACACACAGGTGGCACAAACGTCACCAATAGGCTTTATGTCAAGGAAAATACATGCCTTAAATTTAAGTGAAACTGTATAACAGAACACAAGAGGGATTATTTTATCCCCTGAGAGAGAGAGAGAGAGAGAAGAGAGAGAGAGAGAGAGAGAGAGAGGGGAAATTTTCACTCTGGCACCGGACACGAACTTTATGAAAAATCTGAAAAAAAAACCAAGGATGTCAACTGAGGTCCTACAGGCAGGGAACTGGTTAATTAAACAAAAGAAATAGAGATGTATTCAACAAACGCACAATCCTCAACTGACCTGAACATTAATTAATTTCAAGACAGATTAACTAATTATAATTAAATAAATTAAACAGATGAAGATTGAGAGGAGACAGCAGAGAGGAGAGCAACCCAAACAAACTAAAAAAGTAAAATATATCAAAACATTTTCACAAATTTTTCTTACTTTAAAACAATATCATGAAGGAAAATTTTTTTTAAAAAAACAAAAACCAAAACACACAAACCTAACATCAAACAAACATTTTAAAAACCAACAACATTATGATATAATGCCCAAATTTAACGGGTTTTTTTCAAGACATGTTCAGTGCCATTAAAGGCAGGTAGGGGTCAAGTTGTCAATTTTGAAATTTTGATTATTAAACTATACTCGTTATTCTACCTTTTAAAAAAATATCAAGGCATAATATTTATTCATTTTGCTTTTAAATGTGTTTTGAAAATACCCAACCCCTTATTCTGTCAACCAGTTATGAAAATAAACTTGTCAATTTCTCATTTTGTCACATCCTGCAGTCTATCATTTCAATTTGTAATAACTTTGCACAGAATTTTCCAATTTTCAATGTTTTTTGCATTGAATAGCATTTTTATTGCAGATTAATAACTTGTCAGTAACTAAAAATTGACCTCTGGTGCAGTGCAACTCCTTATATGGTGGAGCGTCACCTTTTACCCCCAGAATGAAAGTATCTAGCTGAGAGTTGATGTCTTCCATTACTAAGGATAAAACCTCTGGTATCCTTAAAAGGAGGAATGGCCTTGATATTTTAATTATCAGAATAAAAACAGTAGAAAATAGAAAAGACTGCAGGAAAAAGGAGAGGTGTGGAAAAATGGCTGTTGTCCCCAAGATAGCAAGTTTGGACAGACCAAGGGAGGTAATAAGTCACTGGATGCCAAATCCACCGTCAGTACTAGGATGTTGGCCCAAGGTTTCTTTTTCCGTTTAACTGTTTTTATTTATTTATTTGTTCTTTTATATCGAGGATAATGGATAAGCAATCATTTTTCCTTTTTTTCATCCAGTCCCCGTGTGTATGCAGTTTTGTAAATATTGTCATCTGTGGGGACCAGTGTGTGAAACTTGGCCAATATCATGATAATGGAGAAAAAGTACTACCACCAGCAAATTGCATTAAACACATCTCACTTTTAAATGAAAAGAAAATTGTGTACAACATTAAAAAAATAATAATATTAAAAAAAACCAATGGCAGAATGATTTACACACACTCACAGGTGCGCGCAAACATCACCAATAG
Source organism: Stramonita haemastoma (assembly GCA_030674155.1). Classification (NCBI taxonomy): domain Eukaryota; kingdom Metazoa; phylum Mollusca; class Gastropoda; order Neogastropoda; family Muricidae; genus Stramonita; species Stramonita haemastoma. Next base: position 17,583,376 of record CM060332.1, read on the forward strand.
GTTTTATGTCAAGGGAAATGTATGCCGTAAATTTAAGTGAAACTGTATAACAGAACACAAGAGGGATTATTTTATCCCCTGAGAGAGAGAGAGAGAGAGAGAGAGAGAGAGAGAGAGAGAGAGAGAGAGAGAGAGAGAGGACATTTTCACTCTAACACCAGACACAAACTTATGAAAAATCTGGGAAAAAAACAAGGATGTCAGCTGAGGTCCTACAGGCAGGGAACTGGTTAATTAAACAAAAGAAATAGAGATGTATTCAACAAACGCACAATCCTCAACTGACCCAAACAATAATGTCAAGACAGATTAACTGATTATAATTAAATAATTTAAATAGATTAAGATTGAGAGGAGAGCAACCCAAACAAAAAAAATGTTTAATATATCAAAACATTTTCACAAATGTCTCTTTTACTTTAAAACATTATGAAGGAAAAAAAAAATTTAAATATAAAAAAAAACTAACAGCAAACAAACATTTTAAAAACCAACATTATGATTTAATGCCCAAATATAACGTTTTTCTAAAAGACATGTTCAGTGCCATTAAAGGCAGGTAGGGGTCAAGTTGTCGATTTTGAAATTTTGATTATTAAACTATATCCGTTATTCTACCTTTTAATAAAATATCAAGGCATAATCTTTATTCATTTTGCTTTTAAATGTGTTTTGTAAATACCCAACCCCTTATTCTGTCAACCTGTTATGAAAATAAACTTGTCCATTTCTCATTTTGTCACATCCTGCAGTCTATCATTTCAATTTGTAATAACTTTGCACAGAATTGTCCGATTTTCAATCTATTTTTTGTATCAAATAGCCTTTTTATTGCAGATTAACAACTTGTCAATAACTATAAATTGATCTCTGGTGCAATGCGACTCATTATGTGGTGGAGCGTCACAAAATAAATAAAAATAAATAAACAAATAAATAAAAAATAAATAAACGCTCACTTTGGCCTGTCCAACTACTACAGGGGAGAGACAGGCAGCCTAACCACAAACATTTTACCCCCAGAATGAAAGAAAGTATCTAGCTGAGAGTTGATGTCTTCCATTACTCAGGATAAAACCTCTGGTATCCTTAAAAGGAGGAATGGCCTTGATCTTTAAATTATCAGAATAAAAACAGTAGAAAATAGAACAGACAAAAATTGTGCAGGAAAAAGGAGAGGTGTGGAAAAATGGCTGTTGTCCCCAAGATAGCAGGTTGGGACAGTCCAAGGGAGGTAATAAGTCACTGGATGCCAAATCCTCTGTCAACTAGGATGTTGGCCCAAGGTTTCTTTTCCGTTGAACTGTTTTTATTTATTTATTTATTCTTTTATCTCGAGGATAATGGACTAAGCAATCATGTGCTTTTTTTTCATCCAGTCCCCGTGTGTATGCAGTTTTGTAACTAATGTCATCTGTGGAGATCAGTGTGTGAAACTTGGCCAATATCATGATAATGGAGAAAAAGTATTACCAACAGCAAACTGCATAAAACACATGTCTCACTTTTAAATGAAAAGAAAATTGGACACAACATTTAAAAGAAAAAAATTTTTAATCAACAACATTATGATGTTATGCCCTAATATAACATTTTTTCAAGACGTGTTCAATAACATGAGTTTAAAAGTAAAAAAAAGTGTTATATATATATATATATATATATATATATATATATATATATATATATATATATATATATATATATATATATATATAAGGGGGGAAAAACAGCAAATACAGCCTGTCCTTATTTAGACGACAAGAATACAATTTCAATTTCAACATAAAGAACCAAAACATTTCTATCAAATGACAAGTTTAGGATAGTGTAATATGTGAAAGTGGAAAAGAGGAAGAAAGGGAGAGAGAGAGAGAGAGAGAGAGAGAGAGAGAGAGAGAGAGAGAGAGAGAGAGAGAGTACACCTCCAGTTTGGATTATCTGAAGAAATAATATCTATTATAACACCCTCACAGAAATCTCTCTGATCATCAGATACTGCTACCAATAAGAGAAACAAAAACCCAAACAAACAAGCAAAGAAAAAAACAACAACATAGTATGCATAGAAACATCTATATAAAAGACTGTCAAAGAATTAGACATAATCTAGCACATTTTCAAATCGTTTAATTTGTAGACATGATGTAAAAACCAAGATAGCATCATTCTAGAACAATAGTAAACACAAAATTACAAAGTTTAACATAGCGACTAAATTTTTGCTGATAAATGTTCCAGTTATTGCCAATAATCAATGTCAACTGTGCTCAATCCATAGCCAAGTATCTAAAACAATAAACTAGAATAGTTTATCAAACCAATATCCCACCTACTCCCTTCCAATTTGATTTGTACACATCAACTTACAACATTGTCTTACTCCACTATAATTTGAATATCACCAAACAGTGATGAATTAGAACATGCATAAGTGAACAATGACAAATCAAGTGACTCTAGAATGTAATTTATATCTCTTTTTGTGGGCTTTCATTATTTCATCATAAAATAAAGATCTTTTAGAGAGAGAGAGAGAGAGAGAGAGAGAGAGAGAGAGAGAGAGAGAGAGAGAGAGAGAGAGAGAGAGAGAGAGAGAGATGTTTCCAACAGGATGAAGAGAGAGAGAAAGAGTTATAGTTCAATGTGACAGCAGTGTTGTGATAGTTCAGTGTTCTGATAGTTCAGTGATTGACGTGTGTCTCTTATGATTCTGATAGTTCAGTGATTGACGTGTGTTTGTTATGATTCTGATAGTTCAGTGACTGACGTGGGTCTCTTATGATTCTGATTATTCAGTGATTGTCTCTCATGATTCTGATAGTTCAGTGATTGACGTGTGTCTCTTATTGATTCTGATAGTTCAGTGATTGACGTGTGTCTCTCATGATTCTGATAGTTCAGTGATTGACGTGTGTCTCTTATGATTCTGTGTGCAGGCGGTGTCCATGTTGAAAGAGACCCAGGCATTGGCAGCCACCGCCACAAGAACGGATGTTCACATTGTGCCCCGATCACCCGCAGTGAAATGAACTGATGCAGTGCAGTGTAGTTTGCAGCACAGTGCAGTGTTGTCTGTACCCTCCTCCCTCCCTCCACCCCTACTGCTGAAATAAAAGCTCTTCATCATAACCACAACTACACACCCCTCTCCCTTCACTTGATGTAATGTACAGGACAACTTTTTTTTTCTCCAGTTTCTGTACAGGGGGGTCATGCACACACACGTTTGACATGTGTTACTGTGTTGACTTGCGTTTGTGTTCCTGAGTGTGTGTGTGTGTGTGTGTGTGTGTGTGTGTGAGTGTGGTGTGTGTGTGTGTGTGTGTGGAGAGAGAGAGAGAGAATCGGGGTACATGTAGATTTTCCACATCAAAATGAAAAAACAGTTACACCAATCCATCACACCCACCTGCATTCTACTGCTGTTCTTCAGCTGCCTGTATCCAGATGTCAGTATTTCAAAAGTGGAGATTTGGGAGGGGGGTTGGTGGGTTGTTGTTTTTTTCTGTCCTCAATGGTCCCTTGGTGATATTTTATATTTGAGCATTTGCCCGCCAGTAAGGGGCTTTTTTGTATTTAAAAAATATTTTTTAAAATGCCCACCAGTAAGTTAGCCACATAACACTTCGCATTATGACTTCAGGGACGATGTTGAAATATACCATTGCATGTTTTCTACATTTTGTCAGCTGTTCATACTTGCACAATGGCCTACTCTTCCAAAAGATGGAACAGGTTTTTATATGGGCGCAAAATGTTGTGCATGTGTTCGTAGGCATGACTTTAGTGAATAGTCTAATCCTAGAGATTTTTGGGGAGTGGAGTGGTTAAATTAAGAGGGAAATCCCCAAGAACTGGCATCTGTCTGTCTCCTCTTAATGGTGGCTGTAACCTGCAGTCAGATCACACACAGTCTGAACTCTCCATCGAATGAGACTATAAATCAAGGCCCCGTGCGAACGCACTCAGAACATCATGCACACACACAGTAAATCCTGTTCTGCTTTTCGTAAGACTAGGCTATCGTACGCCAATGGGAACAGATGACATTGACAAAAATGCATACACACAGGGACTGGATGTAAAAAAAAAAGCACAATAGTGCTTATTCCATTATCCTTAATATAAAAGAATAAATCAAATCAAATCTTCAGTTAATTCACCTTAGGCTGCACTGCACTGCACTGCTCGAAGAGTGGTGGGGCAGTGTATGTATGTGTGGGGAATTTTTAAAAATCTGTAGTTGTGTTATATTATTGCCCCCCACCTGTAGCCATAGCAGATTTCTCTGCAGGAAATTTGGGCTGTTCCCCCTGGGAACAAAAAAGTACACAGGGACTTATTGTAAAAAGCACAGGAGTGCTAATTCCACTATCTGTGAAATGAAAGAATAAGTAAACGAAGTATAGGCTTAAAAAATAGAGACATCTGAATACAGGCTTCTGAAATACAGCCACCTGAATACAGGCTTCTAAAATAGACATCCAAAATACATATAAAATAATATAGACAAAAATATTTTTTTAAATCGAGTATAAACGTGGAATAAGTGTGCAAATGAATACAGGCTTATAAAATACAGCCATCCAAAATAAAAAGTATGAACATATTAAAATTGGGTGTACAAATAAAAAAAAAACTTTGTCAATTGTTAAAAATATATTCAATCATTTAAAATACATGAAAAATCAGGTATTACTACATGCATGCAATTACTGACATCATGCATAAAATACCAGAAATACACTACTACAGGTATGAATAAAGGATAAGGCTATAAAAAAAAAATACACAACTATAAATTGGCATACAGACATTCCAAACGGACTTTTTTGAACAACCACCAAGATGCCCGATTGAGGTCTTCCAAGTTAACATTACACATATTTTGCACAATATTAATATAGACATTTTAAAGCCACAACATCAAAGTAGAAATGTGCAATTCCTCCATTAAGAGGCAAGTTCACCTGCCAAACAAAAAGGTTCAGGGTTTGATTCCCAGCCTTGCCCTTGCCAATTTGATGAGAAAATCGATATCTAAGTCCAAAGTGTGCGACTACAATAGAGGCCCTGTGTGGAAATGCCAAAGGAACAACTTGCATGCTACCTCGCTAACAACCCACTCCACCCTCTAGAAGTAGAGGCCATTTTTGAGATGGTAGGAACAGATGATAAACTTCCTTACTTGGATGCTGTTTATATTCACACTATTCCTTCATTCTGCTACCTAAAATGAGGGGTGGGTGTGTGAGGTGAATATGCAAACAATACTGCCGTTTGTAAATCTTGGAGCTCTAGCTGAGGATTAAGCAAACACAGAACCGATACTTCTTGAGCAGGACACTGGAATTCAGGCAGTGGATACATGGACAAAAAAATGCATGCAAGGTGCATTAGGAATACATACATACTCCTACGCTCTGCATGTTGGTAAGAACATAGACTTTCTCGGATGAGGCTGTACACCGAGGCCCCATGTGCGAACGCACGCAGAACATTTTGCGCACACGTTAAATCTTGTTCCGCTCTAAGTAAGAGTAGGCCATCGTGCTCCGGTGGGAACAGAGGACATTTACAAAACTGCATACACACAGGGACGAGATGTAAAAAAAAAAAAGCTCAAGAGTACTTATCCCATTATTCTCAATATGAAACATTTAAAAAAAAATAATAAAAAAAAAACTCATGCTGCATGATCAGGACACAGGACTTCAAGCAGTGGATATTACGGACATAGTGCCCTGGGAACAGATGACGTAATGATGATGTAAAGAAATTAAGCACACACGAGTGCTTATTCCATTATCCTCGATATAAAAGAATTCTTTAATTATTACACTAACGACCACTACACGCTGATCAACACATTCTATAACAAATTCGTCAGACCTACAGATATCTGCACACAAACACGGAACACATCTACATACAGTAAATAACCGGGGACCAATAGCCTAGAGGTCAGAACATTCCGCTCGCAATTTGACGACCTGGATTCGTTTCCCGGAACATATTTATCTCCTGGAGTTAACATCAGTGCTGACTCCTCTCTCCCTTAAAGTCCTTGGGATGAGACTATATAACCGAGTCCCCGTGTGCAAACGCACGCAGATCACTTTGCGTACATGTTAAATTCCGCTTTTGTTAAGAGTAGGCCAGTGTGGGACCAGATGACAAGATTTACAAAACTGCATACACACGGGGACTGGATGTAAAAACGCACACGTGGGCTTATTTTCCACTATCGTCGATATTAAAGAATAAATAAGTATAGCAGACGCTGAATAAGGACTACAAATTCTATATAACGGACACAAATATCACGTAAAGAGACAAACGCGTCCTAAACATTTGTATATTAACTGAGGCCCCGTGTGCGAACCTACCCAGAACATCTTGCACACATGTGAAATCCGGTTCTGCTTTCTGAAAGAGTAGGCCATTGTGTGCCGTGGGAACAGGTGAGATTGACAAAACTGCATACACACGGAGATTAGATGTAAAAAAATAAAAAAAAGTATACGAGTGCTTTTTCCATCATCCTCGATATACAAATAAGATAAAATAAAAAATATACACCCTAACGGACACCTAGTAACATGACTACAAACTATATAACAGACATTGAATAATATAATTATCACGTAAACAGACAAACGCGTCCAAAACATATAAACCGAGGCCCTGTGTGCGAAATCCGGTTCTGCTTTCCGTAAAAGAAGGCCGTTGTGTGCTGGGGGGAACAGATGATATTTACAAAACTGCATACACACGGGGACAGGATGTAAAAAAAAAAACACATACGAGTGCTTATTCCATAATCCTTAAAATGATAGGGGAAAAAAACATCGAACAGCGGACTCTGAATAGCACGTCTAAAAACATAACGGGACATTACAGACACCAACTGACAGGTCTAAACACATTCTATAGGCCTAGTGGCTATTAATTTCTACAGGAAAACTAGCCAGCATTCACCGAAGCTCATTAAGAAGTTCATGCGGGAATATTTTAATTTGCTTAAAACGCAAGAGAATGGGCTGGTTAGGCAGAAATTTAGCAAAAGAGAAAAATGGATGTCGGAAGTGAGAACATTTCTAGCACACTATTTCGAGGAAGCTGGGATGCGATTTGTAGTAAAAGAGCCCCCAGCTCCGAAAGAAACGGGGGGGGGGGGGGGGGGGGACTAAGATACACTTGATAAAAATGTCTGTAAACTGTGGGATAGATGTATCAATTTAGTCCCTAAATCGGAAATCTCCACTGGGACATTAATTTAATCACAAGATGTATCCATTAGTAAATTTTGAAAGAACGCTCTCTGTTTAAAACATTTCTCCAGCAGATTTTGCTTCAAACTTTCCTTTAAAAAAAAAGGTTTTTTTAAAATTATTTTTTTGAAGTAGGTGTGTAGTAATTGATTCACAAAATTAGCTATTTTCTTCCCCTTTGTTACAAACGCTTCTACTTACAGTGGAGTGCAACCACACTTTAGGCAAACTTTTATTTTCATTTCGACTTTTCTTAGCATCGAAAATAGCCAAAATTGATCAGTCACTCAAACTACATCAACCTCATTTGCTTCAGGGACGAAAAAAGTATTTTCATCTAAAAAGAAAGCGTATTTGACCCAGTAAAGAAGAACCAGGGCCCAGCATATTATAAAACAAAGATAAAACAACACACACCCAAAAAAAATCGAAGAAGCAATGATGATCTAGACTTCATCCTGCCAAGGAGAGACTTTAAACCGAGGTCCCATGTGCAAACACACGCAGAACATCTTCCCCACACGTTAAAACCTGTTCCGCTTTCGGAAGAGTATGCCACTGTGTACTGATGGGAACAGATGATAAAATGTACAAAACCGCATTCACACGGGGACTGGATGTTCCGTTATCCTCGATATAAAAGAAAAAAAATAGTGTCCACTGCACTGATGACAGAGGCCACAGTGTCGAGAATATACAATCAGTAAACTACTATGTTTTCACCTGACCTTACCTCTCTCTCCCTGTGAATGCCTCTACTTTGCATGTCAGTATATTTTATGGGTTTGTTAGTGAATGCATGACACCGTTATTGCCACGAAACTTTGCACACAAGGTTTTGGTTTAGCAAGGTTCTGTTTATTTACATTATTTTGTGAACTTTACGCTAGATTCCGACTGGCGTTGTCTGCAGTGATGTGAAATTATACATAGAAATAATTATGTGTTTATTGCACCTGTTATACATAGAAATAATTATGTGTATATTGCATCTGTTATACATAGAAATAATTGTGTGTTTATTGCATCTGTTATACATAGAAATAATTATGTGTTTATTGCATCTGTTATACATAGAAATAATTGTGTGTTTATTGCATCTGTTATACACAGAAATAATTATATGTTTATTACATCTGTTATACATAGAAATAATTATGTGTTTATTGCATCTGTTATACATAGAAATAATGATGTGTTTATTGCACCTGTTATACATAGAAATAATCATGTGTTTATTGCACCTGTTATACATAGAAATAATCATTGTGTTATTGCACCTGTTATACATAGAAATAATGATGTGTTTATTGCACCTGTTATACATAGAAATAATGATGTGTTTATTGCACCTGTTATACATAGAAATAATGATGTGTTTATTGCACCTGTTATACATAGAAATAATGATGTGTTTATTGCACCTGTTATACATAGAAATAATCATGTGTTTATTGCACCTGTTATACATAGAAATAATTGTGTTTATTACATCTGTTATACATAGAAATAATTGTGTGTTTATTGCATCTGTTATACATAGAAATAATTATGTGTTTATTACATCTGTTATACATAGAAATATGTGTTTATTACATCTGTTATACATAGAAACAATTATGTGTTTATTGCATCTGTTATACATAGAAATAATGATGTGTTTATTGCATCTGTTATACACAGAAATAATTATATGTTTATTACATCTGTTATACATAGAAATAATTATGTGTTTATTGCATCTGTTATACATAGAAATAATGATGTGTTTATTGCATCTGTTATACATAGAAATAATGATGTGTTTATTACATCAGTTATACATAGAAATAATTATGTGTTTATTACATCAGTTATACATAAAAATAATTATGTGTTTATTGCACCCTTCAGTTCCTGCCCTTTGCTTTTATGATTTTGAAGAGGGAGGTGTATGAGAAATACCTTTTTTTTTCCAAAATCATAAAACTTTTTATACATTACATCAACCTTTGAAACTTTGTATCATAACTTAAAATGATGCTTTCTACCACTGTGCAAAATTTCATGGCAATATCTTTAGTAGAATTCGATATAGAATAGGTATATAGATGTTCGCATCACATCATTTTTAAATGCAAGTGAATATCAAAGATTTGTTTTGTCATTTGCTGGCTGGCCTTGTATCCACTCTATGCATATGTTGATGTCAATGTGGACATTTGTTCATATAAATTTTTGTTCCAGCACAGAAACAGTTGATAATAAATGTGAAAGAATTTTTACCGGTGTCAGACTTGAACAACTTGGGTGTTGTGACTTGTTTATTTTAAAGTGTTTAGTTTTCACACGATTGTGCCTTTGTTTTGCTGTTTGTTTTACTTGAATCATTTTGAGCTCTCTTCTGAAATGTGGTTGCGGCAAAATTTGGAAAAGTGGCCAGTTATTTGATTTGTTAGAGTAGCAACTGTAGGGTGAAAGAGAGTTATTATTGTTTCATCTGAACATGAATATTATGGTTTCATCTAAACATGAATATTAGTGTTTCATTTTAACATAAATATTTAGTGTTTCATCTGAACATGAATACGATTGATTTTTATCCAATTTTTGTCATGTACCCACCGGCACACAATAACTTTCTATTCTGAGAAGTGAAACAGGTTTCAGCATGTGCACGATGTGTTCTCAGTTTATAGTCTCATCTTTTTAAAAATTGTTTCAATGATAATAATGGAATAAGCAGTTCTGTGAGTTTGTTTTTTAAAAAATTTTTACATCAAGTCCCCTTGGTGTACATGCAGTTTAATAAATTTTGTCATCCATTCCCACTGGCACACAACGGCTTCATTTTCTGAAAAGCAGAACAGATTTTAATGAGTGTGTATGTGTATGTGTAAGCGGGAAAGTGCTACCATGTATCTGTACATGCATGTGTGTATGTGTAAAAGTGCTACTAGGTGTCTTTTTGTATTTATTTCTTGATTCTTTTATTTCGAGGATTATGGAATAAGCACTCATGTACATTTTTTTGGTAAATTTTGTCATCTGTTCCTACCGGCACACAATGGCCTTCTCTTCTGAAAAGTGGAACAGGTTTTAACCTGTGCACAAGATGTTCTGCATGCATTTGGACACAGGATATCCGTTTATAGTCTCATCTGAAGTTTGTGCATGCATGTGCATGTGTGAGCCATCCCTTAACAACTGCAGATTTCTGAATTCATCTACAGAGTTGAGGCCAACTTGTAAACACACACTTTAAAAACCAAGGAGCCATCAAAGAAAAAAGAGGGGGGGTGGGGGGGAGGGGAGGAAACAAACAGACAGACAGGAGAAAGAGAGGGACAGACAGGAGAAAGAGAGGGACAGACAGACAGGAGAAAGAGAGGGACAGACAGACAAGAGAGAGAGAGGGACAGACAGACAGAAGAAAGAGAGGGACAGACAGGAGAAAGAGAGGGACAGACAGACAGGAGAAAGAGAGGGACAGACATACAGGAGAAAGAGAGGGACAGACAGACAGGAGAAAGAGAGGGACAGACAGACAGGAGAGAGAGAGGGAGGAGGAAGGGAAAGAGATCAGAAACAGTCTGACAGAAAAAGCGTGCAAGTTAAAATCCACACACAGTCACTGATGAAACAAACAGTTTATTTCTGTCAGCAGCAAACAACTTGTGCAAAAATCAAAACATTTGTGAATGGGAAAAAAACCCAACCAAAAACCAAACCAACTCCAAAGTTGATATTTTTTCATCAGCAAAAAAATCTTGCGTACAAAAAATAACATTGTGAATAATAATTAAAAAAACAACAACCCAAGTTTATTTCATTATCAGCAAAGCACTCATGCAAATAACATTACGAATGAAAAAACCCTGTTCGTAAAAAAAAGAAAAGAGAAAGTAATAATAATAAGAAGAAGAAGAATCAAAGATAAACAATGTCACTCTGTTTAGGTCTTCATGCAGTTCTCAATCATAACAGACACATCAAAATTCCCCTTAAAAAAAGAAGAAAAAAAAGACATGATTTCAGTGACTGGTGTCACACACATTGCTGAAAATCATATTCAATAGACTTCATCAACAATATCAGAAAAAGACATGTCACATCAACAATAATATCAAAAAAAGACATGTCACATCAACAATAGCATCAGAAAAAGACATGTCACATCAACAATATCAGAAAAAGACATGTCACATCAACAATAATATCAAAAAAAGACATGTCACATCAACAATATCAGAAAAAGACATGTCACATCAACAATATCAGAAAAAGACTTGTCACATCAACAATATCAAAAAAAGACATGTCACATCAACAACAATAGCAGAAAAAGACAAGTCACATAACAATAATATCAGAAAAAGATAAGTCACATCAATAATATCAGAAAAAGACATGTCACATCAACAATAATATCAGAAAGACATGTCACATCAAAAATATCAAAAAAAGACATGTCACATCAAAAATATCAAAAAAAGACATGTCACATCAAAAATATCAAAAAAAGACATGTCACATCAAAAATATCAAAAAAAGACATGTCACATCAAAAAAAGACATGTCACCCTTTTCTCTGTACTAGTCTGTATTCAGACAGAACTGCTACTTCCAATGAACAAAAGACTTTTTCAGAATGATTAAAAAAAAAAAAAAAGATTAAAAAATTACAGACTTCTTGACAATACATTATTATTTTTTTGGCCAAAAAAAGAGAATCACCCAGATCAGTTCAGAAACAAAAAAAAGAACAACAAAAAAAAGAACAACTTAACACAGACTTCTTGACAATACATTTTGGGGGGGGGCAAAAAAAGAGAATCACCCAGATCAGTTCAAAAACAAAAAAAAGAACAACTTAACACAGACTTCTTAACAATACATTATTTTTTGAGCAAAAAAAAGAGAATCTTCCAGATCAGTTCAAGTGTTGGTATGTGTCCCGACTATGTACCTAGGACCTGACCAATTAAAAAAAAAAAAAAAAAAGTCCCTCTCCTTCCTTCCTTCCTGGCTGATCCCACTCCCTGTTCACTGACAGCTGACAGACTGGAGGAGGACAATGTCACAGCGCCTTGCTCTGTCAACAGACAGCAAAACAGGGTCAGCACACAGCACTCACATCCCCATCACAACACCCCTCCCCATCTGCCCCCCCCCCCAAACACACACACACCCACCACCAAAGACATCTCACTCCTTTCACTTCCCTGCATGGAGAAAGAGGCCAAGTATAGATGGAATGAACACAACATATATATACAAGTTCACACTTCACTCATTTCAAAAATGAACACAATAATTATCAATGCACACTTCACTCAATTCCAAAATGAACACATTACTTACATAGGCACACTACTAATTTCAAAATGAACACAACAATTACCAAATGCACACTAATCTAAATTCCAAAACGAACACATCACTTACAAAGTACACACGTCACAAACTGCCGGCGTTTTGCCAACAACCCCCCAGACTGGCCTCTGTGTTGGTTAGTAAAAACATCCCCAACAATACTGATTATTTTAGTAAAAACATCCCCAACAATACTGATTATTTTAGTAAAAACATCCCCAACAATACTGATTGTTTTAGTGAAAACATCCCCAACAATATTGATGATTTTAGAAAAAACATCGCCAACAATACTGATTATTTTAGTAAAAACATCGCCAACAATATTGATTATTTTAGTGAAAACATCGCCAACAATATTGATTATTTTAGTAAAAACATCCCCAACAATATTGATTGTTTTAGTAAAAACATCCCCAACAATACTGATTATTTTAGTAAAAACATCCCCAACAATATTGATTGTTTTAGTAAAAACATCCCCAACAATACTGATTATTTTAGTAAAAACAGCCCCAACAATATTGATTATTCTAATGAAAGTCAGGATCAGTAACATGCTGTTTGGTGCAGAGAAAATACCCACTTACTTCATCTTTCAATGACAAAATACCTGTTTTTTGCAGAGTTCTGAATTCAGACATACTGATAAAGATATGACCAGAATAAATGAACACCATCACAATTCATACACACTGACGATCACTATTCAACTTTTAACATGATCTATGCCACTCTAAAAATTCACAACTGTTGAAAATATACATACATCAACCATTACAATATTACACAAAACACACACAACAGACGACTTACGTCACAGATCTTCACCAGTCGCGGTCCACCAGCCCAAGGTCTGTGCACCACACAAGCCCAGTTCTGTCAACACACACAGTCAACAGTTACACTGGCCACAACACAGCACCCCCCCCCCCCCCAACCCAAAAAAAAACAAAAACAAACAAACACAAAAAAAGCAAACAAACAAAAAAACAACCAAGAATAAAACCAAACAAAACACACTCCTAGGAAGAATACTTACATGAAAAAATTCTCAGCAATCTTTGCGTGCCGCCACCACTCCCAGGCCTAAAACAGACAAACAGTCTTTGTTAAAACTGTCCATATCACATCCCCCCCCAAAAAACAACAACAACACCAAACCACCCAATAAAACAAAACAACCACAAACAAACAAACAAAACTCACACATAGGAAGAATACTTACATGAAAAAATTCTCAGCAATCTTTGCGTGCCGCCACCACCACCACCATCCCCAGGCCTAAAACAGATAAACAGTCTTTGTTAAAACTGTCCATACCCCCCCCCCCCAAAAAAAAAACCCACCCCCGACCCAAACCACCCAATAAAACAAAACAACCACAAACAAAACACACACATAGGAAGAATACTTACATGAAAAAATTCTCAGCCATCTTTGCGTGCCACCACCACCACCATCTCCAGGCCTAAAACACAGAAACAGTCTTTGTTAAAACTTCCATATCACCGCCACCCCCCCACCCCAAAAAAAAACCACCACCACCAAACCACCCAATAAAACAACACCACCACAAACAAAACACACGCATAGGAAGAATACTTACATGAAAAAATTCTCAGCAATCTTTGCGCGCCAACATTGTCATCCCCAGGCCTAAAAACACAGAAACAGTCCCTGTTAATTTAACTATCCACAAAGTACAATAATACAACACAGTACAATACAACAATACAATACAAAGCAGTACAATAAATAATGTATGTAAACAATCTACACTACAACACAACACAGAATACCAACCTTTTTATATTTTTACATATTTTTTAAAATTAATTTTTTTTTTTTTTTACACAATACCATCCTGCATAGGAAATTGCCATTCCCCAAGTCCACTGTACTATCTCTCTGTCCGTCTCTCTGCAGTCTTCCTTCCTTCCTGTCTTCCTTCCTTCAGCTGTGCTGTCAGTCACTGCCTGCCAGCCCTGTGACCAGACAGTCAGCACACAGCACTCACATGCCAACACAATACTGTCCACAATACACCAACATTTACCAGCAGTTAACTGTAGAACTAACCATATTCTGTAATACTGTACACAATACACCAACATTTACCAGCAGTTAACTGTAGAACTAACCATATTCTGTAATACTGTACACAATACACCGACATTTACCAGCAGTTAACTGTAGAACTAACCATATTCTATAATACTGTCCACAATACACCAACATTTACCAGCTGTTAACTGTTGAACTAACCATATTCTATAATACTGTACACACTACACCAACATTTACCAGCTGTTAACTGTAGAACTAACCATATTCTATAATCCTGTACACAATACACCAACATTCATCCTCCATCTAAAAAAAAACCAACCCACACACATTAAAAAGAATTCATCTAATACATTGCATTTCAGATGTTAAATAATGAACAACATAGATAACACTTGTGTAAGCACACTTCAAATCTAACAAAATCTGAAAAAAGCAAATCGATGCTTACTCCATGTACAATCCGAAAATAAAATTTTGACTTTGACTAACAACACACTACTCCAGCACAAAACACACACAACAGACGACAACTTGCGTCAAAGATCTTCAGCAGTCTGTGTCCACCAGCCCAAGGTCTGTGCATCACACCACACAAGCCCCATGTCTGTCAACACAAACAATCAATGTTATTTACACTGTTCATAACAGCCCCCCCCTCCCAAAAAAAAACAACAACAAAAAACCCAAACAGCAAAACACCCCAAACGAAACAATCCCACACAGAGGAAGAATACTTACATGAAAAAAAATTCCCAGCAGTTCAGGCACCACCACCACCACCGCAAGGTCTGTCAACACAAACAAACAACATTATTTACACTCAACAACAACCCCCCCCCTCCTCCCCCCCCCCCCCCAAACACATACAGAGAAAGAATACTTACATCAAAATTCTAGTCGTCAGTTTCCATGCGCCAGTATCATCGAAGTCTGTCTACACAAACAACAAACAATATTCATAAACACAGTCTGTACAACTGTTCACAACAGTGCCCCCCCCCCTTCCAAACAACAAAAAACCACGACAACTCACAGATAAAACATTTACAAAAAAAGCCTGGGCAGTACAATACAACACACCACACACAATACAAATTTTGATTGATTATAAAACTATAGCCATTATTCTACCTTGTAATGAAATATCAAGTCATAATTTTGTATCCTTTTGCTTTTAAACGTGCTTTAAAAATGCCCAAGCCCTCATTCTGACCATTTATTACGATGCTAAACTTGTCCGTTTCTCGTTTTGTCATTTCCTGCAGTCTATCATTTCAACTTGTAATAACTTTTCATAGAATTGTCCGCTTTTCAATCTGTTTTTTTCTATTGTATAGACATTTCATTGCAGATAATAAAATGTCAGTAACTAAAAACTGACCTCTGGTGCAATGCGACTCCTTATGTGGTGGAGCATCACATATACTCCAGCTCAAAGCACACACAAAAGACGACTTACATCCAAGATCTTCACCCATTTCTGTACAGCAGCCAAGGTCTGTACAGCAGCCAAGGTCTGTGCAGCAGCCAAGGTCTGTACAGCAGCCAAGGTCTGTACAGCAGCCAAGGTCTGTACAGCAGCCAAGCCCAGGTCTGCAACACAAACAATAAACATTATTTACAACAAACAATAAACATTATTTACAACAAACAATAAAC
Source organism: Stramonita haemastoma (assembly GCA_030674155.1). Taxonomy (NCBI): domain Eukaryota; kingdom Metazoa; phylum Mollusca; class Gastropoda; order Neogastropoda; family Muricidae; genus Stramonita; species Stramonita haemastoma. Next base: position 17,599,740 of record CM060332.1, read on the forward strand.
ATTATTTACAACAAACATAAACATTATTTACAACAACAATAAACATTATTTACAACAAACAATAAATAAATTTATTACAACAACAATAAACATTATATACAACAAACAATAAACATTATTTACAACACAAAAAAAACAACAACCAACAAACAAAAAAAAAACCTGAAAAAACAAATACAACAACCACAAAAGAAACTACGGAAAAAAATCTCAGAGGACATCATTTGTGCGCCACTACCACCACCCCCAGGCCTAAAACATAGAAACAGTCTCTGTTAAACTGTCCAAAACATCCCCCCCCAAAAAACAACCAAAAAAACCCCCAAAACCCACACAAACAACACACACAGAGAGGAAGAATACTTGCATGAAAAACCTTGGCAGTAAAATACAGTACAACACACCACAACACAGCACAGTACAATACAACATAGTACAATACAACACAACACAGTATGACACAACACAATACAATATAATACAACACAACACAGTATAACACAATGCAATACAAACACAGCACAATACAATACAAAACAACTTAATACAACACTCTAAAAGTACAACACAACACACAATACTAACCTGCACAGCAAATTGCCATTCCCCAAGTCCACTCTCCTCTCTGTAGTCTTCCTTCCTTCCTTCAGCTGTGCCAATGTCAGTGACTGTCTGCCAACTCTGTGACAGACAGACAGACAGACAGACAGTCAGCATACAGCACTCGTGCCATCACAACACTCCTCTGGCAATTTGACAACTCGAGTTCGATTCCCAGTCAAGGGGATTTTTCTCCTGGAGTTAACATCAGTGCTGACTCCACTCTCCCCCCTAAAAGTCTTTTGGATGAGACTGTAAACCCAGGCCCCCCGTGTGCAGCGAACGCACGCAGAACATCTTGCGCACACGTTAAATCCTGTTCCGCTTTTCGTAAGAGTAGGCCACAGTGTGCCAGTCAGTGGGAACAGATGACATTTACATAACTGCATACATATGGGGACTGGATGTTAAAAAAAAGCACACGAGTGCTTATTCCATTATCCTCGATATAAAAGAATAAATAAATAAATAAAATAAAGACAACTAGCTCCTTTCCGGTCCCTGCCTGCATGGAGAAAGAGGCCAAGTAGCGAGGGAATGAACACCACACACCACCTTCAGGCCTGTAACACAAACCACAAATAGTATTTATATTGCCCCCCCCCCCCCCTCCACACACACACACACAGACAGAAATCATTGTTGAAATCATGTTGGTTTATTAATGTTGGTGAAATGTTTTTCTCTGCTTTTGTTTTTTTGTTGGGTTTTTTTTGTTGGTTTTTTTCCCTTAGATAGATGGCTTGATGAAAAAAAGCAAATCAATGCTTACTCAATGTACCATCTGAAAATAAAATTTTGATTTTGACTTTGAAAGAATACTTACATAAAAAAAATTCTTGGCAGTGTCCGTGCACCACCCCCCACATCACCACACAACCCTCAGGCCTAAAACAGATAAACAATCGTTGTTACAGTGTCCACAATAACACCCCCCCCCCCCCTCAACACACACACACAGAAAGAATACTTACATAAAAAAAAATTCTTGGGAAGTTTCAGTGCCCCACCTGTCACCATCACCACCCTGAAACATACAAACAGTCTGTAACACTGTCTACAAAATCACCCCCCCCCCCCAAAAAAAAAAACAACAACAAACAACCCCCAAAGACATACACATAGAAAGAATACTTACATAAAAAAATTCTTGGCAGTGTCTGTACAGCAGCACACACCCCAGGCCTGAAATATACAAACAAGTCTCTGAAACACTGTCTACAAAATCAGCCCCCCCCTCCAAAAAAAAAACAACCTCCCAACAAACCCAAAGACATACACACAGAAAAAATACTTACATAAAAAAAATTCTTGACATCTTGGGGCAGTGTATTTACAGCGGCACACATGACACCCCAGGCCTGAAACATACAAACAGTCTCTGTAACACTTGTCTACAAAATCCTCCCCCCCCCTTACCCAGCCCCCCCCCCCCCCCCCCCCCCCAACAAAACACACAGAAAAAAATACTTACAGAAAATATTCCTGGCATCTTGGCAGTGTCTTTACAGCGGCACGCATGACACCCCAGGCCTGAAACATACAAACAAGTCTCTGAAACACTTGTCTACAAAATCACGCCCCTCCCCTCCCCCCCAAAAAGCACACACAAACAGAAAAAATACTTACATAAAAAAATGATCTGTCATTTTCTGTGCACCGGCCTGCCTCCCCTCCAGGCCTGAAAAAAAAACAAACAACAAAAAAACATAATTTATAACCAGTCTGGGAAACTTTCAACACCCCCCCCCCCCAAAAAAAAACAACAACCCCAACACACACACAGACAGACAGACAGAAAACTGACCTGACAACTTGTGTGTGGGCAGGCTGCAAACACTAGCACAAATCCTTTCCACCCTCCACACCTGTCAACACAAAAAACAGTCAACATTGGTTTGTAAGCAAATAGTACTTGCTCACAACTGCACCCCCCTCCCCTCCCCCCCACCTCCCTTCCTGTCCCCTCTTCACACAGAGAGAGAGAGAGAGAGAGAGAGAGAGAGAGAGAGAGAGAGAGAGAGAGAGAGAGAGAGAGAGAGAGAGAGAGAGAGAGAGAGAACTCGAACTCGAACTCGAAAGGTTTATTCATGAAAAAAGGCCATTGGCCCATACATGAAGGGGGTTGCCGAATAGCGATAACGATAATTGCTTTAAGCTGACACACGACGCTACTCCAAGCCATGGAAACCACAGCATTGATTAGTAATGTACATCGAGACACAAACTCTTTACTGTCCAGATATGTTACGGCATTCCGAGCCTTTCTTTCGTCCAGTCTTTGTCACAAACACACCCTTAGGTCTAGGCTAGGCCTAGCCAAGAGACTGCTGTAATAGGTCTCTAAGTGTCGCTAAGTCCCTTGAAGCACAGGATAGGGTCTCCGTGTGTAGTGTGTTCTGGATACGCTTGCCATTCCGCAAACTGGCGAGTTTGACACGTTCCTCTTTTAGCATGTTTTTCTCTTGCTGTTTGACAAACCAGTACACACATACTGGCTCAGTGTCTGGTTGGCATGCACACTGGATCACAATGTCGTCTGACTCACACGTCACAATATCTTCACTGTCTGAATGATGTAGCACGGATTTTCTAAAGTGTGTATTTCTTTGTCTGTCTCTTAGCCTTCTCTGTACGGATCTATCAGTTAGAGTAGCCACGTACTGTTTGACATTTCTTCTGTCGAATGCACCAACAATATTATCATCGTTCACCTCAGGCTGCAAAACACACATATCAGCACAGTCACTACAATCAGACATACAGGGAGGTTCTAAATCAACCGATGATGGCAACTTAACTGATGTTTTTGTGTTGATGTCCTGTGTGTGTGTTGTTGGTAGATCTATTCCATGTGTATCTACACATGCTGTATTCCCCTGTTCTACTCCACTGTCAGGCAGACTCGAGGCACTGAGGACACAGTCACTTTCACACACAACACTTGCCTGCTTCTCTTTATGCTTTCGAGACCGTTCAACATCTCGTCGTCTTTGAGAAAACGATTTTTTCCTGTAGTACTGTGCTTGTGTGCTGCGATTCACTGTTGGATCCGCCATGTTGGTTGACATTGTTGTGTCCACTGGTTTCAGTCGCAAGACAAAAACCACGCTGTCCCCTTCTCCTGCCACTTTCCAGCTGGAAACTGCATTGTCGGTCAGCAGGGCGCCTAAGGTCCTCTCCACAGCCGCTGGAAGTCCAGTAACTGGCATTTTTGAATGAATTTCTAGTTTTACTGCTGCTCACAGAAAATGTACGCCCTGTCCGCTTCACTTCTCGTGACCGCCCGAGAGAGAGAGAGAGAGAGAGAGAGAGAGAGAGAGAGAGAGAGAGAAGAGAGAGAGAGAGAGAGAGAGAGAGAGGAGAGAGAGAGAGAGAAAACAGACAGACAGACAGACAGACAGACAGAGACAGACAGACAGACAGAGGAGAGAGAGAGAGAGAGAGAGAGAGAGAGAGAGAGAGAGAGAGAGAGAGAGAGAGACAGACAGACAGAGACAGACAGACAGACAGACAGACAGACAGACAGACAGACAGACAGACACAGACAGACAGAGTGAGAGAGAGAGAGAGAGAGAGAGAGAGAGAGAGAGAGAAGAGAGAGAGAGAGAGAGAGAGAGAGAGAGAGAGAGAAACAAACACACACACACGTCAAATAAAAGCGAATGCAGCCAAGACATGAAATGAAATGAAAGGTTGATCACACACAACACTTACAATTTTAAGCACAACGACTACAGGACAAAAACAAACAAAGACATAAACACACACACACACATGAAAAACTTACACAGAGATGAAAACACACACTACACTACACAAGACAGAAGATGGTAGGATGGTTAAGACGCCTACCATCACATAAAAAAAAAGTGAGATTCTGGGGTCAATTCCCAGCATTGCCTTTTCTCCTCAGTTTACCGAAAAATCAAACTAAATGTCAAGTCTTTTGGATGAGACTGTAAACACACACACACACACACACACACACACACACACACACACACACACACACACACACACAGACATCACAGACACACACTCACACACACAAACTGAACCCTGATAGAATCCCATCCTGGAACAGCAGCCTGTAACACAGAAATCCCCATGTCAGTATAGCACCTACACCACAATGCAACACACACACCACCACCACCACCATCATTACCACACACATGTACACCACCACCACCATCACCACACACACACAGACACACACACACGGACACACACACAAACACCCCCCACCCCAACCCCCTCCCCTCCCCCCAACCCCTTCCCCCCACCCTCACTCACTTGAATCCCCTATTCATAAGAGTAGGCTATTTTTGTGCAGGTGGAAACAGATAACAATATTTACAAACTGCATACACACAGGGACTGGATGTAAAAAAAAAAAAAAGTACACAAGCGCTTATTCCATTATCCTCGATATAGAAGAATGAATAAATAAAGAATAAAGAAAGAAAGAATAAAGAAAGAAAGAATAAATAAACCGAAAATTTGCTCTGCCAGACACTTGGGTGTTGTGTCTTGACTTGTCTGCTTGTATAAAAGAATAAATACATAAAAATAAATAAATGAATAAATAAATAAATAAATAAATACATAAAAATAAATAAATAAATAAATAAATAGCTGAATCCTATGGACAGTACAGATCACTACAAATTAACCAGGACGGGATAGCCTGGTGGTTAGAGTGAAGATGCATACTGCGCTCAGTATCTGCTGACCCGAGTTCAAATCTCGTTCAAGAGGATTGGATTTTTTCTGTGGAGTTAACATCAGTGCCGACTCCACTCCCCCCAAAAGTCCTTTGGATGAGACTGCTGACTGAGGGCCCTTGTGCTCAAAGCATCTTGCACACATATTAAAACCTGCTCCGTTTTTCGGAAGATTAGGCCATTGTGTACCAGGGTGAACAGATGACAAAAAAAACCCAAATGAGTTCTTATTCCATTATCCTTGAAATAAAAGAATAAAATAAAATAAAATATTACAGATCTCTATCAACACGACACTTCACTACTGTCAACACTACACATCATAACTGTCAACACTACACATCACTACTATCAATATTACACATTACAACTATCAATATTACACATCAATACTATCAATATTAAACATCACTACTATCAATATTAAACATCACTACTATCAATATTACACATCACCACTATCAATGTTAAGCATCACTACTATCAATATTACACATCACTACTATCAATATTACACATCACTATTAACAATATTACACATCACTACTATCAATATTACACATCATACTATCAAAACTACACATCACAACTATCAACTATCGGGTTCGATTCCGGTCAAGGAGATTTTTCTCCTGGAGTTAACATCAATGCTGACTCCACTCTCCCCAAAAGTCTTTCGGATGAGACTATAAACTGACGCCCCGTGTGCGAACGCACACAGAACATCTTGCGCACATGTTAAATCCTGTTCCGCTTTTTGTAAGAGTAGGCCATCGTGTGCCGGTGGGAACAGATGACATTTACAAAACTGTAAACACACGGGGACTGGATGTAAAAAAGCAGAGAGTGCTTATCCCATTATCCTCGATATAAAAAAAACAAAACAAAACACATCACTACTAACATTTCATCTCGTTTCCCTCCACTCTGCTGCAGACAGTTACAAACACCTGATTCAAACCACTTACCGTCACACTTTCTCTATTTCTGTGTTTACAAACACCTGATTCAAATGACTCACCGTTGGCTGTCACCCTCTCTCTATTTCTGGTCCATTAACTATTATTATTCACCTGCCAAAAAGTAAACCATGAGGTTCCGGGTTCGATTCCTAGCCTCCCCCTTTCTTCCCAGTTTGACGGAAAAATCGAACTGAATGTCAAAGTCATTCAGATGAGACTTTAAACCGAGGCCCTGTGTGCAAACGCACGCAGAACATCTTGCGCACATGTTAAAACCCCGTTCCGCCTTTCGGAAGAGCAGGCCATCATGTGCAGGTAGGAGCGGATGACAAAATTATAAAAAAAACCTTACCAGCATGCACACAGGTGTGTTTAGACACCATCCCTGAGAAAAAATCGGAGAGTTGGGGTCCCCAAGGCAGTTCGGGGCTGTATATGGCAATGTTCTATCAGCGACTGCCTTTCCAATGGATCATTCCAGTGGCGTGGAGAGGGGGGGTCTGCTGCATGGGTAACAGCTTGCCCTCCATACTTACTTACCCAGGCTTTGCACTCTAAAGACTAGAGCGCAACTGAACTCCATAGTCTTCCCGAGACTGATGGGTGCCCACTACTACTATTATTATATTATTATCCGGAATATTCCAGAAATGCAGGGTCTAGCCTGTATCGCAGCTCCCAGAATATTCTGGGATGACGTAGGTGGTTGTAACTGAAGGCTCACTTTTGCTTTCAAAGTCACCCAATGAAATGGCGTTCAACAGTCACAAGCAACAAAGATTTTCATCAGGGTATTTTTTTTTCAGGATCAGTCGCGATTGTCTGGAAGAAAAATGGCGGCCAAACGCTTGCACCAGAATTACTTGAAGCGTTTCGCAAGTTTTTGACAATATTGACGGCGAGGATGAGTTTTAATGGCTGGATCTGGTTGAAATAAACAATGACAGAGACGACGAGGTAGGGTTGTAAAATATTTAGGAAAAACTTCGGAAAAATTTATTGAGATCGGACCGAATCGAACTGTGCTAAGTTTTGCTGGATGCACTTCTTGGCTACTCAGCAATTTCGACGTCATTCATTGTTTTACTTTATTTGAGGCAACAAGGTTTCTAAATAACCATTGTTAAATCATTTCAATATGCTGCCGAGTACTTTGCATTACACTAAAATCAAGTGATCGTCATATTTTAATATACTACCAAGTATTTCTCCATCAACACGAAATCAAGTCTATACGTCATATTTTTAATATATACTTTTAACCAAGTAATTATTTCCATCCCTCACACGAAATCAAGCTATCGTCATATTTTGATATGCTGCCAAGTACTTTCCATCCACGAAATCAAGCAATCGTCATATTTTTTTCATAGAATGCCACCACTTAGCACGAAATGAGTGTTCACCGCCATGATGACTGCAATGGCGTTCGATCATTTCGCTGGACTAGACGACAGATAAATCTACACAAGCTCCTGATTTTTTCTAATGTCAAGAGATAGTATTTCCCGAATCACCACATTTTTTAACCAGCAACAACATTGCAAATCGTGTTAAAATCAATCTGGGTCTCGAACGTCGCGACAGTGATCGGTAGTGCACGCGCAGTTTTTAAACTTTCATTTTTTACATTATCATAAACACTGCACGCTGCTATACAATTTCGCTCATTTAATTAAAAGCTTGTTATCTAAGCTTTCCAGTGATTTATTACAGCTTTACACACACAGTTCAGTTTGACATAATTATATCAATAACCAGGGCTGTCTGACCCCACCCTGCTTCAAAACAACACTGACCCATGTTAACCTTCCACTGCTGGATGTAATTAAATGTTGCTCACAGAAATTTTTAGCAGCGGTTGGGTTTTAGGGTTCTTATATGCTCATGAATAACACTAGGTAGGTAAACCTTTACATTTTTGGAAAGTAAATAATACAATGTAGAATATGATACAAATAACAAAAAAAAATAGTATGTAGCTGGAGATATCTAACAAACTGTATTGAAAAAACTGGCAGACAGGTAATCCCCCCCAACCCCCACTCTTCATCAGCTATACACCCCCTTCCATGGCAGAAACACAAAACAGACTGAACAACAAGACGAAGCCAACATGCGTTGGATACATTGTAGCATCAATGTAACAAATCTGCTTCATTCACGATCTTTATTTTTGTCACTGTGGTTTGTAACAATAATTGACACAGACTCCCTGGTGTTAAAACAATCCTCTCCAGATCGTTGTCAAGTGACCGTCATATTTTGATATGCTGCCAAGTTCTCATCATCACACGAAATCAAGTGATTGTCATATTTTGATATGCTGCCAAGTTCTTATCATCACACGAAATCAAGCGATCGTCATATTTTGATATGCTGCCAAGTACTTTCCATCACACGAAATCAAGCGATCGTCGTATTTTGATATGCTGCGGAGTACTTTGCCTCACACAAAATCAAGCAATCGTCATATTTTTTTTATCATAGAACACCACCACTTCGCACGAAATGAGTGTTCACCACCATGATGATTGCAATGGCGTCGATCATTTCGCTGGACTTAGACGACAGATAACGTAACACAGGCTCCTTATTTTTTCTAAAGTCAAGAGATAGTATTTACCGAATCACCACATTTTTTAACCAGCAACAACATTGCGAATCGTGTTAAAATCAATCTGGGTCTCGGACGTCGCGACAGTGATCGGTAGTGCACGCGCAGTTTTCAAACTTTATTTATTTTTTACATTATCAAAAACACAACACGCTGCTATACAATTTTGCTCATTTATTTAAAAGCTCGTTATCTAAGCTTTCCAGTGATTTATTACAGCTTTACACACACAGTTCAGTTTTACATAATTATATCAACATCCAGGGTTGTCTGACCCCACCCTGCTTCAAAACAACACTGGCCCATGTTAACCTTCCACTGCTGGATATAATTATCGTTGCTCACAGAAATTGCACGTAAAACAAATCATTTTTAGCCGCGGCGACCAATGTTGGGTTTTAGGGTTCTTATATATGCTGATGAATAACACTAGATAGGTAAACCTTTACATTTTTGGAAAGTAAATACAGCGTAGAATATGATACAAATAACAAAAAGACATTCGCTAGTATGTAGCTGGAGATATCTCACAAACTAAATTGAAAAAACCGGCAGATAGGTAATCCCCCCAACCTCCACTCTTCATCAGCTATACACCCCCTTCCATGGCAGAGACACAAAACAGACTGAACAACTAGACGAAGCCAACATGTGTTGGATACATTGTGGCATCAACGTAACAAATCTGCTTCATTCACGATCTTTATTTTCGTCACTGTCGTATGCAACAATAATTGACTCAGACTCCCTGGTGTTAAAACAATCCTCTCCAGATCGTTGTCACTCCTATTATCGCTAATTGCACAAAAGACGGGAAGTTCAACATGTGATAGACCCAAACAATTGAAAACAAGGTAAGTTTCTGAAGTGTACTGATGGTGGTCAATTTATGCCCCCCCCCCCCTCCCCCTAAACCCCCCCCCCCCCCCCACCAAACAATGCAATGAACAAAAAAAAACCCAATAAAAAAACAAAAACGTTACAGGTCGACCCTTAAGTTACTTCCCCTTGCAGATGACATCACTACTCAGGGGGCAGAGGGTTCAGTGGTCACATCACCAAACTCAGGACAATGGGAGAGGGCAGGTTTGAGACTGTCCCGCCAACTGGCATTGAACTACAGGTTCTGTCCTCATTGACAGGCTGCTGATACCAAGGCTGTTTTATTTATGTATTAACTACAGGTTCTATCCTCATTGACAGGCTGCTGATACAAGGCTGTTTTATTTAACTACAGGTTCTATTGTCACTAACAGACTGCTGATACCAAGGCTGTTTTATTTATTAACAAAAAATATGCTTATTGACACACTAGGTTTTCTTTTTAACTACAGGTTCTATCCTCATTGAAAGACTGCTGGCTGATCCTGCTTTGTCTACTGAAGGACAGTGTAGTCACTGCTCTGTGCTAAGGTCTACAGACCACAGGATTCCATTCACAGAGAAATCAGACATCACGATACACAGACCACAGGATTCCATTCACAGAGAAACCGGACATCACGATACACAGACAACAGGATTCCATTCACAGAGAAATCAGACATCACGATACACAGACAACAGGTGATTAAGCCTTGTTCCCCCGAGGTCACACACTGTTCAGTTACTGTGAAACGTTGTGTCAAAGGGGAGCAAATTTTACAACTTTCAATAGTCACTACATAAAAAACCTGATTAAATATATTTTTTACTTCTTTTACTGCAAGAAATGTAAAGTGCACACTGAGCCACGCACTTTTGCATTCATGCAGTTGTTCACGCACAAAAAAAAAAAAAAAAACAACGAAAAAGAATCATCACATCATTTTGTTTGCTATGGGTATGGCAATCGTGATCTCTTCTATCAAACTTGTAAAAGCATGCGTTTATGGGCGGTCTAGGGGAATAACTCAATAAGATTTAAATCTAAGGTTTCAAATCAAATCAAATCAAATTTTTGTTTCCAGATGGTACATTGATTAAGCATCGATTTGCTTTTTTTCTTTTGTTTAGGAGGTGGTCACCACTACATAGCCACTGGGTTACATTCAAGGAGGAATCTCACGTCATGATACACAGGTAACTGGTGACTGATATGGTCCGGTTTAAGTGAGGGTTAACACTACAGACCACTGGGTTACACTTAGGCATCATTGCTATCATTTATCGTTCTTTTATCATTCTTTTATTTCAAGAATAATGGAATAAGGTTCATGTTTTTTTCAGTTTTTTTTTTTTAAAACATCCGATCTCTTATGTTCATGTGGTTTTGTAAATGTAGTCCTCTGTTCCCACCAGCATACAATGGCCTACTCATCAGAATAATGGAACAGGTTTTAATAATTGTGTTCGCACACATGACATGGGTTTATAGTCTCATCTGAAGGGGGTGTGTGTGTGTGTGTGTGTGTGTGTGTTGTGTGTGTGTGTGGTGAGTGCGAGTGCGAGTGTGAGTGTGTGAGTGTGTGTGTGTGTGTGCAAATCTAAAATCTGTAAATCTTTTGTGAATGGTTGCACAAGAAGAGTGAATGTTTTAAATGCAAGTGCTTTGATCAGTTTGCTTTACAAGATTCAGCGCTTTACAAATTCCATACATTATTATTTTATCATTAAACACGAGATACAAGGTTTTGGTGGTGGCAAACCCTACAGACCTACTAAGCAGCTATATTAGCAGAGAAATTCGACACCATAATGCATAACAATATTAATTAACAATGGGTCACTGTTGCAAGCTTTAGGTGGTAACGACAAACACTACAGGGCCACTGAGCAATATTAGCACATATAGCTTATCTCATCATGTTTCAAAGTCGGTCACTGTTGCAAGCTTTAGGTGGTGGCTACAAACACGACAGAGCCACTGAGCTTTTAGCACATACAGCTCATCTCTTCATACTTCAAAGTCAGTCACTGTTTCAAGCTTTAGGTGGTGCTACAAACACGACAGAGCCACTGAGCTTTAGCACATACAGCTATCTCATCATACTTCAAGTCAGTCACTGTTTCAAGCTTTAGGTGGTGGCTACAAACACGACAGAGCCACTGAGCTTTAGCACATACAGCTTATCTCATCATGTTTCAAAGTCGTCACTGTTTCAAGTTTTGGTGGTGGCAAACCCTACAGACCTACACAGCTATACTAGCAGAGAAATCCGGCATCATGATGCATAACATAATTAACAATGGTCTCTGTTTCAAGCTTCATGATGCATAACATAACTAACAATGGTCTCTGTTTCAAGTTTAAGGTGGTGGCGACAAACACGTCAGAGCCACTGGGCTATATTAGCAGAGAGACCTGACATCATCATACTTCAAAGTCGGTCACTGTTGCAAGGCTTTAGAGGCAGTAAACACAACAAACCCTCTGAGCTTTTAGCACAGAAATCTGACATCATGATACCAGAAAAGTTGGGCCCTGACTCACGGTTTAGGAGGTAGCAAACACTACAGACAGACTCTCTGAACTACATAAACACAGAACTCTCAGACACAATCACACATACATAGTTGGTCACTGAGTCAAGGTTTAGGAGGTGGTGAATTCTACACTCACTGAACCACACACACACAGAACTCCAACACAATCATACACAACTTGTTGCTTTCTCTGACACAATCACACACAACTCGTTGCTTACTCTGTCACAATCACACACACCTAGTTGCTTACTCTGTTTATTGTACACTTAAGTCTAAATACTCAATAATAATAATAATAATGATAGTAATAACAAAAAGCATGTTTATTGCAAACTTAGTCTAAATACTCAATAATAATAATAATAATGATAGTCATAATAACAACAAAGAAACTATTTATAATGCCTTAATCTCATGATGAACACAAAAGCCTGAGGTGTTTGTTTTTTTAACAACAGAAATGTTATATAAAGGAAAAAGGAATAAAAATATTTTTTTTTAAAAATGGTTCAAGTGAATGTGTTTCACACACACACACACACACACACACACACACACACACACACACACACACACACACACACACACACCACAACACAACACACACACAGACACAACACAACACAACACAACACACAACACAACACACACAACACAACACAACACAACACAACACACACACACAACACACACACACACATACTTACAGAAGAATGAAAAACCAAACACAGGCACTGGCACCTAACACTGGCTGCTTAATCAAGGAGAGGGAAACAGAGGAGATTTGAAAGAGGACTTGAAGGACTAGAAGATGTGGACATGTGGACACACAATGCCACGGCAAATTAATTATGATATGCTTCATCAAAAGCCTACATCTGATACTTTCAAATCCAACCTCAAGACACACACTTCTTTCCCACCGAGATAGAATCTTCCCCTGTAGTTATAAACCTCTTTATCTGTTCCTACTGTCAACATACATCTCCATCTCTATCATCACCTAGCCCAAGTGCATTGTGTGTGAGTGTGTGTGTGTGTGTGTGTGTGTGTGTGTGTGTGTGTGTGTGTGTGGGTAGATGAGAGAGAGAGAGAGAGAGAGAGAGAGAGAAGAGAGGAGAGGAGAGAGAAGAGAGAGAGAGAGAGAGAGAGAGAGAGAAGAGAGAGAGAGAGAGAGAGTCTAAAATATGTTACTTTTGTGAACAGTCGCAATTTGAAAGCCAGCGCTTTGATTAATTTGCTTTTCAAGATTCAGGACTACAAAATATCCTTAAATTTTTCTCATTCTCATATTACTGTTATTAACAGATACTACTGATATTAATACTGTATTTCTTACGGCCAATGCTTTCTGCATGTACAACGTTTAACTGCCTTACTGTTGTTTTGTTTGTTGCGATCAGAAGCAATTATCATCAGTCTGAACCAGCAAGGTTGCCAGTAGCATTTATACATACATAGAATTTATATTGCGCTCTAACTTGCAAAAACAAACTGAAGGCGACCAAATACAACTCTGCCTACATTAACTGTCCAATATACTGTTTTTTTAATTAAGCAGAGTAGGCCACCTCGAACCGATAAGGACATGAGCTAGCTTTGCCCAGCATGCACCCTGCAACCTGGAGAACAATGAGCTCCCACAGATTCCACTAGCCCAAGACAAGCTGCCTGACATGACCAGTGCATGCCCCAACCACTTCAGAGAGTTAAAGGGGTCAGTGCGATGTTCTGTATTTCCTGACAGACCACTTTAACAAGTTAGAGACAGATAAGTCTTGTATTCTGTATTTCCTGAATAACCACTTTAACACGTTAGAGACAAGTCTGGTATTCTTTATTTCCCCACCACTTTAAAGACAAAAAGGGAAGTCATTGCTATTTATCCCCCCAAATATTTTAACGAGTTAGAATTTTGTTTTCTGACATCACTTCATCCACAACACACAAGAACCAAAAAAAAAACAAAAGCACTTCATTTTCTGGTGACTAGGCAATAGTGGACATGTCAAATGGCAGTCAACTACTTTTTTTTTATCAATCATAAAAAATAATGCACACAAAAATATCAGAAATGCCAAATCTCAAATGTTGTTCTCGTCGCTATCACATACTACTAGTCCTGTTGCATAGATATACTTTGGAATAATACCCCCCCCCCCCCCCCCTCTCCAAAAAAAAAGATGAGAAATGCCAAATCTCAATTTTGTTCTAGTTGTTATCACATACTACAGTCCAGTTGCATAGATATACTTTGGAATAATGCACCCCCCCCCCCCCCCCCCCAACAAAAAAAAGAGGAGAAATGCCAAATCTCCATGTTGATCTAGTTGCTATCACACACCAGTTCTGTTAACACTGATAGACAGAAACTGTGCAACAGACCAGGAATGGAACCGTGTAGCTAGAAATATCCACTCTACTGCGGTCTGTCTGTGTTCTACATGAGCACTCCATCTCTGCCAACCACAATCAATAACTCGCTGTCAAAACACGCACAGAAAACCAGTCCCATCACCTACATACACCCCGATTCATCCATATAAAGCCCAAACCATATTCCTACAATACAATCATCCATGTAAAGCCCAAACCATATTCATTCAATACAATCGACTGGACAAGTACTGGGAGGATCTACCCACCCTGTACCACCCCGAGTGCTTGCAACAGATTTTTTGTCGATGCTTCTGTGTCACGCATGGCATACAGAAGTATCTAGTCACCTAGCATTGGCAACCGATGAACAGATGAAAAGTTGTAATCATCGAAAAGTTCAAGTTCAATTTCCTTGGTAAAAATAAAAACCAAAAAAAAAATTGGTTTTTGAGTGTGACAGTGAATGAATGAATGATGTTTGAGACATTGACAGTTGTGTTCAGTGTGACAGTATGAAGGGGAGGGGGGAGGGATTCAGTTTTAATGCTTCGTTTTATTTTTTACTCAAATAAAGGCTACACTCCATGAATGAACATGTTGTTATTCCTCTTCCATACCTGGGGTTAGCTATACAGTCAGCTCAAGCCTGGTGTAACAAAGAGAGGACTTCAAACCAGAACTGCTCTAGCCACACAAAGAAGGGTCCATCTTACTCGTATTTGGAAAAAAACAGATATTTAGGAAAGGCGCTCACACTTCAAAACACTGCCAACACTAAAGGGCCTGTTGTTTACAGACAAGTGAAGAATAGACTTAAACACAGCAAATGAAAACAGAATCCATCCCAAGTGCAGAGATGGGGTTCAACATAACACTCCTAAGAAAAAGCTGGACTGAAAGATGATGCGTGTGCTTTGTGCTTTCTTTCTCTCAGTCCTGTCCCTGCAGTGTCTGTTCTAACTGACCTGACTTACCTCTGCCATGCTGAGCAACAGACAACCACCATTGTCATGTTCGGACTACAAATCCATATCAGCACAGATACACAGAGAGAGACAGGATCATTCTCTGACTACAAATCCATATCAGCACCAATACACAGAGAGAGACAGGATTATTCTCTGACTACAAATCCATATCAGTACAGATACACAGAGAGAGACAGGATTATTCTCTGACTACAAATCCATATCAGACAGATACACAGAGAGAGACAGGATCATTCTCTGACTACAAATCCATATCAGCACAGATACAGAGAGAGACAGGATCATTCTCTGACTACAAATTCGTAATCAGCACCGATACAGAAAGAGACAGGATTATTCTGACTACAGGCTGAAATCAGCACAGATACAGGAGTTCCACTCTCATTCTCTGACTACAGGCTGGCTGATACAGACAAAAAAAACAACCAAAACACATGCCAATGTACTGCTACTACTACTACTACACTACTGTCTATGCTCTTTCTTGTTTCCACACTGTACTTACTAACAAACACTTAGGCTGGCTTGTCTATGCTCTTTCTTTTTTCTAACTCTAAAGTAGTGCAGGAGTTAAATTAATACAGTACTGCAAGCAGTGTAGTTTAGTACTGCAGGCAGTGTAGTCGAGTCGAGTGATTCAGGGAGTGATTTCCTGCCCCCCCCCCCCCCCCCCTCCCCTCCCCTCTCTCTCTATCTCATTCTTGCTCTGGATTAACCATTATGTTGTCCAAAAACAGCAAAACAATGTTTCCTCTGTGTGTGTGTGTGTGTTGTGTGTGTGTGTGTGTGTGTGTGTGTGTGTGTGGTGTGTGAGTGTGGTGTGTGTGTGTGTGTGTGTGTGTGTGTGTGTGTGTGTGTGTGTGTGTGTGTGTGTGTGTGTAGGGTCATGCAAACTAAACATAATTTACACAACTGTTCTCTTAAAATTTAACTGTCAAAGAAAGCCCAACTCTCATAAGCCAACAAATGCACGTTTGTAATGGAATGGGGGGGGAGGGGGGGTAGCTGCGTTTGTGGCATTGTGTTCTTCAGGTGAAAAGCATTTCATGTTTACAAACAAATTCTGTTCTGTCAAGATGATGTCATTGACAAAAAAAAAGAAGTCTGATGATAACTTGAAGAAATATTGCATACATAATACTAATTTTAAAGCCATGACATTAACTCGAAGAATATTGTATACATAATACTTAAGCTAAAGCCACGACATAACTCAAAGAATACTGCATACATAATACTAATTTTAAAGCCATGACATTAACTCGAAGAATACTGTATACATAATACTTAAGCTAAAGCCACGACATAACTCAAAAAATACTGCATACATAATACTAATTTTAAAGCCATGACATAACTCGAAGAATACTGCATACATAATACTGAAGCTAAAGCCATGACACGACCAACTGTCCCACTGAAGACAAGATGTCTGTCTATACAACTGTTCAGCATCTTCACGCCATGAAATGTGCTGCTGACTGCAAATCAGTTTGTATGTGTACTTCTGTGTGTGTGTGTGTGTGTGTGTGTGTGTGTGTGTGTGTGTGTGTGTGTGTGTGTGTGTGTGTGTGTGTGTGTGTCTGTGTCTTGTGTTGTGGTTAGGGGGGGGGGGGGGGGGGGGAGAGTGGTGGGGGGAGGGGAGGAGGGAGATGCGATAGGGAGGGGGGAGGAGAGGTGGTGGGGAGTGGGCTGGGAGTCGTGTGGGGGGGTGGGGGTAGGGGGAGGGGGTCAGCTGTGTCATTACACCATAATTATCATAAAGCTTTCAGATTAAGTCACTAACTACAAAAAAAAAAAAAAAAAAAAAACACCAAAAGTTTTCAGGAAACAAAACCGAAGCATTTTCAGCACATTATTGTAAAGCTTTCAGATTAAGTCACTAACTACAAAAAAAAAAACACCAAAAGTTTTCAGGGAAAAACAAGCTGAAGCATTTTTCAGCAGCATTGATGACAAACAATGCTTTCCACAAGTCTTTGCCCCATCATTCTGACCACACATCTTCATCGCTGGCTTTGGTTTTTGGCCCTCTACCCCCCCCCCCCCCTCCCCACAGCCCCAGTCTGTTCTGGGTGACACTGGCTAACAGTAACTACCCCCCCCACTCCCCCCCCCCAAGTGTCTCAGAATGATCCTGACAAGACTGTTGGAGAGTCATTGTCCACTGTCATCATAGTGATCTTGTCAACATCCAATGTACACAAGTAACAACATTCTGTAGGCTATTTTCTTCCTCCTTTTTTTTCTTCTTTTTTTTTCTTTTTGTTCTTTTGTTTTCTTTTTATCCTTTTCATTCTGTTGTTTTTGTTCTTTCTTTTGTTTTCTTCTTCTTTCTTTTGTTTCTCTTCTTCTTTCTTCTGTTTTTTCTTTTCTTTTTTTTTTTCCTTTTGTTTTTTCTTTCCTTTTGTTTTTTCTTTTGTTTTCATTTTCTTTCTTTTTTTTTTCTTTTTAAAGGAGCTATATAGGATACTTAATGCAAAAAAAAAAAAGTTCTCTCTCTCACTACACAATGCCAAAAAATGCACAACCACACACACACACATTCTACTCAATACACCCCCACACAAAAGATGAGCGTACACACACACACTACTCAATGCCAACCCCCCCCCCCCCCCCCAAAACACACACAAAAAACCAACGCACACACACACAATACTCTAAGTCAAAAGAAAAATAACACACTACTCAATCTAAAAAAAAAAAAATGCATGCACACGCGCACACACACACTACTCAATGCAAAACAAAAAAACACACACAAAAAAAAAGCACGCACACACACACTACTCAATGAAAAAAACAACAACAAAAAAACACGCGCGCGCACACACACACACACACACACACACACACACACACACACACACACACACCTCAATGAAAAAAAGACAAAAACAAAAAAACCGCACACACACACACATACAAATACACACACTACTCTAAGCAAAAAAAAAAAAAACAAAAAAATGCACACACATACACACACACACTGCTCAACACATAGGATGCAAAACTGGCCGACAATAAATGCTGTCTATAGAAATCCACACCATTCCTTTATCTCTGAACTGGCCGACAATAATAAATGCTGTCTGTAGCTGAACTGGCCTGACAACAATAAATGCTGTCTGTAAGAATCCGCAAACCATTCATTTATAAATCTCTTCCTGCAAACACCACCGTTTGTTCCCAGTTGCTTAAAAAAAAAAAAAACCAAAAAAAAAAAAAAAATCCCATTACTGGCGGTTGGTAGCCCAGCTGACCACACAGGTCATCATACCAGGGCTACCTACGTATCACTTCACTTGCTCAGCTCAGCTCAGCTCAGCACAGAGGGGATGGAGGAACAGGCTGCTATTCCTGTCAGGACAAGGCTCCATCCATCTTGCCCCTGACTCTCTCCTCTCTCTCTGTGCCTCACTGTCTGTGTCCCCGATTCCTCCCTGTGCACACTGCTGCCTGCTTTCTGCTGCTCCATCTTGGCCCCTGACTCTCTCTCTCTCTCTGTGCCTCACTCACTCTGTCTGTGTCCCGGATTCCTCCCTGTGCACACTGCTGCCTGCTTTCTGCTGCTCCATCTTGGCCCCTGACTCTCTCTCTCTCTCTGTGCCTCACTCACCTGTCTGTGTCCCGGATTCCTCCCTGTGCACACTGCTGCCTGCTTTCTGCTGCTGCTGCTGCCTCTCTCTGCCTTCACAGGGGAGGGATGCATGGCCAGCATGGAGGGAGGGAGGGAGGGTGGATGGTTGGACACTGTCCTTGTCTGACCACTTGATGACCGCTCGCTCGCTATCTGTCTGGTGAATGATGACGACAACATGACAGCTGTTGT
>CM060332.1:17619362-17624362 GCA_030674155.1 Stramonita haemastoma
TGTTGAGGGAAAGGGAAAGGGAAGGCAGCGTTGATGGAAGGCAGGAAGGCAGTGTTGATGGAAGTGCTCCAACAGCTTGATCAGTTGACGACAGTACAGGACCCAGAGTTCTGAACCATACAACAGGCAGGGCCGCCACAGCTCTGTGTACTTGGGTTTTTGTTGACAGGTGGGGGGTTGGTTCTGCCATACATTCTTGGACATATATAGACAGCAACAACAATAACAAACACACACAGACACACACAACACACAAACGACACAAACACAGACACACATAACACACACACTCACACATACACATACATACACACACACACACCAGGTCACAACACACACACAACACACATAGAAACAGGCGCACACACACACAATACATGCACGCACCCACCCACACACGCGTGCGCACACACACACACAAACTTGCGCACACACACAGAGACGCCCGTGTGCACACACACAAACACACACAGAGTCTCTCTCTCACACACATACACACACAGACTAACATGAACACACAAACACACAAAGGCACACACACACAAAGGCACACACACACAAAACCCAAACACACAAACACACTAACATGAACACACAAATACACAAACGTATGCGCACACACACACATACACAAACACACCACAGACACACAAACACACACACGGTGACACACAAACACACACACACATACGAGGGGACAGGATAGCCTAGTGGTCAGAAAATTGCCCTCGCAATTTGACGACCCTCCACTCTCCCCAAAAGCCTTTTCGATGAGACTATAAACTGAGAACCTGTGTGCAAATGCATGCAGAACATCTTGTGCACAAGTTAAATCCTGTACCGTTTTTCATAAGAGTAGGCCATTGTGTGCCGGTGGGAACAGATGACAATATTTACACAACTGCATACACATGGGGACTGGATGTAAAAAAGTACATGAGTGCTTATTCCATTATCCTGGATATAAAAAAGAATAAATAAAAATAAATAACACAGACACACACACACATGGGACGGGATAGCCTGGTTGGTTAGAGCGATATGCAATGCGCTCATATCCCAGGTTTGAATCCCATTCAAAGAGATATCTGCTCCTGGAGTTAACATCAGTTCCAACTCAACTCCCCCAAAGTCCTTCTGGTGAAACTATAAACCAAGGTCCCATGCGCAAACACGTAGCGAACATCTTGCGCACATGTCAAAACCTGTTCCGATTTTCGGATGAATATGCCACTGAGCGCTGGTAGGAACGGATGACAAAAATTTACGAAACTGCATACACATGGAGACCAGATGTAAACAAGCACAGGAGTGTTTGTTCCATTATCTCCAAAACTAAAGAATCACACACACACAGACACACAGACACACACACACACACTCACACACTCACACACACACGCCACACACGCACACACACACACACACGCCAGGAGAGACAGGCAGAAGTTTCAACTGACCCCAAATCACACATACCTTGCCACATGCTGTACTGGCCTGGTGGCACAGCAGTGACTTACATTTACAGTGAAGGCAGAGTCATCAACTGTGATTGAGCTGCTCACTCTGCTGCTGTCTGTCTGTCTCTTCGTCTGTCCATCCTGCAAACACACCAACCTGAGTCACTGACATCTTCAGAGTGAAAAGGATAGTCTTTATTTATTTATTTTTTTATTTTATTTTTTTTTACCACTTTATGTCACAGCAGATTTCTCTGCGTGAAATTCGGGCTGCTCTCCCAGGGAGGGCGCATTGCCACAAGTGCAACACCTACCCATTATTTTTTTTTCTCAGGAATGGTGCCTAAACACGACACCTGTGTGCATGCTGGTTTTTTGTTTTTTTCAATTTTGTCATCCGCTCCTACCGGCACACAAAGGCCTGCTCTTCCGAAAGGCGGAACAGGGCTTAACATATGCGCAAGATGCTCTGCGTGCGTTCACACATGGGGCCTTGCTTTATAGTCTCATCCGAAGTATGATGTCTTGATCAGGTGATGACAATGCGTTTCTTTGTCTGTGAACAGAAGACTGTATTTGAGACTGAGTGTGTGAAAAAAAGGCAGTTGTTCAATACTTTATGTTTGTCGGTAATGACAGTTTTTCCTGAGAGAAAATTCTTTATAAACAGAATAAACAAACACACCAACCTGCGTCACTGACATCTCCAGGGTGAAAAGGACAGTCTGATGTCTTGATTAGGTGATGACAATGCGTTTCTTTGTCTGTGAACAGAAGACTGTATTTGAGACTGAGTGTATGACAAAAGGCAGTTGTTCAATACTTTGTGGGGAATAATAGTTTTTCCTAAGAGAGCGAGAGAGAGAGAGAGACAGACAGACAGAGAGACAGAGAGACAGAGAGAGGCGCGTATGCACAAGAGAGGAGAGAGAGAGAGAGGGAGGGAGAGAGAGGGAGAGAGGGAGAGAGAGGGAGAGAGAGAGAGAGATTTTTATTTTATTTTTATTTTTATTCATTTTTATTGAGGATAATGGGATAAGCACTCTTGTGCTTTTTTACGTCCAGTCCCCGTGTGTATGCACTTTTGTAAATATCTGTTCCCACCAGCACACAATGGCCTACTCTTACAAAAAGCGGAACAGGATTTAATGTGTGCGCAAGATGTTCTGCATGTGTTCACACACGGGCCTCGATTTAAAGTCTCATCCGAGAGACTTTAGGGGAGAGTGGAGTCAGCATTGATGTTAACTTCAGGAGAAAAATCTCGATCGAAATCAAAACCGGGTTGTCAAATTGCCAGTGCTATGTTCTGACCACTAGGCTATCCTGTTCCAATTTTCATAAGAGTAGGCCGTTATGTGCCAGTGGGAACAGATGACAATATTTACACAACTGCATACACACGGGAAACTGAATGTAAAAAAGCACATGAGTGCTTATCCCATTATCCCCAATATAAAAGAATAAAATAAATAAATAAATAAACACACACACAGAAACAACAGATGGTGATGATAAATAAAAAAAAGCAACAAAACAATTCAAACCACTGAAAGCCCCTTACCACCACCACCAATTAAGTCTAGCCAACCCTATAAATCCTAACAGGGTAACAACTTGGTAAAGTGGAAGAAGAAACTTCAACCAATATTCATCACTATGGGAAAAGAGCTGTTGCAATAGCAAACTCACTCTCTCACTCAATCCTCGTGGCCCCGCTGAGGGGGGCATAAGGCACAGACAAGAGACCTCCAGGCAGTTCTATCTTGGGCGAGCCACTGCAGCTCATTCCAGGTCTTTCCCATTATCTTCATTTCCTCCTCCACAGTCCCTTCTCCAGGTCTGAGGGGTTGGGCTCTGTTTGCTTCCCAGGAGGTGTCCAGGACAAAGGCCTCAAGAGGGTGTCTGCCTTTCTTCATGCGCAATAGCAAACTACAAAGGAACAAATATCAAAGATTCTAAGAAAAAGGAAATTATGCGCACACACAACACACACGCACACACACATGTAAACACACACACGTGTACACACACATCCACACATGCATATACACATGTGTTTAAATACTGACAGTTTATATGATTTTGAACCTCAGTTGTGAATAGGTCTTGAAAGTATTCACAGACGGATCTGTCTTAGAATCGGTCATGTGCAGGGCTACATTTGTTATACCCGACTTAAAAGTAAAAAGATCTTTTTGTATTGGATTTTTTTTTTCAATATTCACATCTGAATTGTTCACAATTTTTATGGCGCTAAATTATCTTTCAAATATTTCTCTTGCGATTTACAATGTCGTTTTTTGTGTTGATTCAAAATCAGTTTTACTTGTTCTGAAACATTGGGACTCTAAAATAAGAAATTATATTATTTTTGAAATCAAGATTCTTGTGCATTCTCTTGTTTCTAAAGGTATTGGGATAAATTTTTGCAGGGTGCCATCACATTGCAGTGTTTACTGGAACGAGTTGGCAGATTCTCTGGCAAAACGCAATGCTTCAGAATGTACAAGTGACATAGTGATTAAAAGTATAGGTCTACGTTTATCTCCATTTGAAATTATTTCAATTCTTGCAAACTCTATGTATTCAAAGTTCTTTTAGACTTCACTTAAATCTTTTGTGTTGCCCACAGAATATAGAAATCATAATTCATAAACTATGTCTGAATGCTTGGAAAACTATTCAAAAATGTTTTCTGCATCTGTTCAGCTATTATATCAGCCCATCATGTATTGTTTGATTGCCCTGTGCTCATTGCCTCAAATAAAAGCAAAGGGATAGATCTAAAAAAAATCTGGAAATATCCAAAGTGTTCTGTATGATTCCGAGTCGCATATCCCAGTATCAGTTGCAAAAAGTATTTGCCAGTCACCAGTAGGACAGTTACTGTAAATGAAATTTTATAAAATTATCATTGTCCACTACATTCTTCATCCTTTCACCTTTCCCCTCATCCCTTTTTCAGTACATTCTTAATGTAAATGTACCATTTTCTAAAACCACCTTGTAAGTGAATGGACATTTAACCAATGAGAAGAAGAACACATATGTGTGCACATCTATTGCCTACATCACTCACACTCACTCAGTCCCATGTCCCAAAGGACGTGAGAGAAGACGCAACAGAGATCTTTTTCCATGCTTCACGATCCTCTGTGGCTAGTAGGAGGTGTTGCAAGGGTTGGGCGGTCCAGTCTTTGATGTTGTCTACATCAGTACATGCTGTAAGGGAAAGAATATACTTTAGGTACAAGTTTAATCATAGAACTGAAAATTTATTTTAAAAAAACAACCAAACAAACAACTAATCTGCTTGATGAGAGAGAGAGATGTCAATTTTTTTTTTATTTCAAGGAAAATGAATGAATAAGCACCAATGTGCTTTTTTCACATCTAGTCCCCGCCTTAAGGTACACATGATAATAAAATAAATCCAATACAGATACATCATAACAGTAAATCAGCCCCAAACCCACATATTCACACAGAAAAACAAACAACAAAAAAACTAAAGAAAGAAAAAAACAGCAACTAAAA
>CM060332.1:17634362-17636862 GCA_030674155.1 Stramonita haemastoma
TCTTGTCATCTATTCCCACCGGCACACACGATGGCCTACTCTTACCAAAAGCGGAATAGGATTTAATGTGTGCGCAAGATGTTCTGCGTGGGTTCCCAGAAAAGGCCTACATGGGTTAGAAGCAGCCTTCATTCAAACTGAGGTAGTCTGCTAGATCTCTCTCCATGCTCTCTCTATACTAGCCTACCAGAGACTGTATAAGCTATTTATTTATTTATTCTTTCATATCGAGGATAATGGAATAAGCAATTATATGCTTTTTTACATCCAGTCCCCATGTGTATGCAGTTTTGTAAATGCCATCTGTTCCCACCAGCACACGATAGCCTACTCTTACAAAAAGCGGAACAGGATTTAACCTGTGGGCAGAACATTTCTGGTGCGTTTGCACACGGCCACGGTTTTAAATCTCATCCAAAAGACTTTAGAGGGGAGTAGAGTCAGCACTGATGTTAACTCCAGAGGAAAAATCCCCTGACCGGGAATCGAACCTGATTCTACGCTGAGATAGCCGTCTGCACTGTTTCAGCGCCACCACGCTGGCAGCTGGCCTGTCAGAGGCATGGAGGCGTGGAAAGCCGGCACTACATACACCCATGACTGTTGTAACTACTGTTTTAAAACACCTATTTACTCCCTAATTACACTAAATTTTGGACACATATTCACAAAAAGTCAAAAACATTTTTAACTCTTCACATAGAAATTAATCGAAACTGTCAAGAATGCTATTTATGAATAAAGGAAAAGGTATGAATGCTAGAGAATATCTGGTTAAGTGACCCTCCGCCACAAAATGAGTCGCTTAGCACAATACTCAATTTTGCGTGAGGAGCCATTAAAGGCAGGTGGGGGTCAAGTTGTCAATTTTGAGATTTTGATCAATTATTAAACTATATCTGTTTTTTTTTTACCTTGTAATAAAATATCAAGGCATAATTTTTGTTCCTTTTGCTTTTAAATTTGTTTTGAAAATACCCAAGCCCTCATTCTGACAACCTGTTACGAAAATAAACTTGCTGGTTTCTCATTTTGTCACATCTTGCAGTCTATCATTTCAATTTGTAATAACATTGCACAAAGTTGTCCAATTTTCAATCTGTTTTTTTGTATTGAATAGCCTTTTTATTGCAGATTAATAACTTGTCAATAACTAAAAATTGACCTCTGGTGCAATGCGACTCCTTATGTGGTGGAGCGTCATCTCTCTCCGACCTTTAGTACCGTGCTTAACCACAATTCATTGTTTGATGTACCAGACTCTTTATAACAGTTAATAACCAGCCATTGAGTAGCCTAGTTGAGTAAATCAGTCAAGTAGGAGAGAGAGAGAGAGAGAGAGAGAGAGAGAGAGAGAGAGAGAGAGAGAGAGAGAGAGAGAGAGAGAGAGAGAGAGAGAGAGAGAGAGAGAGAGAGAGAGAGAGAATCAATGAATGAACGAATGAATAATCTTTATTTTTCAAGGGTTACAGAGTAAGCATTACATACTTTTTTTCAACCGGCCCTTGCCCTGATCAGGAAATAAAGCTAAGAAACCCCCTCCCTACCCCTACATACCAGCATCACCACCACCAGCAGTTCAAGCAATATTTTAAAAGAAGAAAACAGAATACATTCAACAAAACGCGTCATCCCAACTGGCTACACTGATAATTATTTAAACAAAAAATAACATAGCAAAAATTTTTTTTTTAAATAGCAAATATTCAGGACCATGAAACAGAAGGCATTGCAAATCTATAATGCGTGAGTGTGTGTGTGTGTGTGTGTGTGTGTGTGTGTGTGTGTGTGTGTGTGTGTGTGTGTGTGTGTGTGTGTGCTCGCGCGTGTGCGTGTGTGTGTGTGTGTGTGTGTGTGTGTGTGTGTGTATGTGTGTGTGTGTGTGTGTGTGTGTGTGTAAGCTGGAAAAACAAGCAAAGTAGGCATAAAAGGGGAAAAAAACAGATTAAAAAACAACAACATAAAATCCTTTAAACACAAAAACCTATATGAGAGAGAGAGAGACAAGGCAAGGCAAGGCAAAGTATTTTATTCGAGGATAATAGATAAGCACGTGTGCTTTTTTACATCCAGTCCCCGCCCTTTTCAGGGATACATCAAGTTGAAAAGATACTAAAAATAAAGCTTTACGCAGTACCAAACAACACACAAGAATAAGGACACTATATATGATAAGGTAATAAAAATGCACTCGATCAGAAGACAAAAATCAGAAGTCACAATAAAAAGATTTTGATTATGAAAGAATAGAAAAGTGTTAATAGGTAAAGAGCAAACAAGAGAACAAGATGAAATAAACAACTGAAAACATCAATCCACCACCATCTGTCAAAAGTTATACATGTGATATAAATCATACATTTGGATAAAAGGGGGGGGGAAATTTTTTAAACTAATATCCTTATTGGAGGGGGGGGGGGGGAGATACTGCCAATAAAAATATAAATAAAATCAACAATTATAATGATCAAAATACCAAAAGTAAGGAACTATACCAAGT
>CM060332.1:17644362-17658972 GCA_030674155.1 Stramonita haemastoma
GATTTGAATTAAAATCCAGGTTGTGTTGTCTATACCTATGAGGCTATGTGAATTTACATATCCAAATTTCTGTCCATGGTACCTTTCTATTCATATCCTTTGCCTTTGTAATAATTTTTGTTTTAACATTCCATACATTAGCTAACTGTAGATGAGGAGATGTACCCGTTTTTCACAAAATAGACTATTTTTTTAAATCACAAAAATATTTAACCATAATATTCACTGTTGAAAGTGAATATTCTAGGTCTAAAATATGTTTTTTTTTATGTGTAAAATTTTTTTGCAAAATCTTTTGTAGAACCCGAGATACAATAATCAGCCAAAATGAGTGCTGCGGCCAGCGGTAGTCGCCCATTAAAATAAGTCTAATATTTGAGAAAATTCATATATGATCTTAAAACATTGTAAGTACGTATTTCTTTGTGTACTCAATCAGCATGTAGAGTTTCATAAAGATTGAACATTGGTTGCTAGGGAAAATTCAACATTGAAATTGTGATTCAGTTTTTCTTCATTTTCTCAAAATGGCCGCTTTCAGGTAAACCCCCTTCTAAACCCTACATCTCAAAAACTAATAATCTGATTAGAATGGGGTTATCACCAGTAGAAAGAGCATTCAAGGCACATCTAGAATGATATAAAACATGCAAAAAGCTTGATGATGAGAAATGACTATGTGCTGGAAGGTCACATATTATATGTTTTCTAATTTGAATACCTAACAAGTAATACAGTAATCATATGGAGATGTTGCATGTCTGCTCACATGTGTGCGCACGAGAGAGAGAGAGAGAGAGAGAGAGAGAGAGAGAGGAGAGAGAGAGAGAGAGAGAGAGAGAGAGAGAGAGAGAGAGAGAGAGAGAGAGAGAGAGAGGAGAGAGAGAGAGAGAGAAAGAGAGAGAGAGAGAGAGACAGACAGACAGACAGACGGACAGACAGACAGACAGACAGAGAGTGAGAGTGAGACAGACAGACAGACAGACAGACAGACAGACAGAGACAGACAGACAGAGACAGACAGACAGAGACAGACAGACACACACACAGACAGACACAGACACACAGACGGAGACAGAGACAGAGAGATAGAGACAGAGAGTATGGTTGTTGTGGTGGGGAAGCACATGAAATAATACCAAAAACAAACCCAAAAAAATCAGTGTGTGTGAGAGAGAGAGAAGGAATGAATGAATGAATGAATGAATGAATAAATGAACGAATGAATGAATGAATGAACGAATGAATGAACGAATTTTATTTGACAAAAGCTACAAGCCCATCAGTCAAAGGGGGCTAATTATAAATGTCATGTTAATAATGGATGGACAGAAAAGAAGACATGAATAATAACTCGAAATCCAGACAAATATCAACAAATATTTTTAGTTATTACTCATAGAATCTATTTGGTTCATAGTCTGCTTGCGTTTTTCTAGAGCCTGTGTTACATATATTGCTAAAGATATCACCTCGGACATATTATTTGAAGTTAACACTTTTTGTACACGACTACTGGACCTGTTGGTTGGGTTTGTCCAAAAAGTAACTTTTTGACGAATTTCTTGGTAAGTTTGACATGTAAACAAAAAGTGCAATTCGTCTTCTTCTTCTCCATATGCTGGACATGGATTGCTGTCTGTCTCCTCTGTAATATACCATTGTCTACAGTTCAATAGACCATATAATCTCAGCCGAAATGTCAGTAGATTGCTTCGAAGCCTCTTATTAGTTAACGGTATCAAATATATGTATGGGGGTGTATGGGGTGCTTAAGGAGAGGTGGTACCTTTGTAAACCTGGCAGTAGCATCCTTCGGGATGGACGGGAGCACTGGTCCTCACTTGGCACTCAACTCTCACTTCTGGGTCCGGGTCCTTAACCCACCCACACCCGGTAACCGCTTCTACTGGCGGGCGAAACGTTGTGAGGGGCTGGTGCATTCTTATCCACCAGTAGGAGTCTTGGAGAGGAGATGGGCGCCACCAAGCTTCCTCAAGCCCACTGCAAGGACATGATGAGAAAAACAAAACAGAAAGACATGCCGGATCGGTCGAGGCCCGGATCAACAACGACTGCGCTACCCACTGCAAGCCTCCAGGGTGGGAGCGACAAGTGTGCTACTGGGGCAGAACCAAGTCTAAAGCTTCCAGCTAAAGGGGCAACCATTGGTACATGGAATGTAAGGACTCTGTACCAAACAGGAAGAGTACAGGAACTTACACATGAATTACAGAGGTATAAATGGGACATCATAGGGCTTGCGGAAGTCAGATGGATTGGCTTCGGAGAAACAACCACGCAAGACGGCCACAAAATATGGTACAGCGGAGAAGAGAAACTACATCAACATGGAGTAGGCTTTATTGTCAGGAAAGAGATTGTGTCAAGCATCATCAGCTGCACACCAGTATCCAGCAGACTCATCTCAATCAGAGTTTCTGCAAACCCCCAGAATCTCACCATCATCCAAGTGTATGCTCCAACATCTGACTATGATGATGATCAGATAGAAGAATTCTATGAAGAACTTGAAAACGTCATCTCCAAAACGCCCCAAAAAGATATCCTTATTGTGGAAGGCGACTGGAATGCTAAGGTGGGACCTGATGCCTATGACACCTGGGCAGGAACCACAGGACGATTTGGACTGGGAGAAACAAATGACAGAGGACAGCAGCTGCTGGAATTCGCAAAGAAGCACAAACTTACTTTGGCTAACACACTCCACCCTCACAAGCCATCCAGAACATCAACCTGGCACTCACCAAATGGCCTGATTCATAATCAAATTGATTACATTCTGTCACCCCAAAGATTCAAATCCAGCATAAACAAGGCAAACACAAGAACATTCCCAGGAGCTGACATTGGCAGTGACCACGACCTTGTACTTACCACCATCAGACTGAAACTGAAAGCAAAACAACAGCCAAAAAGCCCACGCATAAGATTCGACCTGGAAAAACTCAAAGACCCAACAGTGGTTGAGATCTTCCAAGCCAACATAGGAGGAAAGTTCGCCGCACTCACAGCCATCGACAATGATGTGGACACATTGGCCAACAACATCAAAGAAGTGCTAACGACAGCAGCAGAAGAAACATTAGGAAGAAGCAGAACAAAGAAACAACCCTGGGTAACAAATGAGGTTCTTGACCTCTGCGACAAAAGAAGAGAACTTAAGAAACAAAAGTTCACAAGTCAAGAAGCTTACAAGAAGTACATGGATAGCCACAGAGAAGTGAGGAAAAAGATGAGAGAAGCCAAAGAAGGGTGGATAGAAGAACAATGCAACAACATCGAAGCTGGAATGACCAAGGGAAACAGCAAAACAGCTTACGACACTTTGAAAGCACTAACGAAAACCACACAGCCTAAAGCCTCTGTTATTGAAGACAAAGAAGGAAATCTTTTAACGGAAAACAATGCCATCCTCCAACGCTGGACAGAATACTGTGAGGGATTGTACAACTACCCACTACGCCCAGATACCAACACAGTTTCTGACAAACCCCCTGAACACCAAGATAAAGACCCACCAATACTAAGGTGTGAAGTAGATGCAGCTATTAAACAATTGAAGAAGGGGAAGTCCCCTGGAATTGATAACATCCCAGCTGAACTCATAAAAAATGGAGGGAATGAAACAGCAAGGCGATTCACAGAACTTTGTCGGAAGATCCACGACACCAAAGAATGGCCAAAAGAATGGACACAGTCTCTTGTAATACCCCTGCCAAAGAAAGGAAACCTCAAGAAATGCCAGAACTACAGAACCATTAGTCTCATAAGTCATCCTAGCAAGATCATGCTGCAGGTAGTCCTCAACAGACTGAAAAACCAAGCAGAAAAACTCCTGGCAGAAGAACAAGCGGGCTTTAGACCAAAACGCAGCACAATGGAACAAATTTTCAATCTGAGAATTCTGATAGAGAAGCATCTCCAACACCAAAAAGACTTGTACCACAATTTCAAAGACTTCAAAAATGCCTTTGATAGGGTATGGCATGACGGCCTCTGGCAAGTACTCAGGCACTTCAACATTGACAGCTGCCTAATTGAAGTCATCAAGGCTCTGTACGAGAACGCAAAAAGTGCAGTTTTCATGAACAACCACGTGGGCGAGTTCTTCAAGACCACGGTTGGGGTTCGCCAGGGCTGCCTTCTCTCACCTGTACTCTTCAACCTCTTCCTCGAAAACATCATGACAGGGGACACTGCAAAACCACCACACTTCCATCTCCATTGGTGGAAGACCCCTTTGCAACCTCAGATTTGCAGATGACATTGACCTCATGGGCAGCAGCAAACAAGAACTGCAAATCCTCATAGACAATTTAACAGATCGAGCGAGCACATACGGCATGGAGGTCAGTACAGAGAAATCAAAGATCATGGTCAACAGCGCAAGTAATGACATCACGGAAATAAAGATGAATGGAGAAACACTAGAAGAGGTGAGCCAATTCAAATACTTAGGCTCCATCCTAACAAAAGATGGCACATCAAACAATGAAGTGAAAGCTCGCATTGCAACAGCAACATCTGCTCTAGTCAGACTCGAGAAGATCATCAGAAGCAACAACATCAGCTTCGGCACCAAATACCACCTTTACAAATCCCTCGTGATATCTATCCTCCTATATGGCTGTGAATCATGGACTCTGACAGCAGAGTTAGAGAGGAGAATCCAAGCATTCGAGAACAAGTGCCACAGAAGACTTCTCAAAATATCATACAAAGAACACAAGACCAATAACTATGTGAAAGAAGAAATCAAAAAGCGTGTGGGCCCCCAAGAGCCTTTGCTCTCCACCATAAAGAGGAGAAAGCTGATGTGGTTTGGTCACACCACAAGACACAACACCCTAGCAAAAACCATCCTGCAAGGAACAGTCGAGGGCAAGAGAAGAAGAGGCCGCCAAAAGAAATCATAGGTTGACAACATCAAAGACTGGACCGCCCAACCCCTACAACACCTCCTACTAGCCACACAGGACCGTGAAGCATGGAAAAAGATCTCTGTTGCGTCTTCTCTCATGTCCCCCCTACGTCCTTTGGGACATGGGACTGAGTGAGTGAGTGATCAAATATTGTTCTGGACCAAACACATCTTTAAATGAGCACAGAGAGAGAGAGAGTGAAAGAGAGAGACAGAAAGAGGTGTGTGTGTGAGAGAAGGGAGGGAGGGAGGGAGGGAGAGAGAGAGAGAGTGAGAGACAGAGAGAGAGACAGAGAGACAGACAGGGAGACATAGAGACAGACAAACAGTGGAGAGACAGAGAAAGGTGAGAGAGAGAGAACACTGAACAGGTTTAATCTGTACATTGGCCTTAGGCCACAATACATGGAGTAGGGGGAGGGAGAGAAACAAAATACTGATATTGAGATAATTCATAAGACAAAAAAGCCAATTCCTTGTGAGGAATTATCGTAATAGCCCTATCTTGAACGGGCTTGGAATTTGATAAACATATATTACACTGCATCAATAATGATAACACACCTCTAGATCACAGTGTCAAATTACAATATTTCATTTTAGAGTGACAGCAACAGTATTTGTAACACATAGCTTATTTTGCACATCACTACCTTAAATATATTTTGATATAACAAATTCTTCCTTCTATTAATGGAGTGAAAAATGTATCTGGATAAAAAGTGAGTGTGTTCTTTGCTTGATGCTTTGATTAAATCTGGTAGTGACATATTGATACACTCAGTTAAAAACTTTTCCCTTAAATCAGAATACATTGAGCATTCTAGCAAAAAATGGGCTTCATTTTCGAGTTTTGTTGCACAAAACGGACACAGCTTTTCTTGTTCATTTATACTATATCTAAAAACATTGTTATTTAGAGGCAAAACATTTAACCTAACTTGTGTAATAGCAACTCAGAAACAGTATGTGTCAATAAAGTTAATGTATTTTTCTTTTTCAAAAATACTTTTAAATGATCTATAACTATCATATCTCTCCTTATCTGTTATGGTTCCATGCCACTCTTGAATGAACATATCAACTAATCTCTGCTTAAATACACATAAAAAAGCTTTTACGTCACGAACTTCTTGTTGCAACCATACAATATTGAATCTAGTGTAGCACAGAATTTCCCCTATCTTTGATGCCCAACAATCTTTTCCATTCCTATCTAGTTCTACTAACATTTGGTAGGCATAATAAGGTAACCTGTCTTGACTCAGTTGCAATAATTTAAACCAGTATCTAAGAGCTTTTGTGTAAGAATTGATATAAAGCAGATATCTACCCAATTCACTATATACCATCTTATTCGGTGTTCTTACTGGTACTCCTAGAAATCTCTTACATGCAGTCAGGTGAACTTTTTCAATATGATCCATTCTACCCAAGCCCCATATTTCTGAAGAATATAACAAAATTGGCTGAATTTTAACATCAAATACCTTAACCCTAGTAGCGCTGTAATAACGGCAGCGGTACTAGGTGCTGCTGGCTGAATTAACAGCAGCCATTGTTGATTTGCAGTAGGGTGGGGTCAAACAACTCCTGATATTGATATGTAAAACTAAACTAAGTGTGTAAAGTTGTAAATCACTGGAAAGCTTAGATAACAAGCTTTTAAAAGAGTGAAATTTTATAGCAGCATGTAGTGTTTATGATAATGTAAAAAATAAATAAAGTTTAAAAACTGCGCGTGCACTACCAATCACTGTTGCGATGTCCGTGACCCAGATTGATTTTAACACGATATGCAATGTTGTTGCGGTGCAAAAATGTCATGATTCGATAAATACTGACTCTTGACATAAGTTTTGAAAAAATAAAGAGCTTCCGTGGCTTTATCGGTCGTCAAATACTCGGAAAAGTCCAGCGAAATGATCAACGCGATCGCGATCGTCATGGCGGTGAACACTTATTTCGTGCGAACTGGCGGCGTTCTATGACGAAAATACGACAATCGCTTGATTTCGTGTGATGCAAGGTACTCGACAGCATATAGAAATGACTTAAAAACAGTTATTTCGAAGCCGTGTTGCGTTAAAATAAAGTAAAACAATGTATGACATCGAAATCGCCCGGTAGCTATGAAGTGCTTTGGACAAAACTTAGCGCCGCTCGATTCAGTCCGATCGCGATCAATTTTTCCGAAGTTTTTCAAAAATATTTCACAATCCTTACCTTATCGTCTCTATTATCGTTTAATTCAACCAAATCCAGCCTCTAAAACTCCTCATCGCCGTCAATATCGTCAAAAAACTCGAAAAATACTTCGAGTGATACGAGCGCAAACACTTTGCCGCCATTTTGTTTTCAGGCGATCGACGTTCGTCCAAAAAAAATAAAAAATACACCTCTAAACCAATCAGAATCCTCGTTGCTTGCGACTGCGGACGACCTTCACCCATTTCTGCGGCCCTACAATGGCCTTCACGTTCATTGGATGACCTTTGAAAGCGAAAGAAAGCCTTCAATTACGATCACCGACGTCATCGCGGAATATTCCGGGAGCCGCCAGAAAGCATTACTACGTCACTCCGGAGTAATCCGGGAACAGCGCTACTAGGGTTAAAAAATGTGCTTGCATTCATCTCTTTATATCTATTGAAAGCTTTGTTTAACTGAATTACTGCTTTTTTCCCTTTTAGAACTAGGTTCTCAGTGCCCAACTTTGTAATAATCTTTGTTGTAAAAGTAAAACCTAAATAACAATACTGATTAACTACTTCTAACTTAACACCATCAGTCTCATAAGCCATCCTAGCAAGATCATGCTGCAGGTAGTCCTCAACAGACTGAAAAACCAAGCAGAAAAACTCCTGGCAGAAGAACAAGCGGGCTTTAGACCAAAACGCAGCACAATGGAACAAATTTTCAACACAGAATTCTGATAGAGAAGCATCTCCAACACCAAAAAGACTTGTACCACAATTTTATAGACTTCAAAAAGGCCTTTGACAGGGTATGGCATGACGGCCTCTGGCAAGTACTCAGGCACTTCAACATTGACAACTGCCTAATTGAAGTCATCAAGGCTCTGTACGAGAATGCAAGAAGTGCAGTTTTCATAAACAATCACGTGGGCGAGTTCTTCAAGACCACGGTTGGAGTCCGCCAGGGCTGCCTTCTCTCACCTGTACTCTTCAACCTCTTCCTCGAAAACATCATGACAGAGACACTGCAAAACCACCACACTTCCATCTCCATTGGTGGAAGACCCCTTTGCAACCTCAGATTTGCAGATGACATTGACCTCATGGGCAGCAGCAAACAAGAACTGCAAATCCTCACAGACAGTCTAACAGATCGAGCGAGCGCATAGGGCATGGAGGTCAGTACAGAGAAATTGAAGATCATGGTCAACAGCGCGAGTAATGACAGCACGGAAATAAAGATGAATGGAGAAATATTGGAAGAGGTGAGCCAATTCAAATACTTAGGCTCCATCCTAACAAAAGATGGCACATCAAACAATGAGGTGAAAGCTCGCATTGCAACAGCAACATCTGCTCTAGTCAGACTCCAGAGGATCATCAGAAGCAACAACATCAGCTTCTGCACCAAATACCACCTCTACAAATCCCTCGTGATATCTATCCTCCTATATGGCTGTGAATCATGGACTCTGACAGCAGAGTTAGAGAGAAGAATCCAAGCATTCGAGAACAAGTGCCACAGAAGACTCCTCAAAATATCATACAAAGAACACAAGACCAATAACTATGTGAAAGAAGAAATCAAAAAGCGTGTGGGCCCCCAAGAGCCTTTGCTCTCCACCATAAAGAGGAGAAAGCTGATGTGGTTTGGTCACACCACAAGACACAACACCCTAGCAAAAACCATCTTGCAAGGAACAGTCGAGGGCAAGAGAAGAAGAGGCCGCCAAAAGAAATCATGGGTTGACAACATCAAAGACTGGACTGCCCAACCCCTGCAACGCCTCCTACTAGCCACACAGGATCGTGAAGCATGGAAAAAGATCTCCATTGCGTCTTCTCTCATGTCCCCCCTACGTCCTTTGGGACATGGGACTGAGTGAGTGAGTGAACTTAACACCATTATAGGACCACTGCTCATGTTTTGCAAGAAACCCACCTTTTCTAAAAACCATTACTTTAGTTTTATCAACATTTACATTTAGCTGCACCTCATCACAGAAAGTTTGCAAAATGTTCAGTTGTTGTTGCAACCCAAATGGCATAACTGAGAGTAGAGCAACATCATCGGCAAACAGCAAAATGAATAATTCAAAAACATCCGGTAACATATGGATTCCATGCCTGCCATTTTCATTTATGTGATTAGCTAACTGATTAATGAACATTGTAAATAATGTAGGGCTTAATACACATCCTTGTCTATCACCTATTGGACACTCAAAAAACTCCGATAATTTATCATTAGCTCTAACACAAGAAAGCAAAGACGTATACATAGCTGATAATGAAGCAAAAAATCTACCACTTACTCCTTGGGTTTTGATACATTCAAAAAGTTTTTCATGTCTTACTGAGTCAAATGCTTTTTTGAAGTCAACAAAAGCTACATATAATTTTTTACCTTTTTTAGACATGCATTTTTTAACTATCCCATATAGGTTAAAGATCTGGTCAACAGTAGAGTATTTTTTCCTAAATCCTGCTTGATTCTCACAAATAAGAGAGTTATTCTCTAGCCAGGCATAAAGTCTTGAGTTTAGTATTGATGTCTAACATTTTGAGAGAATACTTAGCAAAGAAACACCCTGTAATTATCTACATTGTTTGGATTTCCTTTCTTATAAATTGGTATTATAACAGCCTTTGACCAAGCATGTGGGTATATACCTTTGCTGAATAAGGTATTAAAAAGCTTGATAAGGAAACATTTTACCTCTCTGCTACCATTTTTCAACATCTCAGCAGTAATTCCATCAATTCCACTGGCTTTTCCACTCTTTACATTTTGTATAGCTCTTCTTATTTCTTCTTCGGATATTTCTTTGTTTAATTCATGCTCACTTTCTTCAGACAAGTTGACATCCATATGTACATGCTGATTAAGAGAAGATTCATTGTTTCGAAACAAATTTTTAAAATGATTCACCCAGTCTGCAGTCTTTATGTCATTTTTTAGTCTGTCTTTATTATTACATCCCATACTTCTAAGTTCTTTCCAGAAAATTGCTGAATTAGAAATATTTGCTGTGAGAGACTCTATCTGTTGCTTTCTGAATGCTTGGCGTTTAGATTTTAATAACTTTTTGTACTTTTTTCTTGCTGTGACATAAACAATCCTATCATTTTCCTTTCTTGTTCTTCTAAAAGCATTTAAGGCTGATCTAGTCTCTTGCTTAATTTGGCTACACTCAGCATCAAACCATTCTGACTGCTTTTTCTTTCTCTTAACATTTTTAAGTAACATGCATTGACTGGATTCCTTTAAACACTGTACACACAAATCTAAACCACTGTCTACATCACTGTCAAGTAAATCTATAGCCATTTTAATGTTGTTCTGAATCGTGTTGCTATTTAGCGCTCTAGTAAAGTCTTCTTTCTTATGGTCTTTCCAAACTATTTTTCCTGTTTCCATATTTGGCTCTTCAATCTGTTCTTCATACCTGACTTCAGACATATCAGTTTTCCAGCTAATTGTCAAAACGACTGGCAGATGATCAGACTCTGACACACTTTTGATATCAACAGCAACAATGTTTACAGTTACAAACAGATTACAGGATATAACAAAATAATCAACAGTGCTGGCTCCTGAGGGTGAGATGTATGTACAGCCACTATCAAAATTATATTGACACAGTCCATTTAGTATCATACAATCAAACATATTACAGATTTCAAGGAGTTGTCTGCCAAAGATGTTTGTGGTATTATCCTGGGAATTTCTTGAAAAATCATCAACAACAGGGTCTTTTACACCCTCAAAATCAAAATCATCATAAAAAAAAGAATAGTTAGCATTCCCGGTTCTAGCATTAAAATCTCCGGTCAGCATAAGGTAAAAATCATCATTGGAATTCTCCAAATCTAGAATACACTGTTCCAGCATTTCAAGTCCATATCCATTTTGCTGGAGTGTCCAGAACATACAATCATAAGGTGGTATATATGTACACACCAGCATTATATCCTTGTCAGTTGAGAAAAGGTCCTTATGAATTTTAACCACAATTGTATTGTCATATTTGATATCAATCTTTTCAACCCAGACCGCAATTTTCTTTCTGATCATGATAATCACCCCTCCAGAATATCTTCCATGGTGGGACAATTTTTTGGCTTTTGAAGTAAACATAACAAAATCAGTGAAAAGTGATGAATCAAAATTTTCTCTTACAAAAGTTTCTGTCAAGCAAATAAAGTCGTACATCAAAAGAAAATTTATGAAATCATTGTTATCTAGTTTTTGAAGTAAGCCATTGACATTGTAATTGAGAAAATGAAAATGTGAATTATTTACAGTATATACAACAGCACTAGTGTCCTGGTTGTCATCCCCCTCCATGGACACAAGAGTCTTGTCTTGAGGTGGACTTTCAGTACCTCCTGTTGTGACTCCACCCATTGTGACCCGGCCAATGTGCTATTTACTTGAGCCAGAGGCTCCCTTGGAGTGAGATTTCTGTTTTTCACAGATCCCTTCACTCTCTTTGGAGTGGTCATCAACTGGCACCCTTTTGATAGAGTCCAGGATGCTAGACTGACTCACTGATCTGCGTGTCACTGCATGTGTGTTTTGCTCTGAGCCTGTTTGCTTCAGGGGAGCAGCACGCCTAGTTGGCCTAGCTTGCCTTCCCGATGTTGACAAACGGGCACCACGAGGTTTACCCTGCTTTGCCTCCCTTGGCTCTGTTTCTATGTTCCTCTTTTGTGTTTTGGGGACTTGTCTGCTGTCATTTGTGTCAGACTGACCAGCTACTGAGTCATTCCCTGGTGCATCACCTTCCTTTACCCCTGATTCATTTAACTTACCAGCAGTAGTTGTACGAACCTCAGAAACATTTACACAATCAGTCAGTATGTCTGAGTCAGTGATGGTCCCTTCTGGTATTTCGTTATTTTTTGTTTGTCTTTGTTCCAAGTCAGAATTGTCTGATACATAACCGTGAACATCACCCCTATTGTCTACCATTTCAAGGTCAGATCTGAAATTTCCACCTTCACCAGTGTCACTGAGTTCTTCCTCACTATCATTTTCACAGGTACTGTCTTTGTATTGGTCAGTTTTTTCCTCTTCTAATGTGTACTTTCTATCAGAATCACTGATTCTAATCTGGCTATCCCTGGCAATGTCCTGCACAGGAGAAGAACTTGTTTCTTGAATCACCCTGGCCTGGCGTTGGTCCCCACGGATGGACAGCTCACTTTGTCTTCTTTCTCTGCTCCTGGTCCTTTTGCCTTTGACAAACACCAGCCTCCTGCTGTCTGGTACTGCTGCTTTTCGTGTCACCTCACTGTACGTGTAGTTACCTGGGGCAACTGGCTTCATGTTGGAGTCTTGGCTTGGGTTCTTTTGCCTTCCCAGGTTGTCAGAGTCTCTGGTGGATCTGGCCGAAGACACGTTCCTGTTCTGGCTTCTTGA
The DNA here is from genome assembly GCA_030674155.1 of Stramonita haemastoma. Classification (NCBI taxonomy): domain Eukaryota; kingdom Metazoa; phylum Mollusca; class Gastropoda; order Neogastropoda; family Muricidae; genus Stramonita; species Stramonita haemastoma. Next base: position 17,656,934 of record CM060332.1, read on the forward strand.
GTCCTTTGGCCCATAGTTCTGCAAACTAGTATCATCACTGTACGGTCTTCTATTCATGCTATTTGATGTTGGAATGTCATAGTTTGGTTGGCGAAAGGTCCTTGAAAAATATTTATTTGACTGACCTCTGTTTTCCCTGGGAGGTTTGTTGTACTGGCTTGTTTCTTGTCTGCTATGTCTACTGTGATGAAGATTTGGCCAGTCTTCAGTATCCGGCGTAGATTCCATAGCATCATTCCTTCTACTGCATTGATCAGGAAACCACGTATGTGATGCTTATTTTTCTTTTACCTGTAGCTTTCCATTGAAAATGTATGCTATTTTCCCCTGCCTGCGATAAAAGTCAACCATTTCTTTTTGACATGATGTCAAGTCAGAGGCAACGCTTATCCCTTTCCATCTAAGATAGTCTCTGAGTTGGGGATCCCCAGGACTGCCATTTTGTAGGACCAGCGGCTGAACTGGACCAGGACTGGCCTAGGGCTGTGTCCATGTGCCCGAGGTTTCCCAAGACGTAAGGCCCTGACTATGTCATCCTGGTGCCAGTTGGTTTCAGGATCAAAGGAATTTAAAAGATCCGTAATGATCTGCGTGCATGATTCACTGTTTCCATGGTAGTTTTCTTCAACATTGAAAAATATTACATTGCAGGCTTTCATATCTTGTTCAAGCCAATCAAACTTTTTTTCAAGTTGGTCAAGTCTGTCAGCCATCAATTTCTTATCCTCCTTAAGGTCATCAATGTCCTCTCTGTTTTCTTCTACAGCGTACTTCAGTACCCTCATCTCATTCAATACTCCAGCCATGTTGTCGTCTAATTTTTTGAATTTTTCATCAATGGCAGTTTTGATGCTGGTAGACTGAAGCTGAAGCTCTTGCTGGATTTGAGCAAAACGCCAGTCAAGGAATTGCATGAAGTGGAATTGAGGATGGGGAATATCCTGTTGTGACATTTTCAACGTGTGTGTTTATATTCTTGTTCAAGGGTAATCACTCTTCCTGTCAGCCCACTGTCAATGAATTATCTGCTCTCACTGAGTTCTATCCCTTGGGGACCTGATTCAACGTGCACATGCACCTAACTTCTGTTTACATCTGGTCTTAGCTTGCGTGTCTCTACATTAGGGCACATGCAACACACGCTGTATAAAGTTCGAGGGAGGGAGGAGAGTGAATCATGGTTACAAATCACAACAGTATGTTGCTATATTTTATAAGTAATAATTCGCACCACTAATTACTAACCATATACTGATTACTATGTTGATTTGTTGACATGATGGAGACGTTGATAACCTACTGTCACACCAAAAATCGTCTTCTGGTTTACTCTGTATCCTTGACAATTCAAAATAAACAGCAGAGCTGTGGCATTGCACGTCCTTCTCGATAGCGCACACGGCCTCCACCCCGAGAGAGAGAGGGGGGGGGGGGGGGGGGGCTTCTTCTGTAGGTAAATCTGAGGTTAGCAGGCCAAGCTTGCTGACTGGATATTTTGTAAGAGGTCATTTTTAGTTTATTAGGCAAAGTGTGGAAGTTGGGGGGGGGGGTCATTTCTTTTGTTTTAAGGCAAGGTTGGTGTTTGGGTACATACTTTTTAAGCTGGTATTATTTGGGGGTTGTTTATCAGATGGAAGTTTTCTTTGTGAAGAGTTTTGTTTGTTAGCTGGGTATATATTTTTTAAGCTGGTGTTATTTTGGGGTTGTTTATCAGAGGGAAGTTTTCTTTGTGAAGAGAAGAGTTTTGTTTGTTAGCTGGGTACATATTTTTAAGCTTGTGTTATTTGGGGGTTGCTTTTATGAGAGGGAAGTTTTCTTTGTGAAGAGAAGAGTTTTGTTTGTCAGTCTGGTTCCAGTGAGGTGGCTGTGGTCAAGCAATATTTATCTTATTTCATACCGCTTTCTGTCACAGCAGATTTCTCTGTGTGAAATTCACACTCTGTGTGAAAAAAGTTGCCACAAGTGCATCACCTACCCTTTATTTTTTTTCCTCAGGGATGGTGTCTAAACACAACACATGTGTGCATGCTGTATATATA
>CM060332.1:17678182-17690682 GCA_030674155.1 Stramonita haemastoma
CAGTGCATTCAATGAAGAGGACTCTATAGTATATATATGTGTTTAAGTGTTGAAGGCTTTGTTTTGCAGAAAGAAGAAGGAATTTGACTGGAGGGCCTACGTCCAGAGAAAGCTCAACAGAAGGGCCAGAGAAATCCAGCTGGGCATGCATAAGGTGATTACTGCACTGTGTGCCTATGGTCTATTCATAGATCATTAATTACTGCACTATGTGCCTATAGTCTCTTTATAGATCATTAATTACTGCACTATGTGCCTATAGTCTCTTTATAGATCATTAATTACTGCACTATGTGCCTATAGTCTCTTTATAGATCATTAATTACTGCACTGTGTGCCTAAAGTCTCTTTATAGATCATTAATTACTGCACTGTATGCCCATAGTCTATTTACAGATTATTAATTACCGCACTTTGTGCCTGTTTTGTATTTATAGATCATGAATTACTGCACTGTGTGCCTATAGTCTATTTACAGATTATTAATTACCGCACTTTGTGCCTGTTTTGTATTTATAGATCATGAATTACTGTACTGTGTGCCTATAGTCTATTTACAGATCATAAATTACTGCACTAGGTGCCTATAGTCTCTTTATAGATCATGAATTACTGCACTGTGTCCCTATTGTCTATTCATAGACCATGAATTACTGCACTGTGTGCCTGTAGTCCATTTATAGATCATGAATTACTGTACTGGGTGCCTATAGTCCATTTATAGATCATGAATTACTGTACTGGGTGCCTGTAGTCTATTTATAGATCATGAATTACTGCACTGTGTGCTTATATTTATAGAAGTGTGTGTGTGTACTTAGGTGATGAAGTTTGCATGCATGCATGGGTGCGTGCGTGTGCCTGTGCGTGTGCAGGTTCACCTGCTGTGCCTGTTGTCTCACGGCATGCAGCAAAGTGCAGTGTGCAGCGATGTCACAGTGTGTGGCACGGCCCTGTCCCTAGTGCCCCCCAAACAGCTGAAGAAAGACGTGGCTTTCTACGACGACCAGACGCTGGCCTACTTTCTGAAGGCCTTCAGGTCCTCCTTCACCCTCTCCCCCACTCCTGGGGAGGCCACCCGCCCTATGGTGGGTTCAGATTTTGTTTTTTTTTTGTATTTGTTTGTTGTTTGTTTATTTATTTATACCGCTTTATGTCTCAGCAGATTTCTCTGCGTAAAATTCGGGCTGCTCTCTTGTCTGATACAACAGCTCCCATGTACTTGAAGCTTTGAACCGTTTCCAGCTTCTGGTTGTTGACCCTGATATCAGTGCTGATGCTGTTGGCGTTGTTCGTCTTCAGTTTGGTCTTCTCTGCACTGATTTCCACATGTCATATGTTTTAGAGGCCTTGTTCAGGTGTTCTGTTAGGCTGGCGAGCTTTTGTTCTTATTCTACTAGCCTGACAATGTCATCTGTGAAGTGGAGGTTTGTGATCATTCTGCCACCAATGCTGACTGATCCTTTATGGTGTTACAGTGCTTCAGCCATGGTTCTCTCAAGGAAGATATTGAAAAGAGAGGGTGAGAGTAGACAACCCTGCCTTACTCCAACTGTTGTTCAGAACCACTCTCCAATGTTGCTGTTGTAGTACACTGCACTGGTGACCTTGTTGTACAGCTCTTTGATGACACTGATTAAGTTTGCATTGATGCTGTACAAATTCATGGTTGCTCACAAATCTGCATGCCACACCCTGTTGAATGCCTTCTTAAAATCAATAAATATGTGGTAGAGGTCTTGTTGGTGTTGAAAGTACCACTCAGAGTATTCTGAGGTTGAATATCTGTTCAGTTGTGCTATGCCCTGCTCTGAAACCTGATTGTTCCTCAGCAATGATGGTCTCTGCTTGTGGCGGAATGGTCAGACCTGATACCCTGCAAGGCCATGAATGAGAAAATGACCAGCTTACTCTGCACAGGGGGCGGGATAGCTCAGTGGTCAGAGTGCTTGCTTTCCCCCAGTCAAGTTAAGCAGTGTCGAGCGTGGTTATCAGTTGGATGGGTGACCGTTTGCGCACCTTGGCTTCAGTACAGTCCTCCAGTTCACCCAGCTGTAAATGGGTACCTGCCCTCTTTAGGGTCAGGGAAGGTAAAACGGTGAGGGAGAGGAGATGGGTGCTGCCCTCACTATGCTGGTCCCTGGAGAAGCTGAGGTCTCTGATGCCGTGCTCCCCTAAGACCATATAGGTTATGGGACACCTTTACCTTTTACCCTTTACTCAGCACAGAGAAACAGTACATACACAGTGTAGGTCTATCTACACAGATTGAAGGAAGAGGTGGGTTCATGTTATTTATAGGATTGTTTGTGACTTGGCCATGGCATCATATAGTTTTGTATTATACCAGTTGTTATTGTTGTCATCATTATTCTCACCTGTCTCACCGCAGGTGGGTAAAATCATGGTCATTATGGTCATGATTTTTTTTTTTTTTTTGTAGGTGACAGAGAGGCAGTACATACACAGTGTAGGTCTATCTACACAGATTGAGGGAAGAGGTGGGGTTATGTTATTTATTGGATTAGATATATTTATGAGTCGGCCATGGCATCATATAGTTTTGTATTATCATTATGCCAGTTGTTGTTATTGCTGTTACCATTATTCTCACCTGTCTCACCCCAGTTAAGGTCATGATCATTATTGTCATGATTTTTATTTGTATTTAGGTGACATGCAGTCAGTTGCTGAAGGCACTGGGAGACGGCAGTGTCAGTGAGCCCAGGCTGCTAGTCATGGTAACTGGGCAGTGTCTGTGTTGTCTGTATATGTCTGTGTTGTCTGTGTCTGGCTGTGTTGTCTGTATATGTCTGTGTTGTCTGTGTCTGGCTGTTGTCTGTATCTGGCTGTGTTAACTGTAAGAATATGTTGAATGTATATATATATGTACATTCCATTTATTCTTTTTCTTGTTGTTGTTGTTGGTGTTGTTGTTGTCTTCTTGTTCCTCTTTTTTCTTATTCCTCTTGTTGTTGTTGTTGTTGTTGTTGTTGTTGTTGTTGTTGTTGTTGTTGTTCTTCTTCTTCTTCTTCTTCTTCTTCTTCTTCTTCTTCTTCTTCTTCTTCTTCTCCTCCTCCCTCCTCCTCCTCCTCCTCCTCCTCCTCCTCCTCCTCCTCCTCCTCCTCCTCTCTCTTCTTCTTCTTCTTCTTCTTCTTCTTCTTCTTCTTCTTCTTCTTCTTCTTCTTCTTCTTCTTCTCTTTTTCTCTTTCTCCTTCTCTTCCTTCTTTTTTTTTCTACTTCTCCTTGTTGTTGTTGTTGTTGTTTGTTTTTTGTTATTATTGTTGTTATCATCATCATCATCATTTAAAAAAAAAATTCATCATCATCATCATCATCATTTAAAAATATACTTCTTCTTCTTCTTCTTCTTCTTCTTCTTCGTCATCGTCATCATCATCATCATCATCATCATCATTATATAGTGTGGTGTGTTTTGTTGTCCCACAGGTGTTAGTTGCCATGCTGAGGGCGATGGGTTTCAATGTCCGTCTGGTCATGGCTCTGCTGCCCCTGCCCATGAAGATCTCTGCTGCTGCTTCTGCTGCTTCTCAGGCTAAGGTCATGTCCTTTCTGTTTAGTTCAGTATGTGTTTAGGGTGTGTGTGTGTGTGTGTGTGTGGGTGTGTGTGTGTGTGTGTGTGTGTTTGTGTGTGTGTGTGTGTGTGTGTGGTGTGTGTGTGTGTGTGTGTGTTGTGTGTGTGTGTGTGTGTGTGTGTGTGTGTGTGTGTGTGTGTGTGTGTGTGTGTGTGTGTGTGTCTCTCTCTCTCTTTCTCTCTCTCTCCATCTCTCTGTCTTTGTGCCTGTCTCTCTCTTCTTGTCTCTGTCTCTCTCTGTATCTCGTTCTAACTGTTTCTCTCTGTCTCCCCCTCTCCATCTTTCCCTCTTTCTTTATCTCTCCCTGCCTGTGTCTCTCTTCACCCTATCTCTCTTTAAAAGATACAGGGGATGAGTGCTCATGCTGGGAAGGGTGTTTTAAACTGTGAAATTTTTTTTTCAGGCTGGGAAAAAACGAAAAATGAAAGACAGCGGTGAAACCGCTGCTTCCTCAACCAAAAAAGCCAAAACAGCCTCAGGAACACAGAAATCAGCCAAAGTGGAAAACAGCAAACTCAAATCGACCAAACCTTCCCAAAAAACTGGAAAAGACAGAAAGACCCAACAAGCCAACACTGATTCAACGTCTCTACCATCCACAAGCCAGAAAAGCCAGCGCACCAAGTCTGCGAGCAAAGCTGACAGGAAGAAAAAGCAACCCGCCAAGCTGAAGAAATCACAAGACTGGTCGAGTAGTGAAGAGAGTTTTGATGATGATGATGAAGATGATGGTGATGATGCTCCACCCAATGCCAAGAGAAGAACGTCAGAGAGAAGCAGGAAGCTGGTGAAACGGTCAACATTGGCGGAGGATGATGATGATGGTGCCGTATCTGAGGAGGGTCAAGGTTCGCTCAGTGAGGGCAGTAACTTTTCTGAGGAAGAGGAGGTGGTGGTGAGGAAGATAAAGGGGAAAGGAAAGAGGTCAGGGAAAGGGGAATCCACTCTGACAGCAAAGGACGCCATGGATATGGAGGAAGAGTAAGTGTTGGCCTTATGTTGTTTTCTCTTTTTTTTTGTGTGCATTTATTTTTCTGTACTTCCTGTTGTGTATGTGGAAGTCATCAAGAGTTAATCTGTCTTAGAATGATGCATTGTTGATTCTCGGTTGGCTAGCTCTGTAACGATGGAAAACAAATCTGTTCTTCCTGTCGCCTCATTCTTGTTAATTTTCTGCCTTCTTGATCCATTTTCCTGAACTGAGGTCTCTGACACCTTGCTCCCATCGAGAGCATAGGTTACAGGAACACCTTTACCTTTTTACCATACCACTTATACAAACAGGCAAACAGACAAAGAATTATAAAGAAAAGATTGCCACTTAGCCCCCAAAAAGTTTTTGCTAACTGATCAGTTGTGAGGTTGTGTCAGTGGTTTCTCCTTGTCCAGGGTAGGGTGTGGGTGTTCATGTGCGCATACATGTGCATTGCTTGTGTGTGTGTGTAGGCATACAAGACTATTTTTTAATGAAAAATTAGCTAATAAGAGATCCATTGATCACAATTAACCTTTGGTATGTCCATCAGATTGGACACAGAATTCGACACAAGCTTCCTGACCAAATCACAACTGGTGAAGGAGGGAAAGTCCAAGAAGAAACAGAATCGCAAAGTCCTGTCCGATGACAGCAGCAACGAAGAAGTCAATGAGAGCAGAGGTTAGTACGTGAACTCAGTGGACTGAGTGGCGCCACAGCTGTAGCTATAGACACAGCAGCCATGACGTCACACAGTGACCTATTGTGTGCCTGGCTGGGACACACTGCAGATTCGAGGTTTAAACAGTAGATGGCGTTAAGTCCAAGGAAACTAGTCGTGCGGTTTTCAATCTCACAGCGACTCCCAGGTGGGATGAGTGAGTCAGTGCACATTCTGGGTGACCCCCAGAGTGTTAAGCTGGGGAACGCACAACAACAACACAACAACAACGACAACAACAACAACAGATCAGTCATTTCCCTTGACAGCGAGTTCTTTCCCTTTAGCAGTGGGGGTGTTTAACTCATTCAACCCTGAGGTGGTTCTGTTTGAAGGAAGCGGTGATGCTCATAGTCACTGATTCATTCGTTCAAAACAGTCATTTAGAAATTCCTGTTTGGAGGAGATAATTGTGCTGTAGATATCATAGTCATTGATTGATTGATTAATTCAAAACGGTCATTTAGAAAGTTTTGATCAAAGGCGATTGTGCTGTAAAAATCATAGTCATTGATTGATTGATTGATTCAAAACAGTCATTTAGAAAGTCTTGTTTGAAGGAGATGATAGTGCTGAAAAAATCTTTGTCATTGATGGATTCATTCATTCAAAATGGTTATTTAGAAAATATTGTTTGAAGGTGATGGTGTGGGAGAAACAACCCTCAGCTGAAGAGTCTAAAGAAAAAATAATGAAAGGAATTTGGGCAGGGCTGGTGGGGTTTGCTTGTTTTTTTCTGTGTTTATTCAATTTCACACACACGCATGCACGCACGCACGCACGCACGCACACACCCACACGCACACACACACACACACACACACACACACACATCCCACACACACACACACACACACACATGCACACACACACACACACACACACACACACACACACACACACACACACACACACACCACACACACACACACACACACACACACACACACACACTCCACCACTCACTCACTCACTCACTCACTCACTCACTCACTCACTCACTCACTCACTCACTCACTCACTCACTCACTCACTCACTCACTCACTCACTCACTCACTCACTCACTCACACTCACACTCACATACATTTCACTGTTCCCACCATAAAAGGCATTGCTAATGTCAGTGTGCTGTGTATCACTGGGCAGGGAGAGACTACTGGCTGGAAGTGTACCTGCCCCGACAGAGCAAGTGGTTTTGTAAGTGAAAGTACAGCTTTGGCTGTGGCCCTTTGTTTCAGTGTGAATGTTGTTAGATCTGTATCAGTGTGAATGTTGTTAGATCTGTATCAGTGTGAATGTTGTTAGATCTGTATCAGTGTGAATGTTTTTAGATCTGTATCAGTGTGAATGTTTTTAGATCTGTATCAGTGTGAATGTTTTTAGATCTGTATCAGTGTGAATGTTTTTAGATCTGTATCAGTGTGAATGTTGTTAGATCTGTATCAGTGTGAATGTTGTTAGATCTGTATCAGTGTGAATGTTTTCAGTTCTGTATCAGTGTGAATGTTGTTAGATTTGTATCAGTGTGAATGTTTTTAGATTTGTATCAGTGTGAATGTTTTTAGATCTGTATCAGTGTGAATGTTTTTAGATCAGTATCAGTGTGAATGTTTTCAGTTCTGTATCAGTGTGAATGTTTTTAGATCAGTATCAGTGTGAATGTTTTCAGTTCTGTATCAGTTGAATGTCTTTAGATATATGTGTGAATGCAGTTCTGTTTTTAGATGTGTATCACTGTGAATGCAGTTCTATTTCTAGATGTGTATCACTGTGAATGCAGTTCTGTTTTTAGATCTGTATCACTGGGAATGCAGTTCTGTTTTTTAGATTGGTGACTGTGTGAATACAAGTTTGTTGTTAGATCTGCTGTATCAGTGTGGAAGCAATTTGTTTTTCTATCTGTTTCATTGTGAATGCAGTTCTCTGTTTTTAGATCTGTATGAGTGTGAATGCAGTTCTCTTTTAGATCTGTATGAGTGTGAATGCAGTTCTTTTTTTTAGATCTGAAATCAGTGTGAATGCAGTTCTTTTTTAGATCTGTATCAGTGTGAATGAGTACCTTTGGGAACTACAAGAGAAACAGTGAAATTATCACAAGAGTGTGCTTACATGTGTTTTTCCCATAGCTTAGATATATGGCAGGGTTTGTAGTATAGTAGTTTGGAGATATTGATGCCTTGCTAAAAGTGTTGCATGGTGTGTGGTGCAGGTGTGGATTGTGTGCGGTGTGTGGTGGGCAAACCATACGATACCAGTTCAGCTGCCTCCAAGCCACTCTTGTATGTCCTGGGCTTTGAAAATGGTGAGTGGATAACTTATAATAATAATAATAATAATAATAATAATAATAATAATAATAAAAAAAAAATAAAAAAAATAAAACATGGAATTAATATAGCGCTATATCTTGCAAAAACAAATCAAAATGCTTGCAGTCGACCTATACAACACACAAGCAATCAATGACAATTAATAATGTTAGCAAATTTGAATGTACACACACGCACGCAGCCGCCGCTGTAGTCTAGTAGTTAGGGCGTTGGACTCATAATCTAAAGGTTGCGGGTTCGATCACAGCTTTTGGCTATGGCCTTGTGCCCTTGGAAAGGGCACTTTATGGCTATTTTCTCACCCCACCCAGGTGTAAAAGGGGTACCAACCTTGTGTTGGGGGTTAACCCTGTGAAAGACTGGCGTCCTATCCAGGGGGTGGGGGGGTCTTTGACTCTCAGTCACTAAACGCCACAGACACCGGGATAAGCAACGCACGGACGCACGCATGCACGGCATGCACGCACGCACGCACCCACCCACCCACGCCACGCACGCACGCACGCACGCACGCACGCACGCACGCACGCACGCACGCACGCACGCACGCACGCACGCACGCACGCACGCACACACACACACACACACACACACACACACACACACACACACACACACCCCTACCCTCTTCCCTTCACTTCCCTTCCCTTCCCTTGACTTTGCTGTCAGGAGGTATGAGGGAAAGAGACATTCCACAGTCTATGAGGAAAGGATAATTTATATATAATTGTCTTGATAAGAATCCACAATTTTGCAGGTCACCACTCCCTCCAAGCACCCAGTTGAGGTAAAGCTGTAAACTAGTAAAAAAACACAACTGTGTTCAGCTTTATCTTCTTTTATAATAACTTTAGCAAATTTTCGCTTCTATCTTGAAGCCTTCTCAGGCAGAATTCAGTGAAAATTATATATATGTATATACATATATACATATATATATACATATATATACAGTGTTGATTCTAGGGTGCGCCCTTGCGGGATTCCCGCATTTTTTTCAACTTTGCCGCAAAATAATGGAACCAGTGCGCCCTAACGGACGCAAAAAAACTGTGGATACCGCATATTTAAACAAACAGTGCGCCCCCGCAACTGCCGTTTATATAGTTTCAAAATAACGCTACATGCGTTGGTCATTACGTTGATACCCCAGGGACAGCAGGATGCACGATTAGCGCCTACAGTCATCAAAATCGTCACAAAGCAGCTGGTCTGACGTCATTTTCCGACTCATTTACGTCATTTTTCAAAGGAGCCGTGTACTCCTGAAACAAGTGACGTCATTGTGACAGAGATCGTTAGTGGAAGAAGCCACGTCCCGGCAGGGTTCAAAACTGGCAGACCTAAGAGTTTTGAAGGCGGTTTTTCAGATCTGGCTAGACAAGTAGCCCGTGCTTAGCAGCAATGATGGCATAGGGTAGACTATCAGCTGGATACATCAAAATGACCTCTCTCTCTCTCCTCTCTCCTCTCTCTCGCTCTCATCTCTCTCTCTCTCGCTCTCTCTCTTTTCTCTCTGCTTTATGGACTGGAGGAAAAGATAAGACTTAGATATTGGCTTTAACCCTTTTCCTCATCTAGATCTAAATCTAGTTCTCCCTCCAACTCTGAATGGAAATGGACTTCTGACATCCATTCCTCCCTCCCCAACCTCTCTCTCTCTCTCTCTCTCTCTCCTCTCTCTCTCTCTCTCTCTCTCTCTCTCTCTCTCTCTCTCTCTCTCTCTCTTCTCTCTTTCATGTGTAAGGGGGGGGGGGGGGGGTAAGACTGATTTGGTTCTTGCCTCTTCTTTCTCTAGATCTAGCTCTCTCTCCAACTCAAAATGTGGAATCAATTGACTTTGACTCTCTCATACTCCTCCATCTCTCACTCTCTCCTCTCATCTCTCTTCTCCTCTTACTCTCTCTCTCTCTCCCTCTCTCTCTCTCTCCTTCCCTCCCCCCCTCTCTCTTCTCTTCCCTCCCCTCTCTCTCTCTCTCTTTCAACTCTGCATCTCCTGTATTATGCTTTGTACCCATCCACTCTTTCCCCTTCCTCCACCTCTCTCTCTCTCTCTCTCTCTCTCTTCTCTCTCTCTCTTCTCTCTCTCTCTCTCTCTCTCTCCTCTCTCTCTCTCTCTCTCTCTCTCTCTCTCTCTCCCCTTTTCTTCTCCTTTCCCACTCTTCCCCCTCCTCTCTCTCTCTTTCCTGTTGTAAGAAAATCATTTTACAGACCAGCTGCTATACATAAGGTGTATATTAAATCCTGTCTGCCGACATACCATCCTGTTTGTTTTGTTTCTTGTACTTGAAAAATAGCAGAAATCAGAGTACTAACGGTATTATGAGCAAATACTACTTACTACTTGTCCCCTTTTTTTATGAAGAGAAAAGGGGGGAGGGGGGCAAATGCCCCCTTTTTTTCATTTCAGGGGGCCCTTGGGCCCCTTTTTTGAAATCCTAGAATCAACACTGTATATATATATATATGTGCGTGCGTGCGTGCGTGCGTGCGTGCGTGCGTGCGTGTGGCAGTGACAAATGCTATTGTTGAGTGGTTAAGACCGTTTAGCTTCAATCCCATGGGTCCATAAAGTCATGGGTTCGAATCTCGGCAGCGTCTGGTTAACTAAGGGTGGGTATTTTTAGCTATCTCTGGTCAACTTGAAATGCAGACATGGCAATGCTTTCATTCGCTTTGTGTACATACACATGCACAAGATCAAACATACACATTGTTGTCAGTGTTCAATGGGTTATGGAAATACAAACATAACCAGCCCTGAAGTCAGAATGCAGCTACCTTCATGATGTGCGGAAACGGTCGCATACGCAAAATGTCACCATTGGTGAACCTTGGACCTCTTGCTGAGGAATGAGAAAAAAAATGTATGGCAGTTATCTGTAGCCCCAATCAGCATGAGAAAGGAATGTATATATATATATATATATATATATATATGTGTGTGTGTGTGTGTGTGTGTGTGTCTGTGTGTGTGTATGATATATATATACATATATAAAATAATATATATATATATATAATTATATAAAAATAATTATATGTATATATCATTATATATATATATTAATAAACTCAATCTCGCTCAGCCAGGACATAGTATGATACAGTGCAGGGAAAGGAGACCCCAGTCTTTTTTCTTTATTTTCTTTATTCTTGTATACTGAAGATAAAGAAATAAGCACTCCTGTGCTTTTTTTCATCCAGTTTTGTAAATATTGTCATCTGTTCCCATTTGCACACAATTGCCTACTCTTACAAAAAGCGGAACAGGATTCAATGAGTGCGCAAGATGTTCTGCATGTGTTTTACACGGGACCTCGGTTTACAGTCTCATCTGAAAGGCTTTTGGGAAGAGTGGAGTCAGCACTGATGTTAACTCCAGGGGATAAATCCCCTCGAATGGGAATCAAACTAGGGTCGTCAAATTGCGAGCGCAGTGTTCTGACCACTAGGTCGATGTGTGTGTTTGCACAGATGGCAGCGTCAAAGATATCACCGCAAAGTACGCACCTCAGTGGCTGTCACACACCAGAAAACAGCGTGTGGATTCCGATTGGTGGAGAGAATCTCTGGCACCGTACGCCTCAGCGAACGTGGCTGTTGATGATCAGGAGAACAGAACCATCAAAGGTCAGTGGTGGACTCTCCTCTTCATCTGCTTTTGTCCAGTTTGATGTCTTCACATGCATTTGTAGCTGTAAAGGTAAAGGTGTCCCATGATCTATGTGGTCATAGGGGAGCAGTGTGTTAGAGACTTCAGCTTCTCCAGGGGCCAGTATATGTTGAGGGCGGTGACCATCTCCTCTCCCTCGCTACTTACCTTCCCTGACCCTAAAGAGGGCAAGTACCCATTTACAGCTGGGTGAACTGGGGGATTGTGCTGAACCCAAGGCGTGCAAACGGTCACCCATCCAGTTGGTAACCATGCTCGATGCTGCTTAACATTGGCTGGGGGAAAGCGAGTGCTCTGACCACTGAGCTATCCCGCCTCCAATAGCTGTTAGTTGTAAAAGTAGTGTAGTGTAGTGTAGTATTGTATTGTATTGTAGAGTAGAGTATTGTATTGTAGAGTAGAGTGGAGTAGAGTAGAATATAGGTTTTGAGATTGTGACGTGGTCCGGGAATCACAGAACTCTTCTCTTGTTTATTCATTGCAGATCACTTGGTACAGCGCCCCCTACCGACAAGTATTGGAGATTTCAAAAACCATCCACTGTGAGTTCAGTTTGTAGTTGTATTCATTTTGTGTGGTTTTGTTTGTAGTTGTATTCATTTTGTGCAGTTTTGTTTGTAGTTGTATTCATTTTGTGTGGTTTTGTTTGTAGTTGTATTCATTTTGTGCAGTTTTGTTTGTAGTTGTATTCATTTTGTGTGGTTTTGTTAGTAGTTGTATTCATTTTGTGCAGTTTTGTTTGTAGTTGTATTCATTTTGTGTGGTTTTGTTTGTAGTTGTATTCATTTTGTGTGCTTTTGTTAGTAGTTGTATTCATTTTGTGTGCTTTTGTTTGTTGGGTTTTGAAGACCTGGTTTCTTGGTGTCTGCTGCTGTTGAATTAAGGGTGTTTTTTGTTTTTTTTACAATATCCCAGGTCAACTTTGAATGCAGACTTGCCAGTGCCTTTATTCCCCTTGTATATACACACATGCAGAGGATCAAATATGCTCATCAAAGATCTTGCATTTCAGGTCAGCGTTCGGTGGCTCACGGAAACAAAAACGTACCCATCATGCAACCTGTTCAGTTCGCTCAGGCCAAAAGCTGAGTCATTTATTGATATCAGCTAAGTGCCAAGGCCTACATCAAACCTTTCTTATGGTGTAAAATGTTGTGTTGAGATTTCCTTTAGCCATGACAAGCTCTTAACATAACAAC
>CM060332.1:17693182-17695428 GCA_030674155.1 Stramonita haemastoma
CTGTCCCTGGGGAATGTGTGCTGTCCCTGGGGAATGTGTGCTGTCCCTGGGGAATGTGTGCTGTCCCCAGGGAATGTGCATCATCCCCGGAGAATGTGGGGTTCCCTGGGCTGTTCATGGAGAATGTGTGGTGTCCCCAAGGAATATGTGTTGCCACAAGAGCTGTGTCTCCCAGCCTGTTTTTTCAAGTCTGCATGTGTGTTTGTTTGACAATGAGGGTATTTTTGTTTCCCCTACTGAATGTTGATAGGAGCAACTGTGTTATTGCGGGGTTGTGAGGTCTTTTATGTTTACTAAGTATATGCTGCACACAGGGCCTCGATTTATGACATGAATGAAAATAAATGAAGTTTGGAAGGAAAAGGACACAGCTGTCAGTTTCCTCCGCTTTCAGCTCCTCTCAGCTGCTTTCCATACCATCCCAGCTGGTGCTAATCATAGCAGAAACTGACCACACCTGGACTTGGTAAAAGGAAGGGGCACACTGATTTTAGCACTGGGCCCTGGTCCCTTGATTGAGTTATGCTGGATTTGCATGCTGTGAGGAAAGAATTATAGGAATATGCCTCTTCAGAGAAATAAAAACCTCTAAGTTTCATCAATTCTGAATGTGGCAATGTATAAATTATGATGCCTGGCTTACTAAATAATCAAGTATGACATGTGGGGATGTGAGTTTGTCATGCTGTGTACCTTGCAACGTGCATCATTGTTAGCATTGGTTGAATGTGTGCAGAAGTGATATCCATTGTAGGGGTATCAGTACAGTTGATATTATGTAGTAGACATTACTGCAGTGTCAGCACACTCCAAAAATGTTCACTACTTGATATCAACTGTACTTAGTATATGCTGTGATTGTTGCAGCTTGAGTTGATATTGTGTTGTGGACATTACTGCAGTGTGCTGACGTGTGCTGCAATTGTTGCAGCTTGAGTTGATATTGTGTTGTGGACATTACTGCAGTATACTGATGTGTGCTGCGAATTTTGTTGCAGCTTGGAGAGAGGGCGTACAAACTGGTGAAGTCCAGGAAGAGATGGGTGAGTAGTGATGGTGATGGTGTGGTCGCCTGTGTTTGATGGCTTTCTCTCTTCTTGGTTTTTGTCTTTTTTAGGGGGATAAGGAGGGGTGGGGGGTTATTTCTATTTTAATATATATGTGTTTTTTGTTTCCCAGCTAGAGCTCTGAGGTTTACCAGTGGTGAGGTATTTGTGTATACAACTGTTTTTACCCACCATTAAGGTAGCTGCATTCCGACCTCGGGTATGATATGGAGATGACAACAGTCTGCATGCAGGCTCTTATATATATATATATTTATATATATATATATATTATATATATATATATATATATATATATATATATATATATATATATATATATATATATATCTATATATATATCTATATATATGAGAGAGATAAAATTAAGAAAAATAAAATCTTGTCATCTGTTCTTACTGGCATGCAATGGCCTACTTTTCTGAAAGGTGTTGACGTTTGCGCAAGAAGTTATGCGTGTGTTAAGGCTTAAAGTCTCATCCAAAAGACTTAAGGGGGATAGTAGTCGATACTGATGTTAATTTCAGAAGAAAAATCTTCTGGAACGGGTGCCTCGGTGGTGGCTAGAATTGGGTAGAAAGTAAGGTATCTCTTATAGCACACATTAATGTTGGTTACCCAGAAATGATATCACTGGAGTCTCCCTGAGGAGATGCCGGGGGCCCTGTCAGTTTCAACAGCATCCCCACCTGGAAATTCTCTGCTGAGAATTCCCTCTTTTCTATCCCTCCTTGTGTTTCTTCCTTGTTCCTTTTCTTCCTGTCATCTCCTTCTTGTCCTTATTTTCTGCCTTCTGGGTATAGTCTCCTGCCTTTTTTTTCCAGAAAGACTTCAAATTTAACAATTCTCTCCCACGCTGAAGTCCGGTTTGCCGGGCCTGATTAGTCAGGTGCTAAACTGTAGCACAATGCATTCTTGCTCATATAACAGGTAACAGTAGTTGCTGTTTGAGCTTTAGATGAAGAAGAGGATCACTAGAGTAGAAAGTGAGGCATCTTATTTCGCACACGTTGATGGTGGTTGTCCAGAAATAATGTCATCACTGGGTAGAAAGTAAGGTTTTTTAGCATAGCAGACATAGATGTTGGTTACCCAGAAGTAATATCATCACTAGGTACAAAGTTTGGCATCTCTTTGTAGCACACATTGATGGTGGTTGCCCAGAAATGATAACATCAC
>CM060332.1:17695528-17698028 GCA_030674155.1 Stramonita haemastoma
GTTTTTGGGTTTTTTTGTTTTTTTCTCCAGTTCAGAATTTGGTTTTTTGCTTGTTATTGGAGTTTGGGTGAATTTTGTTTTTGTTCTTCCCCTATTGACATCTCTGTTTGCTCTCTGCTAATTATATACATATCTTTTGTGTGCACTACACTTTGCACATATATGTACAGTTGGATGTTTTGAATATTGTCTTATAATTGCTAGTTCAAGAATCCTTTACATACCCAAAATACAGGGTCCTTGAGGTTGTGCTGATATTTTCCATCTCTAACAACTATGACTAACAATGTCAGTACTGATAAATGGTTGAGCAAATTTGGATTAAGAATAGGCTACCTGAATATATGTCATCTGTTAAATAAAGTATCTGATATTTCTTCTATTCTGTCTAATTCAAATGACCACTTCCATGTTTTTGGCTTTTCAGAGTCTCGTTTATCTGATAAAATTGCTGACAGTGTAATATCAATTCCTGAATACAACATTATTAGAAAAGATGCTCAAACGAAACTTGAAACAGGTTTGGTAATATATGTACATAGGTCTGTTAACTACACTCAGGTTAATTTTTCTGATAAATATAATATTGAATGTGTCTGGTTGAAGGTTCAATTAAAGGGAAATAAACCTATTCTGTTTGGATTTCTGTACAGAAATCCTAGCGAACGGGTCAATTGGTTTGATCGTTTTTGTCTCATGATGGACGAGGCATCAGATTATGCAACTGAGATAATTCTGCTTGGCGATTTTAACATCGACCTAATTAAGCCACATGACAAATGGAACTTACATTTGAATTATATAATCTATCCCAAATGGTTGACACTCCAACCAGAAAAACATTCCATTCAGAGACACTAATTGATCATATTTATACCACTAACCCAGCTAATATAGTAGAAATGTCTGTACCAGTTGTTGGTATTAGTGACCATTTTCCAATTTGCCTGACTTGGTCAAAAAAAGGTATTAAAATTCCTAAATGTAGCCACAAATGTATATCTTTTCGAAGCTACCGATCATTTAATCCTGATAATTTTATGTCTGACTTATGTGCAGCAAGCTTCACTGATGTTTATCAGTATACTGATCCTGACAAAGCTCTGTTTACTTGGTATTGTATCTTTTCTTCAATTGTTGACAAGCATGCGCCTATTCAGACTAAACGTGTTAAGCCAAAAGATAAGCCACCATGGCTATCTGATGAAATCAATAAAGCCATAGCTATTCGTGATAAATTACTGAAGTCAACAGGAAAAAATGACCAGTTCAAACAGCAACGTAATAAAGTGACATCTATGAAAAGAGCAGCTAGAAACAAGTATTTTTCAGAACTTATCGCTCATAAAAAAGACCCTAAATTGATATGGAAAGCCATAAATCAGCTATCAGGTAAAACTTCCAAAATATGTCCTTCTTCAGCTATAAATTTATCTGCTGAATGCATGAACAAACACTTCTGCACTGTAGCAGAAAGACTAATCAATACTAATAATTCAGTAAATAATGACTTGCATTCACTAAAAGACTACTGTTGTTCTAAAGGAATACAGACTAAGCTTGACTTTAAGTTTCTTAGTGTTAGTGAGGTGTATAGAGAATTGTGTTTATTGAAACAATCCAGCTCCCGTGGTGTGGATGACTTAGACAGTAAAATTTTAAGTATCTCTGCACCCATAATTACTTAACATATTACATATATCTATAACCTTTGCATTGAAAAGTGTTCATATCCTCAAAGTTTTAAAGATGCCAAGGTGATTCCAGTCTTCAAATCTGGTGATACTAACGACCCTTCTAACTACAGGCCTATATCTATTCTATCTACTTTGTCCAAACCTCTAGAAAAGCATCTCAAATGCAATCTGCTTTCACATTTTACATTCAATAACTTGTTCCACCCAAATCAGAGTGGATTTAGAGAAAATCATTCATGCCATACAGCTCTCAGTAACCTTTTAGAACAGTGGCACTTAAATATAAATAATGATCTATTGACAGGAGTAGTCTTCGTGGACTTTGCCAAAGCCTTTGACACTATTGATCAGAATCTTTTGTTAAGGAAACTTACAATCTATGGCTTGGCCCCCAAAGCGCTTAAACTACTAACCTCTTTCCTTACTAATAGAAGACAAGCAGTCCTTCAAGATTCGTTACTATCTTCACTAATGCCTGTCAAATTTGGTGTTCCACAGGGATCTGTTCTAGGCCCAATACTGTTTACAATATACGTCAATGATCTTCCTTTGCATCTTTCTTCTTGTTGTGAACTTTTTGCTGACGATACAACCTTGCACATTTCAGGAAAAGATGTGAAATCAGTATGCAAAGATCTACAAAAAGACATCAATAAACTTGTAACA
This sequence comes from Stramonita haemastoma, assembly GCA_030674155.1. Classification (NCBI taxonomy): domain Eukaryota; kingdom Metazoa; phylum Mollusca; class Gastropoda; order Neogastropoda; family Muricidae; genus Stramonita; species Stramonita haemastoma. The sequence goes on from CM060332.1 coordinate 17,697,892, forward strand.
TGGACAGACTCTAATCATATGGCCCTACATCCAAATAAATCGAAATTCATGTTAGTTACAACACGTCAGAAACGTCAGAACATTAAAGCTAAAATATGTGACTTGAATACTTTAAAAATTTGCAATAATGTACTAGA
>CM060332.1:17723028-17728028 GCA_030674155.1 Stramonita haemastoma
GCACTTTATGTTGATCTTGGAGGTTTTGTATCTTCTTCTTTAATTCATCAGACACCACCTGGCTTTAGCGTCCATTCACCATGTATCCTATCTGATAATTATGTGTAGTTTGCCCAGTCATACAAGCTGTAGACTTTAGCACCAGTGCTTACACAGAACTCTGAGAGTAGCTGTGGAGTTGACAGGCTTGCCCACACCGTTCTGTGCTGTACAGGTGTAAACGGCACTGTTCTCACACCGCACTTTTCTCAAAGTGTGTGTCAGCACAAACGGTTGCCCTGTGGCGTCACTGCTTTTGCTGTTCAGCCTGGCCAGTTCTCTCCCTTGATCATCAGACTGAAAAATGAAAACAAAGAAGGCATGTTTATCTGTAATCTTGTCTGTCTGTCTGTTTATTTGTTTATTTGTCTATCTGTTTATACCTTTGCAGGACTTTGTGTGGGTATATACATGTGTGTGCATGCGTGCATGTGTGTGTGTGTGTGCGTGTGTGTGTTGCCATAAATGAAATACTAATACACCAAAAACAAGCTGGAAAAGCCTGCATTCACTGAAATAATGACACACCAAAATCAAGCTGCCCAAACCTGTAGTCCATAAAATAAATACACACCAAAATCATGTGTCACAAAATCTGTGGTCACTGAAATAAAAACACCCAAAATCATGTGTGGTATAACCTACAGTGAATGAAATAAATACACACCAAACTCAGGTGTGCAGAAGGCCTGGCAAAGCTTGCAGTCAATGAAATAAATACACACCAAAACCAGGTGTGGTATAGCCTGCAGTCACTGAAATAAAATACACACCAAAACCAGGTGTGGCAACACCTGCAGTCAATGAAAAAAATACACACAAAAACCAGGTGTGGCGAAGGCCTGGCAAAGCTTGCATTGCACTGAACTAAATACACACCAAAACCAGGTGTGGTATAGCCTGCAGTCACTGAAATAAAATACACACAAAAACCAGGTGTGGTATAGCCTGCAGTCACTCAAATAAATACACACCAAAGCCAGGTGTGGCGAAGGCCTGGCAAAGCTTGCATTGCACTGAACTAAATACACACCAAAACCAGGTGTGGTATAGCCTGCAGTCACTGAAATAAAATACACACCAAAACCAGGTGTGGTATAGCCTGCAGTCACTCAAATAAATACACACCAAAACCAGATGTGGCGAAGGCCTGGCAAAGCTTGCATTGCACTGAATTAAATACACACCAAAACCAGGTGTGGTATAGCCTGCAGTCACTCAAATAAATACACACCAAAACCAGGTGTGGTATAGCCTGTAGTCACTCAAATAAATACACACGAAAACCAGGTGTGGCGAAGGCCTGGCAAAGCTTGCATTGCACTGAACTAAATACACACCAAAACCAGGTGTGGTATAGCCTGCAGTCACTGAAATAAATACACACCAAAACCAGGTGTGGCGAGGGCCTGGCAAAGCTTGCATTGCACTGAAAGACGACGTCTGTGGACTGGCTCTCCTTCACCTCCACCAGTGTGAGCTGTGAGTTGACAGTCAGCTGAACTGATCTGACAGCAACTGAAACACACGTCACATGACAGCTGATCTGACAGCAACTGAAACACACATCACATGACAGCTGATCTGACAGCAACTGAAACACACGTCACATGACAGCTGATCTGACAGCAACTGAAACACACATCACATGACAGCTGATCTGACAGCAACTGAAACACACGTCACATGACAGCTGATCTGACAGTGACTGAAACACACATCCCATGACAGCTGATCTGACAGCAACTGAAATACACATCACATGACAGCTGATCTGACAGCGATTGAAACATACATCACATGACAGCTGATCTGACAGCGACTGAAACACACACACACACACACACACACACACACACACACACACACACACACACACACACACACACACACACACACAAACACACAAACACACAAACACACAAACACACAAACACACAAGATACACACCTTCACCTGTCTCATAGTCCTGCTGACCATGGGGACACCACTGAAGATTTTGCAACTACCTACTCCACTCATCTGCACTTTTTGCAACACACACACACACACACACACACACACACACACACACACACACACACACCACACACACACACACACACACACAACACACACACACACACTGATTGCATTATCTATTATTATAAAGTACTCACGAAGTGTGTAGTGACTCTGTGCAGTGACGTTCACCGTCCAGTTGTTGACGCAACGAAACTTTCTGTTGTCATCATCACCACGTGACACGGCCCACGTCATTGTTAGTGTGCTGACGTCATAGGCCCCGCTGATGACTTCAGTGTTGACATCACTGCCCATTCCTGTGAACCATCTCAGACGTCCCCCTGGCTGTCCGATGTTAGCAGTGTTGCATGTACAAGTGAGTGGTGTGTTCTCGGCAATGATGTCACTAGAACAGCTGATAGTGGGGGAAGAAGGACGAGCTGTAAGATAAGGACAGAAGAGGACGATGCAATGACGTGCATGGGAGATGAGCGCGAGAGAGATGATGGGGTCATCACTATAGGCGAGTGTCTTACTCATTTGGCTTTTGTACTATGGAAACTTTGTCACCAAAGGGGGCTTAGTAGATAATGGTGGATCAGAAAAAAGACATTAAAAAAATTGTGAACAAGCAGCAATGCAGTATTCTTCTGGCTGGTGGCCTCATGGAGGCTTAACTTTGATCAATGATATGACAAGTCTGCATATGATTGATGAGTTGAGCTCAAAACAAACAGTGTGAAAACAGTAGGACAGGCATACCACACAGGATGAGACGGTAACACTGAACCACACCAGGCAAAAGCCACCAAATCACATTAAACAAAACAAAAACCCAGCTAAAGACTTACTGATGGTGACATTGCCACAGGATGTCTGTGTGTTTCCAGGGGTGACAGTGACACTACAGGGGTAGGCTCCAGAGGTGTCAGGTAAGGACATGGTGACGTCACACCCTCCTGTTCTGTTAGCAGTGTTGTTGGTGTCAGCAGCAGGAGGGCTGAGGTCAGGTGGTGTGGTCAGTCTGGATGGACCCAGCTGACAACACAGCATTGACACACTGGGTATGTTACAAAAGACTGAAGGAATGCTCCTTACAAATACACTAAAACAAACAACGGATGAACCCCTCACCCTACTCTCTCTCTCTTCTCCTCTCTCACTCTCTCTCTCTCCTCTCTCTCTCTCTCTCTCTCTCTCTCTCCTCCCTCCCTCCCTCCCTCCCTCCCTCCCACGATTAAAAAGGAGTACAATTTGCGAGAACTAATTCGTTAACTAAAAGACATTGCAGTTTTCAGCTTTCAGACAGTTTATATCACACCAGTTACACACAGTGCAGTTCTCACCTGTCACACACAGTACAGTTCTCACCTGTCACACACAGTACAGTTCTCACCTGTCACAAACAATATAGTTCCCACCTGTCACACACAGTACACTTCTCACCTGTCTCACACACAGTACAGTTCTCATCTGTCACACACAGTACAGTTCTCACCTGTCACAAACAATATAGTTCCCACCTGTCACACACAGTACAGTTCTCACCTGTCTCACACACAGTACAGTTCTCACCTGTCACACACAGTACAGTTCTCACCTGTCACACACAGTACAGTTCTCACCTGTCACACACAGTACAGTTCTCACCTGTCTCACGCACAGTACAGTTCTCACCTGTCTCACACACAGTACAGTTCTCACCTGTCACACACAGTACAGTTCTCACCTGTCACACACAGTACAGTTCTCACCTGTCACACACAGTACAGTTCTCCCCTGTCACACACAGTACAGTTCTCACCTGTCACACACAGTACAGTTCTCACCTGTCACACACACAGTACAGTTCTCACCTGTCACACACAGTACAGTTCTCACCTGTCACACACACAGTACAGTTCTCACCTGTCACACACAGTACAGTTCTCACCTGTCACACACACTACAGTTCTCACCTGTCACACACAGTACAGTTCTCACCTGTCACACACAGTACAGTTCTCACCTGCCAGACACACGAGTACAGCCCCCTGGAGGAGTAGACCTGTGTGATGTTAGCAGAAACAGACAGGGTGTATCCACTGTCCTGTCTGGTGATGACTGGGGATGTGGGCTGGGACACCTCTGCTGGTACTGGGGTGCACACACAATTTTATATATATATATATATATATATATATATATATATATATATATATATATATATATATATATATATATATATAATATATATATATATATATATATATATATATATATATATAAAACAGGAAGAGAGAGATATCAACTCACATACACATGCACGCGCACGCACACACACAACACACACACACACACACACACACACACACACACACACACACCACCACCACCACCACCACCACCACCACCACCACCACCACCACCACCACCACACACAGACAAACACACACACAAACTCACACACACAAACTCACACACACAACCCCCCCCTACACACACACTCACACACATACACAAACACACATTCACACACACATACACACACGCTCACATACAGTGTATATAATATATATGTATATATATATATATATATATATATATATATATATATATATATATATATATATATATATATATATAAATAGCTAGCTAGACATGCGCATACATAATAAACGCACACATGTCTAGGTAGCTAGCTAGTTAGATAGACAGACAGACAGACAAATAGACAGATACCTTTATGAATACGTATATAGATACATATATAGATACATACATAGATACATGCATAGATAAATAGCTAGTACATACATATATACATACATATAAACAGATATACATACATACATACATACATACATACATACATACATACATACATACATACATACATACATACATACATACATACATACATACATACATACATGCATGTATGCATGCATGCATGCATGCATGCATACATACATGCA
>CM060332.1:17740528-17748028 GCA_030674155.1 Stramonita haemastoma
AATTGTCTGTGGTTACTTGCAGAACCACTGTTCCCTGAAGACTCTGCAAGGTAAACAGCCAGTATAGAACAAAGGACAAAGCCAGTTAAACATAAGGGTTTAACGCAGTATAAGGTGGTAAAAAGGTAAAGGTGTCCCATAACCTGTGTGGTCGAAGGGGAGCGAGGCTTCAGAGACCTCAGCTTCTCTAGGGGCCAGCATGTTGAGGGCGGCGCCCATCTCCTCTACTGTTTTACCTTCCCTGACTCTAATGAGGGGAGGTACACATTTACAACTGGGTGAACTGGGGGACTGTACTGTAGCCAAGGCACACAAACGGTCATCCATCCAATTGGCAACCACGCTCGAAGCTCCTTAACTTTGGCTGGGGTAAAGCGAGTGTTCTGACACTGAACTATCCCGTCCCCTAACACAGTAGTCTGTAATAAACGCCTGAGTAATGCTTCTTCTTCCATTTAGTTTAATGTCCATTCACTACCAGAAGTTTTCATACAACTATTACAGACTTATTCATACCATGCGTATAAAGGGATGTGATCTTTTTTGTTTTATATAAAGCCACACACCAGGGTCTTTTTTCTCGAGAGAACCATTTTCTTTAATATAATTACTTACAAAGCATATTTAGTTCAGACATGTGTAAAATTTGAACACAAAGTAGTACTAAATCACTTTTTTTTCCATTAGAAGGTACCTTAAGGAATAAAGAGTGAGGGTAGCAGCCACCATGATCATGTTTGATAATTTTGGGTATCCAGCTCCTGTTCATTAAATCTCTCTCTCTCTCTCTCTCTCTTCTCTCTCTCTCTCTCTCTCTCTCTCTCTCTCTCTCTCTCTCTCTCTCTCTCTCTCTTTACTTTTCATCTGTAGGCGAAAGGTGAAGGTGACATCCTGTGCCCCTGCTGCCATGGTAACGTTGTAATAACCAATCCAATTCTGCGTTACATTGAAGGCTGTGATGACACACCTGGACTTGTAGGCCACACTGGTCTTCTGACAGTCTGCACTGAACGTCAACATGATAATATACAGTCACTGGTCGTCTGACAGTTTGCATTTGACGTCAATATGATAATATGCAGCTGCTAGTCTTCTCATAGTGTGCACTGAACATCAACATGATAATATACAGTCACTGGTCTTCTGACAGTCTGCATGAACATCAACATGATAATATACAGTCACTGGTCTTCTGACAGTTTGCACTGAACGTCAACATGATAATATACAGTCACTGGTCTTCTGACAGTCTGCACTGAACGTCAAGATGATAATACAACAGTCACTGCCTTCAAGAGAAATGTATGAATAACTGTTACATGTTGCTCTGAACACAAACATGATAATACATACCATCAGTGTCAATGTTATGAGTTGGTTATAATGGAAACGAAATGGACAATAAATAACTAGATTAACAGCACCTCAGATTATTCTGTGCGTGCATGCGTGCGTATGCGCGCGCACGCGCGCGCGCGTGTGTGTGTGATCACCTGAGGAGGCCAGAGGTAGGAGGAAACCCATCTCCCATAGAATCAGGACCCAGGTAGAGGAAGCTGGCAGTGTCAGGAGTTCTCGTGGTCAGAATCTGGAAGTGAAGTTCTCCTGTGCTGGCCACCAGGACTGGAACCCCGTCCTCCTGAGAACTGAAGCTGTCTCTCAGGATCCGCATGTCACCTGGGTTGATGGTGTTGAGAATTAAGGCCAGACACATGCTGGAGTTTTAGAGTATTTATTGAGTAAAGCAAGATCATAGTTTTGAATGATATTAGTCTCAAAGAAGACACACAGACACAGACATAGACACACAGACACACACGCATACACACGCATGCACACACACACACACACAACACAGATGATCTCTCTCTCTCTCTCTCTCTCTCTCTCTCTCTCTCTCTCTCTCTCTCTCTCTCTCTCTCTCTCTCTCTCTCTCTCTTCTCTTCTCTTCTCTTCTCTCTCTCTGGCTCTATCTTCTATTTTATTTGGCTCATACCTTTACGAGTCTGAACAAAGAAACTGTATACACAATAAGTTTAAAGAATATTGTTTTAAGCTCAGATTAACTGGTAATATATTTTCTTCTTTGAGTAACTTGCAAGTAACTTAAAAAAATTGACAGAGTACTTTACTTTTTCTTTTAAATGAAGATGTGTTTTTCGAGTGCAAAATATTCCTACTACTTCATCATACTGTTTGGTGTGGTTAAAACGTTATGATAATAATAATACATGGAATTTATATAGCACTATATCTTGTAAAAACAAATCAAAGCGCTTGCATTCAACCTATACATCACACAAGCAATCAATAGCAATCTATGGTTCTAGCAAATTCGAACGTACTCACACACGCAAGCGCACACACACATGAATAGTGCATGGCCTTTTCTTGTATTTATAACACTGCACAAAGTCTGCAAGCTGGCCTCAGCCAAAATAACCCGACTTTAAAGCAGCTCAAGTTGTATGTCTGCAGAGATTATGTGGGGGGTATGTTTGAGTTTCCACAGCACACCAACTACTGACATGAATTACAGGATCATTTACTGCATACCTGATCTATAGCATGTTCTGCACTTTATATTGATTTGGGAGGTTTAATACGGTCTTCTTTAATTCATCAGACACCACCTGGCTTTAGCGTTCATTCACCATGTATACTATCTGATATATTATGTGTAGTTTGCCCAGTCATACAAGCTGTACAGCTTTAGCACCAGTGCTTACACAGAACTCGGAGAGTAGCTGTGGAGTTGACAGGCTTGCCCACACCGTTCTGTGCTGTACAGGTGTAAACGGCACTGTTCTCACATCGCACTTTTCTCAAAGTGTGTGTCAGCACAAAGGGTTGCCCCGTGACGTCACTGCTTTTGCTGGTCAGCCTGGCTAGTTCTCTCCCTTGATCATCAGACTGAAAAATGAAGAAAAACACCCAAACAAGACAGTTTTTCTAGCTTTTGGTCATCTGTTTGTTTGTTTATATATCTGCAGGACTTGGTGTGTGTTTTGTGTGTAAGTGTGTATCTGTGTGTTTGTGTTGCACCAAAGAAATAACTGCACACCCATGTTTTTAGCCTGGTATAGCCTGCAGTCGATAAAATAAATACACACCAAAATCAGGTGTGGTATAGCCTGAAGTCACTGAAATAAATACACACCAAAACCAGGTGTGGCAAAGGTTGCAGTCACTGAAATAAATACACTCCAAAATCAGGTGTGATATAGCCTAAAGTCAATAAGATAAATACACACCAAAACCAGGTGCAGTATAGCCTGCAATCACTGAAATAAATACACACCAAAACCAGGCGTGGTATAGCCTGCAGTAACTGAAATAAATACAAACCAAAACCAGGTGTGGTATAGCCTGCAGTCACTGAAATAAATACACACCAAAACCAGGTGTGGCGAAGGCCTGGCAAAGCTTGCATTGCACTGAACTAAATTCACACCAAAACCAGGTGTGGTATATCCTGCAGTCACTGAACTAAATACACACCAAAACCAGGTGTGGCGAAGGCCTGGCAAAGCTTGCATTGCACTGAACTAAATACACACCAAAACCAGGTGTGGTGAAGGCCTGGCAAAGCTTGCATTGCACTGAAATAAATACACACCAAAACCAGGTGTGGCGAAGGCCTGGCAAAGCTTGCAGTCACTGAAATAAATACACACCAAAACCAGGTGTGGTGAAGGACTGGCAAAGCTTGCATTGCACTGAACTAAATACACACCAAAACCAGGTGTGGCGAAGGCCTGGCAAAGCTTGCATTGCACTGAACTAAATACACACCAAAACCAGGTGTGGTGAAGGACTGGCAAAGCTTGCATTGCACTGAAAGACGACGTCTGTGGACTGGCTCTCCTGCACCTCCACTAGTGTGGGCTGTGAGTTGACAGTCAGCTGAACTGATCTGACAGCAACTGAAACACACGTCACATGACAGTTGATCTGACAGCAACTGAAACACACATCATATGACAGCTGATCTGACAGCAACTGAAACACACATCATATGACAGCTGATCTGACAGCAACTGAAACACACATCATATGACAGCTGATCTGACAGCAACTGAAACACACGTCACATGACAGCTGATCTGACAGCAACTGAAACACACGTCACATGACAGCTGATCTGACAGCAACTGAAACACACGTCACATGACAGCTGATCTGACAGCAACTGAAACACACGTCACATGACAGCTGATCTGACAGTGACTGAAACACACATCACATGACAGCTGATCTGACACCAACTGAAACACACATCACATGACAGCTGATCTGACAGCAACTGAAACGCACATCACATGACAGCTGGTCTGACAGCGACTGAAACAAAATCACATGACAGCTGATCTGACCGCAACTGAAACACACACACAACCACACACACACACACACACACACACACACACACACACACACACACACACACATACACACACACACATACACACACGCACACACACATACACACACACACACATACACACACACACACATACACACACACACACACACACACACAACACACACACACACACACACACACACACACACACACACACACACACACACACACACATACACACACACCTTCACCTTCACCTGTCCCATAGTCTGGCTGACCATGGAGACACCATTGAAGATTTTGCAAATACCTACTCCACTCATCTGCAGTTTTTGCAACAAACAAACAAAACACACACACACACACACACACACACACACACACACACACACACACACACACACACACACACACACACGTACACACACACACACACACACACACACACACACACACACACACACACACACACACACACACACTGACTGCATTATCTATTACAACTCACGAAGTGTGTAGTCACTCTGTGCAGTGACGTTCACCGTCCAGTTGTTGACGCAACGAAACTTTCTGTTGTCATCATCACCACGTGACACTGTCCACGTCATTGTCAGTGTGCTTACGTCATAGCTGCCGCTGATGAATTCAGTGTTGACGTCACTGCCCATTCCTGTGAACCATCTCAGACGTCCCCCTGGCTGTCCGATGTTAGCAGTGTTACATGTACAAGTGAGCGGCGTGTTCTCGGCAATGATGTCACTGGGACAGCTGATAGTGGGGGGAGAAGGACGAGCTGTAAGATAAGGACAGAAGAGGACGATGCAATGAGGTGCATTGGAGATGATTGCAAGAGAGAGATGATGTGGTGGTCATCACTATAGGCGAGTGTCTTACTCATTTGGCTTTTGTGCTATGGAAACTTTGTCACCAGAGGGGGCTTAGTAGATAATGGTGGATCAGAAAAAAGACATTTAAAAAAGTGTGACCCAGCAGCCATGCAGTGTTCTTCTGGCTGGTGGCCTCATGGAGGCTTAACGCTGATCAATAACATGACGAGTCTGTGTCTGATTGATGAATTGAGATCAGAACAGTGTGAAAACAGTAGGACAGGCATACCACACAGGATGAGACGGTAACACTGAACCACACCAGGCAAAAGCCACCAAATCACATTCAACCAAGTCAAAATGATGTAAAAGAAATAAAACAAAAACCCAGCTAAAAACTTACTGATGGTGACATTGCCACACGATGTCTGTGTGTTTCCAGGAGTGACAGTGACACTACAGGGGTAGGTTCCAGAGGTGACAGGTAAGGACAGGGTGACGTCACACCCTCCTGTTCTGTTAGCAGTGTTGTTGGTGTCAGCAGCAGGAGGGCTGAGGTCAGGTGGTGTGGTCAGTCTGGATGGACCCAGCTGACAACACAACATTGACACACTGGGTATGTTACAAAAGACTGAAGGAACACTCCTTACAAACACTAAAACAAACAAGGGATGAACCCCTCCCCTTACTTTCTCTCTCTCTCTCTCTCCTCTCTCTCTCTCTCTCTCTCTCTCTCTCTCTCTCTCTCTCTCTCTCTCTCTCTCTCTCTCTCTCTCTCTCTCTCTCTCTCTCTCTCTCTCTCTCTCTCTCCCTCCCACGATTAAAAAGGAGTACAATTTGCCAGAACCATTTCTTTAACATAAAAGACATTGCAGTTTTCACCTTTCAGACAGTTTATATCACACCAGTTACACACAGTGCAGTTCTCACCTGTCACACACAGTGCAGTTCTCACCTGTCACACACAGTACAGTTCTCACCTGTCACACACAGTGCAGTTCTCACCTGTTACACACAGTGCAGTTCTCACCTGTCACACACAGTACAGTTCTCACCTGTCACACACAGTGCAGTTCTCACCTGTCACACAGTACATTTCTCACCTGCCAGACACACGAGTACAGCCCCCTGGAGGAGTAGACCTGTGTGATGTTAGCAGAAGCAGACAGGGTGTATCCACTGTCCTGTCTGGTGATGACTGGGGATGTGGGCTGGGACACCTCTGCTGGTACTGTGGTGCACACACATTACACATTATATATATATATATATATATATATATATATATATATATATATATATATACAGAGAGAGAGAGAGAGATTAATTCACACACACACACATACACGCACGCATGCACGCACACACGCACACACACACACACACAACACACACACACACCTACTGTCTGATACACGTTAAATCCTGTTCCACTTTTTGTAAGAGTAGGCCATCATGTGCCGGTGGGAACAGATGACACGATTTACAAAAACTGCATACACACGGGGACTGGATATAAAAAGCACATGGATGCTTATTCGATTATCCTCGATATAAAAGAATAAAATAAATAAATAACAACAACACTTACCAAACACGTGCAGGCCACATTGTCCATCATAACACCGATATTTTAATCCAGCATAGACAGGATTCCTAGAAGTCAATGAAGTGGTCAGACTGCTGTTGGTGGAGCTGATGGCCCTCACTGTCCATACAGGGGATGGGGTGGTTGTACATGTTGAACTGCACACACTGAGTGTAGTTCCATGAGCACTTACTGTTTTCAACCTCCATACCACAGACCCAGTGTACTGATCACAGTAAAAGGTGAGGCTGGTGTTCTCCTCCACGTCCTGGTACCCTGCATCCCCACATGGGTACAGTCTGACTCCTGTGGACATACATCATCCCCACATGGGTACAGTCTGACTCCTGTGGACATACATCATCCCCACATGGGTACAGTCTGACTCCTGTGGACATACATCATCCCACATGGGTACAGTCTGACTCCTGTGGACATACATCATCCCCACATGGGTACAGTCTGACTCCTGTGGACATACATCATCCCCACATGGGTACAGTCTAACTCCTGTGGACATACATCATCCCCACATGGGTACAGTCTGACTCCTGTGGACATACATCATCCCCACATGGGTACAGTCTGACTCATGTAGACATACATCATCCTCATAATTATGGGTACAATATCCTGGAAACTTATGTCATAGAAAACGTCATGTGGAATGCTGAAAAACAGGTTGAGAAGAGAGAGAGAGAGAGAGAGAGAGAGGAGAG
>CM060332.1:17750528-17753028 GCA_030674155.1 Stramonita haemastoma
GTGCGTGTGTACGCGCACACGCGCGCGTGCGCGCGTGCGTGTGTCTGTGTCTGTGTGTGCGTGCGTGAATGCGTGCGTGAGTGTGAGTGTATGTGTGTGTGTGAGTGTGTGCGCGCGCGTGTGCGTGTGTGATTACGCTTTGACAGTCTATATTACAAAGTATTAAAGAGAACCGAGGGGGAAAAACAACAACACACACACACACACCTAGCTGCAAGTAGGCCTGTGGTTTTGGACTATAAGGGAACAAAAACAGCAACAAAAACCCCACTAACCCTTCAAGCTAAAAAATGAAAGTAAACAAGAACTTAACTATTAACTAACAGTGTGTGTGGTGTGTGTGTGTGTGTGTGTGTGTGTGTGTGTGTGTGTGTGTGTGTGTGTGTGTGTGTGTGTGTGTGTGTGTGTGTGTGTGTGTGTTGGTACCAATAAAGAACGAAAGTGTCAGAGTATTATGCATTTCTGTTACAAATTGCGTCAGTCTCCTTTGCTCTGTCTTCCTGTTCAAGCAAGGCACTATCACAATGAGGGAAAAACAAGCAGGGAAGAGAATGACGGTTTCAGCCAAAGATTACTGCAGCTACATGGAGTTTACTTTTTTCACTAAAGTCAGGAGCTCTTCGTATTGTTGGATAACGTTTTCAGTTCTGGTTTTCACTGCCTCAGTTGTGATGTGATCTCTTTCTGAGAATCCGAGGAGTTTGTGAAAGCTTTTCATCTCCATTGCCTGTAACCTTCTATGAATGTCTGCTGTTATGATCCACATTTCACATTCGTACAAAAAATATGGGTCAGACTTGAGAAACTTCTAAACAACCGTTAAAAGATTTCTTAACAATACACAAACTGAGTATATTCATATAAAAGTGGTTGAATGTAGTCGGTGTTATTCCAAAAAGTAATGATGACAGAGGTTGTACAAATATTTGGACATAGTGGTAATAAGCACACATCTTTGTCCGGAGCTATAAATATTATAAACAGAGCCTACATGAGATTCAAAGTTTGTGGAGACAAGCCAGTCCACCATAACTAAACGACCGTGTCTGTGGGTGTGTAGTAACTGACATGCTGGGTGAGACCTTGTTCCGTCAGCAGACCTGTTATCTTCTGTTTTAACAGTCAGATCTTGTTCCATCAGCAGACCTGTTATCTTCTGTTTTAACATTCAGACCTTGTTCCGTCAGCAGACCTGTTATCTTCTGTTTTAACAGTCAGACCTTGTTCCGTCAGCAGACCTTTTATCTTCTGTTTGAACAGTCAGAGCTTGTTCCGTCAGCAGACCTTTATCTTCTGTTTTAACATTCAGACCTTGTTCCATCAGCAGACCTTTTATCTTCTGTTTTAACAGTCAGACCTTTTATCTTCTGTTTGAACAGTCAGACCTTTTATCTTCTGTTTGAACAGTCAGACCTTGTTCCATCAGCAGACCTTTTATCTTCTGTTTGAACAGTCAGACCTTGTTCCGTCAGCAGACCTTTTATCTTCTGTTTCAACAGTCAGACCTTGTTCCATCAGCAGACCTTTTATCTTCTGTTTTATCAGTCAGACCTTGTTCCATCAGCAGACCTTTTATCTTCTGTTTTAACAGTCAGACCTTGTTCCATCAGTCTTTTATCTTCTGTTTCAACAGTCCGACCTTGTTCCATCAGATCTTTTATCTTCTGTTTTATCATTGGTATTGATGTACTGACTCCACTCCCCAAAAATCCTTTGCATGAGACTAAAAAGAAAGTTTCTGTCTGGAAATGCATGCAGAACATCTTGAACACGTGTTAAAACCTGTTCTGCCTTTCGAAAGAGCAGTTCATTCATACTGGCAAGAATAGATGACAGGGAAATAAACAACACAATAACAAAAACAAACCAGCCCCAAAACAAAGCAAATAACATTAAAGAAAAAAAGCACCTGACCACTGTGTCGTGTTTAGACATGCTACTTATGTCTGGGAAAAAAGAAACCAATCGCATACACAAAAATCTCACCATATCTTGACTTCAGCACTATGACTGAGAAACGCGAAAAAAAAAGAATCTGTCAACTTCTAAAACACACACACACACCACACACACACACACACACACACACACACACACACACACACACACACACACACACACACAGAGAGAAGCAGACAGAAAGAAAAAAACAAAAACAAGAAGCTTGGCTTTTTCATATCCGAAATTTTTGGCATTTATTTGCTTTCTTTAGTAAGAACTGGTAACAGACTAACCTCCAACTCTGCCGTAGTAACAGGAAAACATTTGAAACACTGTACAGAGACGGCACAAGTCATTGGCTAAACGTCTTCTATGTCAAATTCAAATGGACGACCCAAAATAAAATCACTATAGTCAAGTCTGTGTAACAATAGAGTGTGACATAGTTATGAACTGTTCTGTACACCAATCACATGTTGTGAGTTTTATTTTTTGATTCTTTCTTTTCATTGGTGTGGCCACGACATTAAAACCATAAAAGCATGCATTCAAGTTATTG
>CM060332.1:17760528-17773028 GCA_030674155.1 Stramonita haemastoma
GAACACTTATGCAATCTGTCACTCTCTGTCTCTGTGTCGTTGTTTCTCTGTCTGTCTGTCCGTCCGTCCATCTGCCTGCCTGCCTGTATGTCTATCTGTTTCTGTCTCTGTGACTGTCTACCTATCTGTCTGTTTATCTGTCTATCTTTCTATCAGTCTGTCTATCTGTCTGTCTCTGTCTGTCTGTCTCTGTCTGTGTGTGTGTGTCTCTCTCTCTGTGTCTAAATCCGTCCGTCTGTCTGTCTGTCTGTCTGTCTGTCTGCCCCGCCCCCCCCCCCCCCCCTCTCTCTCTAAATCTAGTCTCCCTCCCTCTTATTTCTTGGTTTCTTTGTATGATGTGGTTTTATTTTGTTATCCCAAGTTTTTCGTTTGTATGGTTTGTGTACTTGTTTCTTGATCTAAAATTTACATTACTTTTTGTAAAATTTGTTCAAAATCGTTTTTGTGCTTGTTTTCATTGTAATGAAATATAAGGTGCAAGATGATGAAAAGTTAAATCTTATTTGTGGCCCTTGGAATTTAAGATTATCATTTATTCCATCAAGCAGTCTATTTTTTTCTGTCTCTATTTATTTGTTTGTTTGCCTGTCGACATCTGCATGCCCTCTTTCTACAGGCGCCCCCCTTCTCCCTCCTATCTCTTTTTCTCTTTGCTGTCTGTCTGTCTCTCTGTCTCTGTTTCTGTCTCTGTCTCTCCCTCTCTCTCTCTGTCCTATTAGAGCTGAATAAAGTAGTGACAATGGTGGGAACATGTGTATGCATGCATCTGCTCGTGCATCAGTGTGTACACGATGTCTCCTGACACTACAGACCTGTACAAGGCAGCCTCCATTGTCGTCTCCACAGACAAAGCAGGTAAACAAAATGGACAACCAGCAGAATGGCCAGTCCCACACCTAGGCTAGCTGCAAAGTCCGATGCAAACTGTCTTTGGTTATCTGTAGGACTACTCTTTTCTGATGACTCTGCAAGATAAGCAGTCAATACAGCAGAAATGTAAATGAAACAAGGACAAAGGCCATTACACATAATGGCTTACATAGCAGTAACCAATCAATGCCTAAAGCCATTCTTCTTCTTCTGATTATTTTAATGACCATTCACTTCAAAGTGGTTTAGGGAAGTATATAGACCTATCCATACTATGATATTATAGAGGATAGGGCGGGGTAATCTCCAAAAGATAATTTCATGGTAGTTTTGCTATCGCTGACAGATAACTGATTTCAGTAGCTGAATTTAGGACACACTCAGGGAATCATATAGACAACTTTGAATACTGCCATTTTTCACTCACGTTTAATACTTTCTTTCCTAGACAAAGTATGAAGCATTGGGTATAGTAGTGAAATATGTGTTGTACTGAAAACATGCTAGAACAAGCACATGTAACTCTTTGTGTGTTTATTTTACTAAGTGTCCCAAGTGTTTATGCGCACTTGTAAAGTATCATGTGTGCATTTTGTGAACAAAACATCTTTCGAAAAGATTTCTACAAATTCTAGAGCAAACAAATCTTACCAAAATTGAACTACTTTCACATGGCAATCAATATTAGCTTGTACAAGGTCTCAATAGTTTGTAAGACTGCCATGTTATGAAACCATAGACAAAATCCAGTGTAGTACCTTTGGGGGGAGGTAATGGATTTTAAACTTAATTTTAAAGACAATATCGTTTTTACTTTCAGTGCCAACTTGTTATACAAGTTTTATCCTTGGATAATCGGAGCCAATCACTTTATCAAAGTAGCAAAATTTATCATTGTTTAGTCTAAAGTAAAATTGAACACTATTTTATAATTTATTTCTTTATGTCATTTCCATCCTGTAGCACCTTTAGGTAACAAGCTTAATGACAACTACCACCATGAAAACTTGACAAAATTTATCAAGCAAATTTTAATATCATACCTACATTATTCTAGGAGTGTAGTTTCTGTAAAGTGAATCTCTCTCTCTCTCTCTCTCTCTCTCTCTCTCTCTCTCTCTCTCTCTCTCTCTCTCTCTCTCTCTCTCTCTCTCTTACTTTTCATCTGAAGGCGAAAGGTGAAGGCGACATCCTGTGTCCCTGCTGCCATGGTAACGTTGTAATAACCAATCCAATTCTGCGTTACATTGAAGGCTGTGAGGACACACCTGGACTTGTAGGCCACACTGGTCTTCTGACAGTCTGCACTGAAAGTCAACATGATAATGTACAGTCACTGGTCTTCTGACAGTCTGCCCTGAACGTCAACATGATAATATACAGTCACTGGTCTTCTGACAGTCTGCACTGAACGTCAAGATGATAATATACAGTCACTGGTCTTCTGACAGTCTGCACTGAACGTCCACAGGATAATATACAGTCACTGGTCTTCTGACAGTCTGCCCTGAACGTCAACATGATAATATACAGTCACTGGTCTTCTGACAGTCTGCACTGAACGTCAACAGGATAATATACAGTCACTGGTCTTCTGACAGTCTGCACTGAACGTCAACATGATAATAGACAGTCACTGGTCTTCTGACAGTCTGCACTGAACGTCAACATAATATACAATCACTGGTCTTCTGACAGTCTGCAAACATGATAATATACAGTCACTGGTCGTCTAACAGTCAGCACTGAACGTCAACATGATAATATACAGTCACTGGTCTTCTGACAGTCTGCCCTGAACGTCAACATGATAATATACAGTCACTGGTCTTCTGACAGTCTGCAAACATGATAATATACAGTCACTGGTCGTCTAACAGTCAGCACTGAACGTCAACATGATAATATACAGTCACTGGTCTTCTGACAGTCTGCCCTGAACGTCAACATGATAATATACAGTCACTGGTCTTCTGACAGTCTGCACTGAACGTCAACATGATAATATATTGCACTGAACATCAGCATGATAATATATTGCACTGAACATCAGCATGATAATATATTGCACTGAAAGTCAACATGATAATATATTGCACTGAACGTCAGCATGATAATATATTGCACTGAACGTCAGCATGATAATATACTGCACTGAACATCAGCATGATAATATATTGCACTGAACGTCAACATGATAATATACTGCACTGAACGTCAACATGATAATATATTGCACTGAACATCAACAGGATAATATACAGTCACTGGTCTTCTGACAGTCTGCACTTAACGTCAACATGATAATATGCAGTCACTGGTCTTCTGACAGTCTGCACTGAACGTCAACATGATAATATGCAGTCACTGGTCTTCTGACAGTCTGCACTGAACGTCAACAGGATAATATACAGTCACTGGTCTTCTGACAGTCTGCACTTAACGTCAACATGATAATATGCAGTCACTGGTCTTCTGACAGTCTGCACTGAACGTCAGCATGATAATATAATAATAATATAATAATAATAATAATAATAATAATAATAATAATAATAATAATAATAATAATAATAATAATAATAATAAATGGAACTTATATAGCGCTATATCTTGCAAAAACAAATCAAAGCACTTGCATTCAACCAATTCCTGCGCATGCAGCCAACAACAATTAAATTTTTTTTTTTTTTTAGCGAAGTCAATGCACACACACACACACACACACACACACACACACACACACACACACACACACACACACACACACACACACACACACACACACACACACACAGAGTATAAACACACATAGAGTATAAACACTTTGGCAGGGCGGTGGATATTTCGGCTGTTGAGAGCAGGGGCAGATGATGAAACAGGATAGGAAAGTCTTAGCTTTGAAATAAGTGTGTCTTGAGGCTGGATTTAAATGTGTCATAGGTAGGCTTTTTACGAAGGGAGAGAGGGAGGTTGTTCCAAATCACTGGACCAGAAACAGAGAAAGAGCGACGGCCAACAGTGGATTGATTGAATCTAGGTATTTGTAAGCGCAGGGTATCTGCAGCAGAGCGGAGGGAACGAGAAGGAGTGTACGGGTAAAGACATTCACAGAGGTAGGAGGGTGCTGTTTTGTAAAGACATTTATAACAGAGAGTACTGATCTTATAGTTTACTCTCTGTGGCACAGGCAGCCAGTGGAGAGATTGCAAGAGAGGAGTAATGTGCTCAGATTTTTTCTTTCTGAGGACCAGTCGAGCTGCGGAGTTTTGTATACGTTGAAGGGAGTGGATAGATGATGCTGGCAGACCAGCCAAAAGAGAATTGCAATAGTCCAGACGTGAAAGAATCAGAGACTTGACGAGTTTAGATGTTGCATCAGTGGACAGGTACTTTCGAATTGCACTAATACGTCTTAATTGATAATAGCATGACTGGCAGGTCTGGGTGAATAATTTTTGCATGGATAGTGTGTTGTCGATTACAACCCCTAGATACTTTACAGCAGTGGAAAGAGTGACTGAAGTATTGCCGAATTCTACTGAAGCTGTAGTAGTGGACGAAAGTTTGTGTTTGGTGCCTACCAGCATGGCTTCAGTTTTAGCTGCATTTAGCTGTAATTTATTCTGTATCATCCAGTTTTGGATATCTTCAAGGCAGTAGGACATATTTATCAAGAGAGAAGGTAGATTTTCAGGAGTATCACAGCTTAGAATCTGAGAGTCATCGGCATAGAAATGATAGTTGATTTGATGACGGTTTATTATATGTGACAGTGGAGCAGTGTAAAGAGTGAAAAGAACAGGGCCCAGAACTGATCCCTGCGGGACTCCACATTCCAGTTTGACAGGTTTGGATTGAATCTTGTTTACTAATCTTGTTTACTTGTTTAATAATATACAGTCACTGGTCTTCTGACAGTCTGCACTGAACGTCAACATGATAATATAGTTACTGGTCTTCTGACAGTCTGCACCGAACGTCAACATGACAATATATTGCACTGAACGTCAGCATGATAATATAGTCACTGCCCTCGAGAAATGTGTATCAATGACTGTTTGCGTCTTGTACTAAACACAAACATAACAGGCAGTCAGTGACTTTGTTATGAGTTTGTTTTACTGGAAATGAAAGTATACAATGGATAACCAGATTGACAGGACATCAAAGTACTCTGTATGTGTGTACGTGCATATGTGTGTGTGTGTGTGTGTGTGTGTGTGTGTGTGTGTGTGTGTGTGTGTGTGTGTGTGTGTGTGTGTGTGTGTGTGTGTGTGTGTGTGTGTGTGATCACCTGAGGAGGCCAGAGGTAGGAGGAAACCCATCTCCCATAGAATCAGGACCCAGGTAGAGGAAGCTGGCAGTGTCAGGAGTTCTCGTGGTCAGAATCTGGAAGTGAAGTTCTCCTGTGCTGGCCACCAGGACTGGAACCCCGTCCTCCTGAGAACTGAAGCTGTCTCTCAGGATCCGCATGTCACCTGGGTTGATGGTGTTGAGAATTAAGGCCAGACACATGTTGGGATTTTAGACTACAAACTTACTAAAGCAAGAACAAAGCTTTGAATGATATTAGTCTCAAAGAAGACACACAGACACAGACATAGACACACAGACACACACGCATACACACGCACGCATGTACGCACACTCACACAAACGCAGATGATCTCTCCCTCTCTCTCTCTCTCTCCTTTCGTCTGTTATTCTATCTCGTTTTATTTGGCTCACATATTTACGGGTCTGAACAAAGAAACTGTATACACAATAATTTTAAAGAATATTTGTTTAGTCTCAGATTGATTGGTAATACATTTTCTTCTTTGTGTAACTTGCAACTAACTTTTTAAAAATTAGCATAGTACTTTTTTTCTTTTAAGTGAAGATGTGTTTTTTTAGTGCAAAATATGCCTACTACTTCATCATACTGTTTGGCGTGGTTAAAACATTATATTCTCTTCTTTCTTTTCTGTTTTCCTTTATTGGTTGGGATGAATAGTGCCTGTCCTTTTCCTGTACTTATAACACTGCACAAAGTCTGCAAGCTGGCCTCAGCCAAAATAACCCGACTTAAAAGCAGCTCAAGTTGTATGTCTGCAGAGTTTATGTGGGGTATATTCGAGTTTTCACAGCCACACCAACTACTGACATGAATTATGGGATCATTTACTGCATACTTGATCTATTGCATGTTCGGCACTTTATGTTGATCTGGAAGGTTTAATACCTTCTTCTTTAATTCACCAGACACCACCTGGCTTTAGCGTCCATTCACCATGTATCCTATCTGATAATTATGTGTAGTTTGCCCAGTCATACAAGCTGTAGGGCTTTAGCACCAGTGCTTACACAGAACTCGGAGAGAAGCTGTGGAGTTGACAGGCTTGCCCACACCGTTCTGTGCTGTACAGGTGTAAACGGCACTGTTCTCACACCGCGCTTTTCTCAAAGTGTGTGTCAGAACAAACGGTTGCCCCGTGACGTCACTGCTTTTGCTGGTCAGCCTGGCTAGTTTCTCTCCTTGATCATCAGACTGAAAAATGAAGAAAAACACCAAAACAAGACAGTTTTTCTAGCTTTTGGTCATCTGTTTGTTTGTTTATATATCTGCAGGACTTGGTGTGTGTTTTGTGTGTAAGTGTGTATCTGTGTGTTTGTGTTGCACCAAAGAAATAACTGCACACCCATGTTTTTTAGCCTGGTATAGCCTGCAGTCGATAAAATAAATACACACCAAAATCAGGTGTGGTATAGCCTGAAGTCACTGAAATAAATACACACCAAAACCAGGTGTGGCAAAGGTTGCAGTCACTGAAATAAATACACTCCAAAATCAGGTGTGATATAGCCTGAAGTCAATAAAATAAATACACACCAAAACCAGGTGCAGTATAGCCGCAGTCACTGAAATAAATACACACCAAAACCAGGCGTGGTATAGCCTGCAGTCACTGAAATAAATACACACCCAAACAAGGCGTGGTATAGCCTGCAGTCACTGAAATAAATACACACCAAAATCAGGTGTGATATAGCCTGCAGTCACTGAAATAAATACACACCAAAACAAGGCGTGGTATAGCCTGCAGTCACTGAAATAAATTCAAACCAAAACCAGGTGTGGTATAGTCTGCAGTCACTGAAATAAATACAAACCAAAACCAGGTGTGGTATAGTCTGTAGTCACTGAAATAAATACAAACCAAAACCAGGTGTGGTGAAGGACTGGCAAAGCTTGCATTACACTGAAAGACGATGTCTGTGGACTGGCTCTCCTGCACCTCCACCAGTGTGGGCTGTGAGTTGACAGTCAGCTGAACTGATCTGACAGCAACTGAAACACACGTCACATGACAGTTGATCTGACAGCAACTGAAACACACGTCACATGACAGCTGATCTGACAGCAACTGAAACACACGTCACATGACAGCTGATCTGACAGCAACTAAAACACACGTCACATGACAGCTGATCTGACAGCAACTGAAACACACGTCACATGACAGCTGATCTGACAGCAACTGAAACACACGTCACATGACAGCTGATCTGACAGCAACTGAAACACACGTCACATGACAGCTGATCTGACAGCAACTGAAACACACGTCACATGACAGCTGATCTGACAGCAACTGAAACACACATCACATGACAGCTGATCTGACAGCAACTGAAACACACGTCACATGACAGCTGATCTGTCAGTAACTAAAACGACCAACCAACCAACCAATCACACAGATACACACAGACACACACAGACACACACAGAGAGACACACAGAGAGACACACAGACACACAGATACAGACACACACACACACGCCTACACACATGCATATACACACAGACAGAGACACACACATACACACACATATAGACACACGCATACACACACATACACACACATGCATACACACATGTGCGCGCACACTCAAGCACATACACTCACACCTACACCCATATTACACGCAAGCACACATGCACGCAAACGGACAGTCGAATCCACAGGCTGACCTATACGCACTTATATACATAATTATGTCACACAATGTATATGATTTCTTTTTTTTTGTCTAATATCTATATGAGTGAAGAGATGTTAAAATAAAGAAACACACACACACACACACACACACACACACACACACACACACACACACACACACACACACACACACACACACACACACAGAATAGATTTTCAATAATCACAGACTACTCACAGGCCACACGAGCTGTGTAGTCACTCTGTGCAGGGATGTTCACTGTCCAGTTGTTGACACAGCGAAACTTTCTGTTGTCGTGATCACCACGTGTCACTGTCCACGTCATTGTTAGTGTGCTAACGTCATAGGCCCCACTGATGACCGCAGTGTTGATGTCACTGCCCATTCCTGTGAACCATCTCAGACGTCCCCCTGGCTGTCCGATGTTAGCAGTGCTACATGTACAAGTGAGCGGTGTGTTCTCGGCAATGAAGTCACTAGGACAGCTGATAGTGGGGGGAGAAGGTCGACCTGCAAGACAATGACAGAAGAGGACGATTCAATTTGAGGCATTGGAGGTGATCACGGGAGAGATGGAGAGACGATGTGGTGGTCACTAATATGAGTGAGTGTCTTATTCATCTGGCTTTTGTACTATGGAAACTTCGTCATAAGAGGGGGCTTAGTAGATAGTGCTGGATCAGAAAAAAAAACATTTTAAAAAATGTGACCCAACAGCAATGCAGTGTTCTCCTACCTAGTGGCCTCATGGAGGTCTAATATTGATAAAGGAGATTTGAGCTCCTGAACCTGCGTATATGCCATGAGAAGTCTGGGTAGCACTTGAGTGGCGATATCAGAATAAATAGCATGGGAACAGTGAGACATGTCCACTGCATGACAGAATTTGATGCAGTAAAGCAAACCAACCCAAGCCTAACCGATCCAAAATGAAATATAATGAAAAAATTTATCCAACCTCATATCAAACAAACAAAACACAGCAAAAGCTTACTGATAGTTAAACTGCCACAGGATGTCTGTGTGTTTCCAGGGGTGACAGTGACACTACAGGGGTAGGTTCCAGAGGTGTCAGGTAAGGACATGGTGACGTCACACCCTCCTGTTCTGTTAGCAGTGTTGCTGGTGTTAGCAGCAGGAGGGCTGAGGTCAGGTGGTGTGGTCAGCCTGGATGGACCCAGCTGACAACACAGCATTGACACACTGGGTATGTTGGGGTATACTGAAGGAACACTCCTTACTAACGCATTAAAACAAACAAGATCTCTCTCTCTCTCTCTCTCTCCTCTCTCTCTCTCTCTCTCTCTCTCCCCTCTCTCTCTCTCTCTCTCTCTCTCTCCTCTCTCTCTCTCTCTCTCTCACACACACACACATACACACACACACACAGACAAACACACACACAACCACTCACTCACACACACACACGCACACACACAAATACACACACAAACACACACACAAACATGCACACAACACAACACACACACAAATACACACACAAAGACACACACACAACACAACACACACACACATACACACACTAAATAGTGTACAATTCAAAACAGCTATTTCTCAAACATAAGACATTGTATTTTCATCTTTTTGAGACAATGTAGATATTAACATGTTACAAGGACACAATTTCACCTATGATCACAACACAGTTCTAAACCTGTAACACATAATACAGTTTACAGTCACACACAGTACAGTTTCTCGCTTGTCACATACAGTCAATTCTCACCTGTCACACATAGTACATTTCTCACCTTTCACACACAGTACAGTTCTCACCTGTAACACATAGTACAGTTCTCACCTGTAGATACGTACAGTTCTCACTTGTCACACACAATACAGTTCTCTCCTCTCATACAATATATCTCTCACTTGTCACACACATCACAGTTCTCACATGACAGTCGTAAAATTTTAATTGCCAAATGAGCAGTTGCCACCTATTACACAACTATAGTTCTAAAATGTTGCATAAAGTACAGTTCTCACCTATCACACAACACACTTCTACACCTGTCACACGGTACAGTTCTCACCTGTCACACGGTACAGTTCTCACCTGTCACACCGTACAGTTCTCACCTGTCACACAGTACAGTTCTCACCTGTCACATAGTACAGATTCATCTGTCACACAGTACAGTTCTCACCTGTCACACAAGCACATTCTCACTGTCACATGTAAAGTTCTCACCTGTCACACGGTACAATTCTCACCTGTCACACCGTACAGTTCTCACCTGTCACACAGTACAGTTCTCACCTGTCACACACAGTAAGTTCTCACCTGTCACACAAGTACAGTTCTCACCTGTCCACATAGTACAGTTCATCCTGTCACACAGTACAGTTCTCACCTGTAACACACAGTACAGATCTCACCTGTCACACACAGTACAGTTATCACCTGCCACACACAGTATAGTTCTCACCTGTCACACAGTACAGTTCTCACCTGTCACACACAGTACAGTTCTCACCTGTCAACACAGTACAGTTTCACTTTTCTCACCTGTCACACAGTACAGTTCTCACCTGTCAACACAGTACAGTTCTCACCTGTCACACAGTACAGTTCTCACCTGTCACACACAGTACAGTTCTCACCTGTCACACACAGTACAGTTATCACCTGCCACACACAGTACAGTTATCACCTGCCACACATGGTACAGCTCTCACATGTCACACAGAGTACAGTTATCACCTGTCACACACAGTACAGTTCTCACCTGTAACACACAGTATAGTTCTCACCTGTCACACAGTACAGTTCTCACCTGTAACACACAGTACAGATCTCACCTGTCACACACAGTACAGTTATCACCTGCCACACACAGTACAGTTATCACCTGCCACACATGGTACAGCTCTCACATGTCACACAGAGTACAGTTATCACCTGTCACACACAGTGCAGTTCTCACCTGTAACACACAGTATAGTTCTCACCTGTCACACAGTACAGTTCTCACCTGTCACACACAGTACAGATCTCACCTGTCACAGACAGTACATTTCTCAGCAGCCAGACACAGTGCAGTTCTCACCTGTCTCACACAGTGAAATTCTCACCTGTCACACACAGTGCAGTTCTCAGCAGTCAGACACAGTGCAGCATTTACCTGCCTCATGCAAAGATCCCACCTGACACAAACACTAATATCTCACCTGTAACAAACAGTACAGTTATCACCTGTCACATACAGTACAGTTCTCTCCTGTAACACACAGTACAGTTCTCACATGTCACACACAGTACAGTTATCACCTGCCACACACGGTACAGTTCTCACCTGTCAAACACAGTACAGTTCTCACCTGTCACACACACAGTACAGTTATCACCTGCTACACACGGTACAGTTCTCACATGTTACACACAGTACAGTTATCACCTGCCACACACGGTACAGTTCTCACCTGTCAAACACAGTACAGTTCTCACCTGTCACACACACAGTACAGTTATCACTTGCCACACACGGTACAGTTCTCACCTGTAACACACAGTGCAGATCTCACATGTCACACAGAGTACAGTTCTCACCTGTCACACACAGTACAGTTCTCACCTGTCACATACAGTACAGTTCTCAGCAGCCAGACACAGTGCAGTTCTCACCTGTCACACACAGTACAGTTCTCACCAGTCACACACAGTAAAGTTCTCAGCAGTCACGCATAGTACAGCTTTTACCTGCCTCATGCAAAGATCCCATCTGACACAAACACTAATATCTCACCTGTAACACACAGTACAGTTCTCACCTGTCACATACAGTACAGTTCTCACCTGTCACACATAGTACAGTTCTCACCTGCTGAATGCTCACTACAGTTCTTACCTGCCACGTACAGTACAGTTCTCACCTGTCCGAGACACGAGTACAGCCCCCTGGAGGAGTAGACCTGTGTGATGTTAGTAGAAACAGACAGGGTGTATCCACTGTCCTGTCTGCTGATGACTGGGGATGTGGGCTGGGACACCTCTGCTGGTACTGTGGTACAGACAGATAAACAGACAGACAGTCAGACACACACACACACACACACACACACGTATGCACGTGCACACACACACACACACACACACACACACACACACACACACACACACACACACACACACACACACACACACACACACACCATACAGTCAACACATGTGCCAACTCCTTTGCCCCCAAAAGGTGTCTGGATGAGACTATTTAGCGATGTTCTGTGTGCAAACAAATGCAGCCCATCTTGAGTAAAATTTTAAAACCTCTTCTGCCGAAACGAATAAAAAGAATATAAAAAACGGCATGCTCACTGGGACTAGATATAATAAAAGGAGAATGAGTGTAAAAACAAACACTAAAAATAAAATAGTTTAAAAAAGAAATAAGATGTAAAACCACACATACATACATCCATGCCTACCCTGCCCTGAGCAAACAAACAAAAGAACAAACACATAGACAAACACGCAAACACATACACATACACACACATGCGCGCGCACACATGCATGCAAATACACACGGACAGCAGACACAGACACAGACACAGACACAGACACAAACATACACACACACACACACACACA
>CM060332.1:17778028-17790528 GCA_030674155.1 Stramonita haemastoma
TTGACTTATTTGCTAAGAATACTGCAAGACACAACTAAAAGGGTTCCTTTACACAGGACAAAAAAAGTGTGTGGCATATGGCGTTCCTTTCGTTTTGGTCTCAGTGTGAGTGTGTGGTGTGTGTGTGTGTGTGTGTGTGTGTGTGTGTGTGTGTGTGTGTGTGTGTGTGTGTGTGTGTGTGTGTGTGTGTCCGTGTGTCTGTGTGTCTGTGTGTTTGTGGTGTGTCTGTGTGTGACTATGTCTGTGTGTGTCTGCGTTTCTGTGTGTGTGTTTCTCTGTGTGTGTGTTTCTCTGTCTGTGACTGTGTCTGTGTGTGTCTACGTTTCTGTGTGTGTCTCTCTGTGTGTTTCTGTCTGTGTCTGTGTTTGTGCAGCACGTGTGAACATCAAAACAAAAGACACTAAGGAAGAAAGGTGTAACAGGAAGGAATCAGAATGTCCCACTGAAGGTTCCCCCAAAGGCCCCAAAACAGCCGTCACCGTCCTGAAGTCAGCCATCAGCTGTCTGCTTTATCTTCCTGTTGCTGCAGCA
Organism: Stramonita haemastoma; assembly: GCA_030674155.1. NCBI lineage: Eukaryota > Metazoa > Mollusca > Gastropoda > Neogastropoda > Muricidae > Stramonita > Stramonita haemastoma. The sequence goes on from CM060332.1 coordinate 17,778,560, forward strand.
GAAACAGCAGCTCTCTGACGGGGAATTTCATAACCATCGTCTGTTTCTGAAACACAGCATGGCATGAAACATGAACAGAGAGAGAGACAGAAAGAGAGAGACAAAGACACAGAGAGAGAGACAGAGACAGAGAGAAGGGGGGGCAAAGAAAGAGACAGACAGACAGACAGAGAGTCAGAAACAGGCAGACAGAGAGAGGGGAAAGAGAGAGGGGGAGAAGAGAGAGAGGAGAGAGACAAAGAGAGAGAGAGAGAGAGGGAGACAGAGAGAGACAGAGAGAGACAGAGAGAGACAGAGAGAGACAGAGAGAGACAGAGAGAGACAGAGAGACAGAGAGACAGACAGACAGCCAGAAAGACATATAGACAGACAGACAGACAGATAAAGAGAGAGAGAAAGACAGAAAGGGAGAGAGTGAGGGGGAGACAGACATAGACAGAGAAAGAGATAAGGAAATAGAGACAGAGACAGAAATAGAGACAGAGGGGGAGAGAGAAAGGGAGAAGGACTAACACAGACAGAGGGACAGACAGAGGAAAAGACAGAGGGAAAGAGAAATAGAAACAGAGGAAGATAGATAAACAAGAAACGAGAATTACCCAGGGTATACTGTGATGTGGTAGGTGTAGGATTAGACATGACACTATACTCAGACCTCAGTCCTATGTCAGTGTGCTTCAGCTCTTCATAGGGCCCCGTGTCTGAAACATCCCACAGGTCTCTGGCCTCACACAACTATCTGGCTTTGGTGTTTATGTCTGTCTGTCTGTCTCTGTCTGTCTGTGTGTCTGTCTGTCTCTCTGTCTGTCTGTCTCTGTCTCTCTCTATTATACATGAATGACCTTTCTCTACATATGTGAACTATTTGCTGATGACACTACCATACATACAAGCCATAATGACGTTGACTCTCTTGCAACCATATTACAACAAAGCTGTAATGATCTTGTCAAATGGACAGAACTGAACCACATGTCTATTCATCCCCAAAAAACAAAATGCATGCTTATCACCACCAGACAAAAGCGACAAAATTTACCTCATAAACAGTTCCCAATCCATATAAAAAAGGAAGCAATCGAACAAACCTCTCATCACAAAGTTCTAGGTGTTACAATCAATGAAAATCTCAGCTGGTTCTACCACATATCTCACCTATGCAAATACTTGTCCCAAAGAGTATACCAGTTGACTAAAATTAAACACTTCCTTGACTACTATTCAAGGAAATCATTATTTCAAGCTTATATACAATCCTCAATAGACTATGCCTCAACCCTATGGGATTCTGCCAGTGCAAACACTATGAAACCGTTAGTAAGTCTGTATAAACGAGCTCTCAAACTTATCCTCCTGAAGAAAACAACCTTATTTGAAGTGGATTATACTCAGTTAAGTATTCTCCCCCTACAACAAAGACTAAAATATAATAAAGGCATCCTGATGTTTAAGACAATGGCAGGAACTGTCCCCACATCCTTAAGAGATAAGTTCCCAATGGATCATTCCAGAAGTACTGAAAAGCCAAGTGTCCCAATCCCAAGAATAGACTTGTTTAAGCCTAGTTTACTATACTCAGGCCCTGTGCTGTGGAACTCCCTTCCCGATTCAATTAAACAGCACCAATCATTGACGACCTTCAAAATCACCTTCTAATCTACTTGATGCATTAAAACTAATGAACCAGTCCTGACCCTGTTGGATATATATAATTTTCCCCCTTTTCTCTCTTTTCCTCTGTGTGTGTGTGTGTGTGTGTGTGTGTGTGTGTGTGTGTGTGTGTGTGTGTGTGTGTGTGTGTGTGTGTGTGTGTGTTGTGTGTGTGTGTGTGTTGTGATTGTGTGTATGTGTTGTGTGTGTATGTGTGTGTAAATTATTTTATATGTATCTTATCATTGTGTAGTTGTTAACTGATTTCAAAGAGTAAATTTTTAATATGTTATTTTTTGTATCACATTTATCATATGGCATATTTTCTATATATGCATAACTAGAAAGATAGAGAGTGTTAAGTGATGATATTATTGGTCAGTTGATAATTGTACCAACACTACCTGGCTTAAAATGCACTGTGTACTCTCTCTCTCCTCTCTCTCTCTCTCTCTCTCTCTCTCTCTCTCTCTCTCTCTCTCTCTCTCTCTCTCTCTCTCTCTCGGATAGCCTAGTGGTCAGAACATTGCGCTGGCAATCTGACGACCCGGGTTCGAGTCCGGTCGAGGAGAATTTTCTTCTGGAGTTGACATCAGTGCTGACTCCACTCTCCCCAAAAGTCCTTCGGATGAGACTTTAAACCGAGGCCCGTGTGCGAACGCACGCAGAACTCCTTGCTCCCACGTTAAATCCTGTTCCGCTTTTCGTAAGAGTAGGCCATCGTGTGCCGGTGGGAACAGATGACATTTACAAAACTGCATACACATGGGGACTGGATGAAAAAAAGCACAAGAGTGCTTATTCCATTATCCTCGATATAAAAGAATCTCTCTCTCTCTCTCTCTCTCTCTCTCTCTCTCTCTCTCTCTCTCTCTTCTCTCTCTCTCTCTCTCTCTCTCTCTCTCTCTCTCTCTCTCTCTCTCTCACCTGTTGTCTAAACATGTTACCATCCATATTGAGAAATACTTTATTCCCATTTTGTACAATTTAATAATCATGTGCTGAATGTTGTTGATTTTTTTGTTTTGTTTTGTTTTTGTTTTGTTTTGTACTTTTTGCTTTGTTTTGTTTTTGTTTGGTTTTCTTGTTGAAATCAAAATCATCATTGATTCTTACTTCATATTTCGTTTCTGAATGAGTGCCTTTTTATAACATTACCTTAATATTGTATCTCTGTCTTAATTCTTACCTGTTGTTGTTCTTTCTCCCCTTTTATCAAAATCTTATGTTTTATGGGACTTATTTTGATGATAGATGGTGGTGGATTGATATTTTCAGTCATTTAACGTCATCATATTCTCATGTTTGATCTTTAATTATTGTGCCTTTTTTTGTTTGTTTGTTTGTTTGTTTGTTGTTGTTGTTTTTATTCAAATCAAAATCATCATTGATTCTTATTTCTTATTTTCGTTTCTGAATGAGTGCCTTTTTATAACATTACCTTAATATTGTATATCTGTATTATTTCTTACCTGTTGTTTGATACTTGGTATGGTTTCTTGCTCTTGGTATTTGGATCACTATAATTGTTGTTGTTTAGTTGAGGCTATCTTTTTATCTTGACGTTATCCCTGAAAAGGGCGGGGACTTTATATCTATTATCCTCGAATGAAAGAATTTTGCCTTGCCTTTCTCTCTCTCTCTCTCCCTCTCTCTCTCAAGATGAGTTTACATGCAGATGTGAAGTGTGTGTGTGTGTGTGTGTGTGTGTGTGTGTGTGTGTGTGTGTGTGTGTGTGTGTGTGTGTGTGTGTGTGTGTGGCGCGCGCATGTGTGCGTGCGTGCGTGCGTACGTGCGTGCATGCGTGCGGTGTGTGTGTGTTTGTGTTTGAAAACTCTCCATAGACAGAAATGGGACACACCAGTAACACGTGTAGACATTTCTGTTTCCAGCGATGGCTCCCTTTGTCCAACCCTGAAACAAAGGAGAGCGTTACAATGTAGTTACATCACTGACAAAGAAAAGTGTAACACTGTAGTTACATCACTGACAAAGAAAAGTGTAACACTGTAGTTACATCACTGACATAGGAGAGTGTTACACTGTAGTTACATCACTGACAGAGTGTAACACTGTAGTTACATCATTGACAAAAGTGAGTGTATCACTGCAGTTACATCACTTACAGAGTGTAAGACTTTAGTTACATCTATGACAGAGTGTAACACTGTAGTTACATTACTGACAAAGGATAGTGTAACACTGTACATGTAGTTACATAACTGACAAAGAGTGTAACACTTTAGTTACAGCACTGACAAAGAAGAGTGTAACACTGTAGTTACAGCACTAACAGAGTGTAACACTGTGGTTACATCACTGACAGTGTAACACTGTGGTTACATCACTGACAAAGGAAGTGTGAACTGTGTTTGAATGTTTTAGATGTGTGCCATTCATCTTGTGATCAGATGGTCATGTGCGGTTTTATTTTTAATTTATTTTATTTTAATTTATTCTTTTACACCAAGAATAATGGAATAAGCACTCGTGTGCTTTTTTTACATCTAGTCCCCGTGTGTATGCAGTTTTGTAAATCTTGTCATCTGTTCTCACCTTCTCACCAGCACACAATGGAGAGAGAGAGAGAGAGAGAGAGAGAGAGAGAGAGAGAGAGAGAGAGAGAGAGAGAGAGAGAGAGAGAGAGGAGAGAGAGAGAGAGAGGTGGTAGAAATAAATAAATCAAGTCACGTGACAGATTTACGTAATGGTACCAACAAAAATCAAACAAACGAACAAAGAAGGCAATTCATAAGGTACTCACGTTTCATTAGCAGATTGGTTTGGTCTTTCTCCTGGATAAACGAACAAAAAAGAATATAGACGAACGAACGAACGAACGCACGCACGCACGCACTTGCACACACACACCACACACACACACACGCACACACGCACACACACACACACACGAGCGCGCGCGCGCGCACGCACACACACACACACTATCACAAATATCTTTTCCAATAGTCTATAGTACACTGTCTCCTCATAATTATTCGTTTTTTGATGGTTCTGGTACACTGAGACTTCAGCACATGAATCCAATCTGTAATTCTCTGTCTGTCTGTCCGTCTGTCTCTCTATTTCTGTCTGTCTGTCTGTCTGTCTGTCTGTCTGTCTGTCTGTCTGTCTGTCTGTCTGTCTGTCTGTCTGTCTCTCTCTCTCTCTCTCTCTCTCTCTCTCTCTCTCTCTCTCTCTCTCTCTCTCTCTCTCTCTCTCTCTCTCTCTTTCTCTGTGTGTGTGTCTGTGTGTGTGTCTGTGTGTGTATCTGTGTGTCTGTGTGTCTGTGTGTGTGTGTCTGTCTGTCTCTCTGTCTCTCTGTCTGTCTATCTGTCTGTCTGTCTCTCTGTCTGTCTGTCTCTCTCTCTGTCTCTCTCTGTATCTCTCTGTCTCTCTGTCTCTGTCTCTGTCTCTCTCTTTCTCTCTCTGTCTCTCTCTGTCTCTCTCTGTCTCTCTCTGTCTCTCTCTGTCTCTCTCTCTCTCTCTCTCTCTCTCTCTCTCTCTCTCTCTCTCTTTCTCTTTCTCTTTCTCTGCGTGTGTGTCTGTGTGTCTGTGTGTGTGTGTGTGTGTGTGTGTGTGTGTGTGTGTGTGTGTGTGTGTGTGTGTCTGTCTGTCTGTCTGTCTGTCTGTCTCAATCTCTGTCTCTCTCTCTCTCTATCGATCTCTCTCTCTCTCTCTCTCTCTCTCTCTCTCTCTCTCTCTCTCTCTCTCTCTCTCTCTCTCTCTCTCTCTCTCTCTCTGTCTGTCTGTCTGTCTTTACAAAGCTAACCCAAAAATGTAGAGACAATGGTGGGAACATATGTATACATGTACCTGTTCGTGCATAAGTATGTACATGATATATTCTGACACTACAGACCTGTGCAAGGCAGCTTCCATTGTCGTCTCCACAGAAAAAGCAGCAGAACAGAGAGGACAACCATCAGAATGGCCAGTCCCACACCTAGGCCAGCTCCAAAGTCCTCAGCAAATTGTCTGCAGCTACATGCAGACCCACTGTTCCCTGAAGACTCTGCAAGGTAAGCAGTCAATATAGCAGAAATCGAAATGAAGCAAGGACAAAGGCAGTTAAACATATTAGTTATTATAGCTGTAACCAATCAATGCCTCAGACATTCTTCTTCTTCTGTTTAGTTTAATGAGCATTCACTGCAAAGTGATTTAGGGAAGTACACAGACCTACCTATCCATGATATGAGCATGAAGAATAGGGCGGGATACTGTCCAGAGGATAATTTTTATGGTAGTTTTCCTGTCGCTGAGGGATAATTGATTTCAGTAGCTGAATTTAGGACACACTCAGGGAATCATATATATATATATATATGTATATATATATATATATATCTATATCTATATCTATATCTATATATATACAACTTTGAATACTGCCTTATTTTCACTCACGTTTAATACTTTCTTTCCTACGCAAAGTATTAAGCATTGAGACTGTGGGGAAATGAAATGATTTATATTTATTTATATTTATATTTATATTTATTCTTTTATATCGAGGATAACAGAATAAGCAATCATGTGCTTTTTTTTCATCCGGTCCCCGTGTGTATGCAGTTTTGTAAATATTGTCATCTGTTCCCATCTGTTGAATGAATCAGCATACCAGTCATTAGAGAAACCAAAAAACACAGATGAATGTATTAATCAATGAATACCAAAGAATGCACGTATTGTCCATTAACTAGAGACTACAATTACACATATATATAATCTGGATGGATAACTGGAAGGACTGGAAGAAAACTACAAACATCACGAAGAAAAAAAATAGTAGTGTTTCATTATTTTCTTTAATATTCATTTTAGTGTATTTGAAATTGCCGATTATTACCATAAAAAAAGTACTAAGCATTGGGTATTTGATTTGATTTATTCTTTTATATCGAGGGTAATGGAATAAGCACTCTTGTGCTTTTTTACATCCAGTCCCCGTGTGTATGCAGTTTTGTAAATGTCATTTGTTCCCACCGGCACACGATGGCCTACTCTTACGAAAGCGGAACAGGATTTAACGTGTGCGCAAGATGTACTGCGTGCGTTCGCACACGGGGCCTCGGTTTAAAGTCTCATCCGAAGGACTTTTGGGGAGAGTGGAGTCAGCACTGATGTTCACTCCAGGAGAAAAATAGTGTGCAGTGAAATATGTATTGGACTGAAAAAAAAAACCAGAACAAGCACAAGTAACTCTTTGTGTGTTTATTGTGCTAAGTGTTCCAAGCGTTTATGCGCACTTGTAAAGTATCATGTCTGTATGGCGTGAACAAAAAAATATATTTTGAAAAGAGTTCTACAACTTCTAAAGAAAACAAATCTTACCAAAATCGAACTACTTTTACATGATGCTTAATATTAGCTTGTACGAGGACTCAGTAATTTGTAAGACAGCTGTGTGATGAAATCACAGCCAAAATCTGATTTAGTACCTTTAGGGGGCAGGTAATGGACTAAAGACTTAATTCTACAGATGATGTCGTTTTTACTTTTGAATGCCAATTTGTTTTGCAAGTTTATCCTTCGGATAATTCGGATCCAATCTCTTTATCATAGTAGCAAAATTTATTATCATTTAGTCTGAAGTAACATTTGAACAGTTTATAACTTTACTTTTAAATGTTTTTTTCCATCCCATGGCACCTTTAGGTAAAAAGCTTGATGATAACTATCACCATGAAACATTGACAAAGTTAATGAAACAAATCTTTAACATCATAGTGTACAGTATTCTAGGAGTACAGTTTCTGTGAATCAATCTCTTTTCTCTCTCTCTCCCCTCTCTCTCTCTCTCTCTCTCTCTCTCTCTCTCTCTCTCTCTCTCTCTCTCTCTCTGTTTCTCTCTCTCTGTTACTCTCTCTCTCTCATGACACCACAGCTGGTCTAATAGTCACTCAAACACAAAGAAACAAATAAACACACAGATCCAGACACAGACACAGACACAGACAGACACAGACACACAGACACAGACACAGACACACACACACACACACACACACACACACACACACACACACACCACACACACACACACACACATACACACACACACTAAAATTAATGAATTTATATCACGATAGAGGACTTACGAAGTGTGTAGTCACTCTGTGCAGTCACGTTCATCATCCAATTGTTGACACAGCGAAACTTTCTGTTGCCGTGATCACCGCGTGTCACTGTCCACGTCATTGTCAGTGTGCTAACGTCATAGTCCCCACTGATGACCTCAGTGTTGATGTCACTGCCGGTTCCTGTGAACCATCTCAGACGTCCCCCTGGCTGTCCGATGTTAGCAGTGTTACATGTACAAGTGAGCGTTGTGTTCTCGGCAATGATGTCACTAGGACAGCTGATAGTGGGGGGAGAAGGACGAGCTGTAAGACAAGGACAGAAGAGGACGATGCAATTAGATGCATGGGAGATGAGCGCGAGAGAGATGGTGTGGTGGTCATCACTATAGGCGAGTGTCTTACTCATTTGGCTTCTGTACTATGGAAACTTTGTCACCAGAAGGGGCTTAGCAGATAATGGTGGATCAGAAAAAAGACATTTAAAAAAGTGTCACCCAGCAGCAGTGCAGTGTTCTTCTGGCTGGTGGCCTCATGGAGGCTTAATGTTGATGAATGACATGACAAGTCTGCGTATGATTGATGAGTTGAGCTCAGAACAAACGGTGTGAAAACAGTAGGACAGGCATACCACACAGGATGAGACGGTAACACTGACCCACACCAGGCAAAAGCCACCAAATCACATTAAACCAAGTCAAAATGATGTAAAAGAAACAAAACAAAAACCCAGCAAAAGACTTACTGATGGTGACATTGCCACACGAGGTCTGTGTGTTTCCAGGGGTGACGGTGACACTACAGGGGTAGGTTCCAGAGGTGTCAGGTAAGGACAGGGTGACGTCACACCCTCCTGTTCTGTTAGCAGTGTTGTTGGTGTCCGCAGCAGGAGGGCTGAGGTCAGGTGTTGTGGTCAGTCTGGATGGACCCAGCTGACAACACAGCATTGACACACTGGGTATGTTGAAGTATATTGAAGGCATATTCCTTAGAAATGCACTAAATGCACTAAAAGGAAAAAGAAAAGAAAAGAAACTCCCCTATTTTGTCTCTGTCTCTGTCTGTCTGTCTGTCTGTCTGTCTGTCTGTCTGTCTGTCTGTCTGTCTGTCTCTCTCTCTTCTCTCTCTCTCCTCTCTCTCTCCTCTCTCTCTCTCTCTTGTTTTTGCTTTCTACTTTACCTTTGTTTTTTGGGCTTTTTCTGTGTTGGTGGGGTCTTTTTTTGTTTTGATTCATTATTTTTTTTATTCCCTAATTAGGGCAAGGGCCAGATAATAAAAAAAAGTAATTAAATACTTGCTCTGTTACCCTTGAAAAATAAAAATTATTCATTCATTCATTCATTCATTCATTCATTCATTCAATCATTCATTCATTCCACTCCCCTCTCTCTCTCTCTCTCTCTCTCTCTCTCTCTCTCTCTCTCTCTCTCTCTCTCTCTCTCTCTCTCTCTCTCTCTCTTCGGTGGCTTCCCTTGCTTGGCTGCCAGCAAGACGCTTTCTCTCCAGCTGTGTGTGAATTTTTGTGGTTTACTAGTTGTTTGAACTCAAAATGCCAGTGCATGGACTTCCAGCAACGTTAGAATGCATGCTAAACGCTGCACTGCACGAACAAACGCTGTCTTCGTTCAAGGTGGAAGGGAGAGGACATCAGACTGTTGTCATTCTTCGTTTAACAGGTAACAATGCCGGCCATTCCCTTGTCACGCCTGTTCAAAACACAACATATAGAAAGAAGTGCCCGTCTCAGACGAACAGGGACAGAAGAAGAGCGGCAGCTTACAGAACAAATAAAGAAGAAAAAAATAACGAACAGGCTTCGTCCCCCTCTGGCTTATTTTTACCCACCCCACCCAGCTTATATTATGATGCTAGCCACCGTAATAGCAATAGCAATGATATGTTTATATGTGAAGACCATTACCCTCTCTCCTCAAGCAGTTGCCGAAATGAGTGTATTGATATGAAAGAACATGACATAGACAAACAAACAGTGACAATTTCTTGCAGTGATATCTGTGCTTTTGGGAATGAAGTGAGAGACAGAGGCTGTGATGAAGGGGGTGATTGTAAAAGGGGAAATGAACTTGCAAAGAATGAGACTGAAGAAGAGTATGTAGAGAAAAAGAGTGAGGAAGAACGTACAGTAAATGAGAGCAAGGAAGAGGGTGCAGTGAATGAGAGTGAGGAAGAGCGTGCAGTGAATGAGAGTGAGGAAGAACGTGCAGTGAATGAGAGCGAGGAAGAGCATGCAGTGAATGAGAGCGAGGAGGAGTATGACGAGAATAAGAGTGAGGAAGATCGTGTAGAACGTGAAATCTTGGAAGGCGTGCGAAAATTGGCAAAAACTGTAGACACTACTAGGTCCATGCTGCAAGAAGTGAAACAAAGCCTCACAGATGGAGCTGCTGCTGTATCAAAAGGAAGGCTTTCTAGAGATGTGCCTTGATGACTGTGTGAGAGACTTCATACAAACTTAACGTAAAGACACTGTGATTGGAACAACCAACAGTTTATATATAAAGACAGTATCAATATTCTGCTAGATTATCAAAACCATGGTTTGGAATCCATGCCATGTGGACAATTTTGGGTTTGCTTAAATATGTTGTTTATTGTGTATATGTGTTTTGTGCCCAGTCCCCACCCCACTGTCCCCTTGTGAATGGGCATAACTGCTTTACACAATAAACCTTTGTCATTGTCATTGTCATTGTCATTTTTTTTCTCTCTCTCTCTCTTTGGGCCGGATGAAAAAAGTATGTAATACTTACTCTGTAACCCTTGAAAAAAAAGATTAAGATTATTCTTTCTCTCTCCCACTACGAGCAATTTGGAGGACAATTTGAAAGAACCATTTCTCTAACATAAACACACTGCAGTTTTCACCTTTTAGACACAGTGTATTTCACATCTGTTACATACGATGGAAGTCTCACCTGTCACACACAGTAAAGTTCTCACCTGTCACACACTGTACAGTTCTCACCTGTCTCACACACAGTACAGTTCTCACCTGTCACACACACTACAGTTCTCACCTGTCACACACAGTACAGTTCTCACCTGTCACACACAGTGCAGTTCTCACCTGTCACACACAGTACAGTTCTCACCTGTCACACACAGTACAGTTCTCACCTGTCACACACAGTACAGTTCTCACCTGTCCCACACAGTACAGTTCTCACCTGTCACACACAGTACAGTTCTCACCTGTCACACACAGTACAGTTCTCACCTGTCACACACAGTACAGTTCTCACCTGTCCCACACAGTACAGTTCTCACCTGTCACACACAGTACAGTTCTCACCTGTCCCACACAGTACAGTTCTTACCTGTCACACACACTACAGTTCTCACCTGTCACACACAGTACAGTTCTCACCTGTCACACACAGTACAGTTCTCACCTGTCAGACACAGTACAGTTCTCAACTGTCAGACACAGTACAGTTCTCACCTGCCACACAGTACAGTTCTCACCTGTCAGACACAGTACAGTTCTCACCTGCCACACACAGTGCAATTCTCACCTGCCAGACACACGAGTACAGCCCCCTGGAGGAGTAGACCTGTGTGATGTTAGCAGAAACAGACAGGTGTATCCACTGTCCTGTCTGGTGATGACTGGGGATGTGGGCTGGGACACCTCTGCTGGTGCTGTGGTGTGCACACACATTACACATTATATATATATATATATATATATATATATAGAGAGAGAGAGAGAGAGAGAGAGACGAGAGAGAGAGAGAGAGAGAGAGAGAGAGAGAGAGAGAGAGAGAGAGAGAGAGAGAGAGAGAGAGAGAGAGAGAGAGATCGATTCACACACACAAACATGTACGCACGCATGCACGCACACACTTGCGCGCGCGCGCACACACACACACACACACCACACACACACACACACACACAACACACACACACACACACACACACACCACACACACACTTACTGTCTGATACACATTAAATCCTGTTCCCCTTTTTGTATGAGTAGGCCATCATGTGCCGGTGGGAACAGATGACACGATTTACAAAAACTGCATACACACGGGAATTGGATGTAAAAAAAGCACATGATTGCTTATTCCATTATCCTAGATATAAAAGAATAAGATAAAATAAAAATGATATCACTATTTAGTGAAAAGACGTTAAACTGAACAACAACACTTACCAAACACGTGCAGCCCACATTGCTCAACATTACACAGATATTTTATTCCA
>CM060332.1:17795528-17808028 GCA_030674155.1 Stramonita haemastoma
TTCATTAATGTTTGTTAGCCAATTGTCTATGAGACTAGTCAGTGCAGTATGACACGAGTGATTTTGTCTGAATCCTGACTGATTAGGGTGGAGTAGGTTGTTAGTTTCTATATGACTGACTAAGTGTTTATTTATATGTTTTTCCAGGGGTTTTGAAAGAAGGGATATAATAGAGATTGGCCTATAATTTGAGGGATCTGAAGTGTCACCAGATTTGTAGATGGGGATCACTTTAGCAGTTTTGAAGGCATTGGGAAAATAGTTCTTTTCAAGACATTGGTTATATATATATATATATATGTGAGAGTGTCTGTGATAACTGGAGCTGAAAGTTTTAGAATTCTGCTGTCTATTCCATCAAGACCTCGTGTCCTTGACTGTTTGAGGTGAATCATGTAATTATGGACCTCAAAAACAGAAATAAATGGTATGTGGAGTTTTGAGGGAATATGCTTTTCTTGGCAGTATTGTTTTAATGTGTTTAGGTTATTGGATTTTGAATTGTCATTGCTAACAACATTAGTAGAAACGTTTATGAAGTGATTGTTGAGTTGTTCAGCAGTAACATCTTTGATTACATTTGATTTGGAAGATGATTGTTTGTTTGTTATTTGATTAATGGCCCTCCAAATGATTTTTGAGTTTTGTTTGGAGGATAGTAAATCTTGGAAATATTTCTTTTTTTCTCGACGTTTCTGTGAGTTTATGGCGTTTCGTAATCTTTTTGACTCTTCATGGTATTTATGTTTTTTTAAGAAATCTCTAAGATAGCATGCTTCTTCTAGTTCTTTTGTGAGCCAAGGCGGTTTGGGGACATGTTTGACCCTTATGGTTTTAAGTGGAGCATGTTTATTGTAAATTTCAGTGAAAGTTTTTATCCAAAACTCGATGGCTGAGTCTGGATCAGTAATGTTGAATGTTTCTGAGAGCATCGAGTTACTTAGTTCGAGAAGGAAAAGCTTTTCATTAAATTTTGCAAAGGAACGATATGTTATGTTTTTATGGCCAGGTTTGGGAATTTTTGTTCCTTTTTTTGACCATGTAGTACATACTGGGTAGTGATCACTGCAGTTATAGACAGGGACACATGTTTCTGTGATGTTTTTAGGATTTGATACGTAGATGTGATCAATTATTGTGCTTGAGTTTTGTGTGACTCTCGTGGGTAAACTAACTAGTTGGTGAAGGTTGAATGAATTAGTAATTTGCGTCCATGCATTATTTACTTTTGTTAGATCAATATTAAAATCACCTAGTAGTATTACTTCCCTGGATTCTAATAAGACTATGTTCATCATTGCATCAAACTTGTCAATCCAATTTTTTCTTTCTGCTGGATTCCTATAGCAGAATCCCATTGCAACAGGTGGTGAACCTTTTATGGACACTTCAAACCAGACAGATTCTACATCATAACGTTCTAGATGGATGAGACGCTTGAATGTTATAGATTCACTAATGTATATGATGATTCCTGTTTCTTTTTGCTTTTGTGGATCCTTTCGTATGAATTTATATCCAGGGATATATAAATCAGTGTCAACTATGTGCTTCGAAAGTCTTGATTCCGATAGCCCTAGTATGTGAAATGGTTTGCCATGGTTTCTAATAAGTGTTGATATGTCGTCAATTTTATTAACTGCGTGATTTATGTTTAAGTGGCAAATTCGTAAACCTTCCTTAGAGGGCCACATGTTGTGTCTTGAGTGCATCAATGTGTGTTGGTTTTAGCTGGAAATGTGTGTGTTAGAGAGAGAGAGAGAGGGGGGGGGGAGATGATAAGTAATAAGTAAGATGATAAGTAAGAAGAAACAATCAAAACAACAACTGGAAAGAACCCCCCCAAATATAGATAGGTAAAGTGATTCAACTACTCAAAATTGACAATACAGAAATCAGGTCTGAGCTGGTATGGATGGCAACAGCTACTTCAAGTCAAACAAATTCGACAGTAAAATTGGAAGTATCAACACACTTCAATGAGTAAAAAAAAAAAAAAACAAAGCAAACAAATTGGAAGACACCAGAAAAGAAAAATAGGGAAAACTGATTAAAAGTAAGCAAAACTGAGAAACAATACAGACTCAGAAGTCTGAGCTGGTATGAATCACAACAGCTGCTTCAAAGTCAAACACACTCCTCAGTAGAATTAGAAGTTTCAACACAGTCGCGTCACTTTTAGAGTCTCTTAGCGATGTGTTTCTAAAGGCCACTTGAAGGCTGGCAGGTGTCCAAAGAGAGGCAGTATTGCAACTGCCTACAATAATTACTGAGGCGTGTCTGATGACGTCAGCAGTTAAGCAATTCAGGAAACAGTCCACTCACTACTCAGTGGTCACACACTTCACTGTCAGCACTTTTGTCACAATAATGACAAGGTCTGTAGTGTTGGTCAGGTGTTTACACAGGTAGGAAGAGGGGAAAATCCTGGTGTGGGTTCTTCTGCTATACAGCATTCAATGTCTCTGACTATGGGCACTTTTCGCAGTACAAGTTCAGTGAATGACAGAATAAGCAAATGAAACCACAAAACTAGAACAGTATAATGTAATAAAAGAGGGTTTTTTGTTGTTTTTTTTACCAAGTACACAGTACACAGAAGTACACCCCAAATATGTTATATAACTTATGATGAAATAAAGGGCTAGATTAAGTAGAAAAAATGAGGTGATATTTCCACACTTCCACAGCGACTTGTAATAGGGAACAGCAAATGAGCAAACAAGCAAGCAGGCAAGCAATCACAACAATAAAGGCTTAATAATAATAATAATAATAATAATAATAATAATAATAATAATAATAATAATAATGATAATAATAATAATAATAATAATAATAATAATAATAATAATAATAATAATATAATAATGATGAACACACACACAAAAACAAAATCAACCAATAATAATAACAACAACAACAACAACACACATACACAAGCAACCACTAAACACAAAACACACACACACACACACACACACACACACACACACAACACACACACACACACACACACACACACACACACACACACACACACACACACACACACACACACGCACGCACGCACGCACACACATATACACACACACATACACAACCCACAAGACTCAAGACAGAATCAACAACCTCTCTTCCAATACAAACAAACTATCTCCCCCCCCCCCCCCTAAAGAAAATAAATTAAATAAATTAAATAAGTGAATAGAATAAAATAAAATAAAATAAATAAATGATTAAAATAAGATAAAATAAATAAAAAGATAAAAAAAATAAACTAAACATAAAGACTCTCGACAATAATCTTATATATATATATATATATATATCACAGACACACAGACACACACTCACACACACACACACACAACACACACACACACACACACACACACACACACACACACACACACACACACACACACACACATAGTTGGAATGATGGAAAAACATCTGGTTTCTCCTGGTGATATTCTGGGTGTGGGCTGGGGATGGCCCACTTCTGGCCTTACTTTCTATTTAGATGAATGAGATGCCTAATGAAGGGCCTGTTGGATGGTATTCAGCAGGCTCTCCAGCAGTTTCTGTGTGTTTTGTGAATGAGTGGTGCTGGGGAGGCCCCAGGCATTGTTGGTTCTGGCTGCAGGAAGTGGTGGGAAGTGCTCCTCAAAGTCCCGCCAAGTGGACCTGTTACCTGTAGGCCTATCAGGTACACTATTGGCAGTCCTTTTGGTTCCAGGTGTTGGGAGTAGCACTTCGCTGTTGCTGCAGTGAGACCGTCTGTTAGTTATACCTAGCTGTGTCCTTTGCATCTGGCGGTTGTCCTTGTTGGTTGGAGTAGGGAGCAGAGGTTTTGGAAGCTGGTATAAGTTGTTAATTATGGCCGCTATACCACTTGCACTTGGGTGGAAACGGTCCATGTATTTATACAGGGCTTTCCTGGGTGCCCCACTGTTGGTCTGAAAAGAGGGGTGTGATCGATGTAATTCACCCTCTCTTTATCACAGACCTTGAAGAGGCTGGCGTTGGAGTCCCTCACAGATTTGGTGGCATGGTGTCGGCCATAAGGAGGGAGGATGGAAGAGGCTTTTATGCTGGCAAAGGGGAAAGCCTGGCGTAGTCCTCTGACCACACGTTGCCACGTTGTGCAATCAACTGGGCCACTTTGTAAGCAGTTGTTGATGCCAACATGGAAGGTGACACGTTTGATGTGTGGAGAAGGAGGAAGGGTGGATAGCCACTTCAGCAGGTGTTGGACGGTCAGGCCTGGCACTGACAGGTTTCTCGCTGGTCCGCCATGGGTAGAAGTTCTGTCTCCAACTGCATTTAAGACAGAGTCACCAATGAGTAACTCTTGGTTGGCAGTGGGGACAGACTTTCTCAGCAGTGCTTCTAAAGGTGTTGGGGGAGGGGGTGGTGGAGGGGATACTTTGGAGTTGACAGCAGAAACTGGATTTTTCATCAGTTTACGTTTGGGTGGGGGGGAGGGGGAGGGTGGAGGGAGTTGTTTGGGACTGGGATTTTGGTCAGGATCTAGGGGTGAAAACTTATTATTAGTGGGGATTGCGGAGATAAATTCTTCATCTGTTGGGGTGTCTGATATGTCAGAGAGGGAGTCACTTAGAAGAATTTTGGAGGTTGTTGTTTGTTTGTTGGTGTGAGACTTTGGAGTGGAGGTGACTGAATGATTGTTGGAGTGTGGTGGGTATGATATAGTAGTTGATGGTGGTGTTTTCTTCAATTGGTTGATTTCTTTGTTAATGTGCTTTTGCCAGTCATTGAAAGCAGAGAGGCTTTTGGCTTGATTGTCAACTGTTTGCTGCAATTGAGCGTTTTGCCTAGTAAGGTCAGCAATGGTTGACTTCAGTGTTTGTTCTGTGGCTTTCATGTGGTTTTTTGTTTGGACTGAGCTGTCTTTGCTGGTGCTGGCTGTTATCTCTATCTGTTGGTGTAAGTGTTTGTTCTCTGTCTGTAAGGCATCGACCTGTGCTTTGAGGGTAGTGATGGCGGAGATGGCTGCGGACAGCTGGCAGTGAACTTGTGTGAGTGTGGGTAGGGCTGATGTGGCCAAGCTAACCAGACTGGGTGGAGATTTTGTGTGGATGTGTAATTGTGTGGGACTTGATTGTGAAGGCAGAGGGAGATGGTCAGAAGTAGGTATAGAAAGGCTAGAGTCAGGAGAGGGGTGGTGCTGGGACTAGATGGAGAGGGGGTGGTAAGGATGAGGGTAGGAGGGTGGATCAAGGGAGTTCGTGGGTGAGAGGTGTCATTGTCCAGGGGGTGGGGTAGGGGGGTTGTGTCCATACACAGGGAGTCAGCTGGAGGGGCAGAAGAGGGCTGAGGTTGCTGGGGAGATGGTTCAGTGGGGACGGCGTCAGCTGAGCACTGAGGGAGCTGGCTTGAAGGTGGGGAGGAAGGAGGGGGAGGATGAGGAGACAGCGCAGGCGACTGTTTGTCTCCTGGCGACTGAAGGAGCTGGCTTGGAGGTGGGGAGGAAGGAGGGGGGGTATGAGGAGACGGTGCAGGCGACTGTTTGTCTCCTGGCAACATGTGGGGAAAACTGTCCACTACTGGGGGGAGGGTAATGGCAGGCAAAGCTTCGCCTGCAGGTAGATGCACATGGTCAGCAGGTGCAGTGATGGCTAGCAAAGTTCCAGGCACAGGCAGATATGCAGGGGAGGAAGAGGGATCAGTGTGATTTCCATTGCTAGCACAGTCACATATACTATATACTATATTCTTTAAAATGTCAAATTCTGTTTCCAACCACTCCTGGCATGTGTTTCCTTGAATTAGTATGGTCCCTGTTGAATGATATATTGTGATTGTCAGTAGTTTTGATTTGTCTGGGAAGAGCTGCAGGAATGTTTTGTTAAGCTGT
Organism: Stramonita haemastoma; assembly: GCA_030674155.1. NCBI lineage: Eukaryota > Metazoa > Mollusca > Gastropoda > Neogastropoda > Muricidae > Stramonita > Stramonita haemastoma. Next base: position 17,801,413 of record CM060332.1, read on the forward strand.
GGTGGAAGTGTAGCCAAGTAAATGTCCAGATCTGGTATGATTTCATTTGATTTTGTTAAGTCATGCCATGTGGTTGTTGCAGTGTCTGACTTGAGTGTGTCTATGTATCTATTGTGTAGCACTGTTCTCCATGTAGGTAGGTGTTTGGATGCTGCCACGAATTTTACCTGACGACTATCTCTAGTGAATTGAATATTTTCTAATGATAATGAGTGCTTAGCACTTTCTGATCTAGTTGTTGGTCGCATTGTGGAAGGTGTGTTGGAGGTAGCACTGAATCACATAACTATTAACAGAAAGAAAAAAAAAGAAATAAGAAAGGAAATATCAGGGAAAAGAACAGTCACGGAAAAAAAAGTAGAAAAAAGTCACAGCATAAGAAAAGTGGAGAGCCACCCACCAGCCCACATTGGGAGGGAAGGTTAGATGTGGCCCTCACATGGTTCAGGTCTATATGGGAATAACCATACCCGACTTATACAGCAGTTGGTACTCACATACTGGAAACAGCCACTTCACTTGTCTCTTCAACACTTTTCACCACGGCGTAAGGCTGTCAATAGGGCCTAGGCCTCAATACAAACTAGGTGTAGGCTAGTGGCAATACTAAGATGATCCGTCTCCATGGTAAGGAGTCCTAGTACTTGGCTCGCCTATGTAGGCCGACACACAAACACACAATCAGGAACGGGTGGATGGCCAGCATGGGGTGGATGGCCATCAGGCAGGGAGCTTGAGAGGTACTTCACACAAGGGGCTTGAGAGGTACTTCACATCTGGCGACACCAACACAGACACAAGGCGGTGGCCGACTAGGTTACGGCATCTCAAGTCATGTGTGTCCATGGATCCCAATAAGAAAATTCGAAAAACAAAACAACAAAACTGGCTTACTTTTGATTGATATATCATTGATACATCACTAGTACACACTTTTAGAAGGCACTCAATGGCACAGGTGCAATCCACATGATAGAAGAAGACCACTGGTGTAAAATTGAATATTATTGGAAGCCAGGTTCCTTCTTAAATGAACATTTTCTTGAGAGCATGAGAACACACGTCCCCACACGTCCGCCTGGACCAGAAGAGAGAGAGAGAGAGAGAGAGAGAGAGAGAGAGAGAGAGAGAGAGAGAGAGAGAGAGAGAGAGAGAGAGAGAGAGAGAGAGAGAGAGAGAGAATGAATGAATGAATGAATGAATGAATGAACAATCTTTATTTTTCAAGGGTAACAGAGTAAGTATTCGCATGAATGACAGAGAGAAAAAAAATGAACGAACGAACGAACGAACGAACGAACGAACGAACAAACGAAGGAACGAATGAATGAATGAATGAATGAATGAATGAACAATCTTTATTTTTCGAGGGTAACAGAGTAAGCATTCACATGAATGAGAGAGAGAGAGAGAGAGAGAGAGAGAGAGAGAGAGAGAGAGAGAGAGAGAGAGAGAGAGAGAGAGAGAGAGAGAGAGAGAGAAGAGACAGACAGACAGACAGACAGACAGACAGACAGACAGACAGACAGACAGACAGACAGACAGAGCCAGATGGAAACAGACAGACAGAGGCAGAGACAGAGAGACAGACAAACAGTAGACAGAGAGACCAGAAGAGACAGAAAGAGGTGCTAGTTTGACGAAAAAAAGTACACTTTTAGAGATCATATCAAGAAATAAGTAATTAAATAGGTAATCAATAATTATATCAAACAAGAGAACTTTAGCAAAACATCATCAACAGACCAACGAAACATAGTTGTTTTAACTTTTCCGCGCGCGGGCGTGTGTGTGTGTGTGTGTGTGTGTGTGTGTGTGTGTGTGTGTGTGTGTGTGTGTGTGTGTGTGTGTGTGTTTGTGTGTGTGTGTGTGTGTGTGTGTGTGTGTGTGTTTGTGTGTGTATATATGTGTGTGTGAAAGTCAAAGTCAAAGTCAAACTCTTATTTCCAGTACATTGAATGAGCATTGATTTTGGTGGGTTTTTTTCATCAAGCCATCTATCTAGGAAAACAACCATTTCACCAATGTTAGCTGACATGATTTCGGTAGTGTGTGTGTGTGTGTGTGTGTGTGTGTGTGTGTGTGTGTGTGTGTGTGTGTGTGTGTGTGTGTGTCTGTGTCTGTGTCTGTGTCTGTGTCTGTGTGTCTGTGTGTGTCTGTGTGTGTCTGTGTGTGTGCGAGCTCGCGCGCGCGCGTGTATGTGTGTGTGTAGTATACATAGAGTATGTATTATTGTCACTGTTTTCTTCTTGGTGATGCTGTCATCTGTATTCTACCAGCACTGATATTCTTCCGGTTTTATTTTCTGAAACATCACCCCCTACATGTACCAGCATCTCTACTCTACACACACCAATGTCTCCACTCTACACACACCAATATCTTCACTCTACACACACCAATGTCTCCACTCTACACACACCAATGTCTCCACTCTACACACACCAATATCTTCACTCTACACACACCAATGTCTCCACTCTACACACACCAATGTCTCCACTCTACACACACCAATATCTTCACTCTACACACACCAATGTCTCCACTCTACACACCAATGTCTCCACTCTACACACACCAATATCTTCACTCTACACACACCTATGTCTTCACTCTACACACACCAATGTCTCCACTCTACACACACCAATGTCTTCACTCTACACACACCAGTGTCTCCACTCTACACACACCAATGTCTTCACTCTACACACACCAATGTCTTCACTCTACACACACTAATGTCTTCACTCTACACACACCAATGTCTTCACTCTACACACACCAATCTCTCCACTCTACACACCCACCTCCTGACACTGCCACCCAGGCAAAGAACAGAAAACACCAACACAGACACCTGGCACACATCGTCACTTCTTAGGCATCCAGCACCACAACAGCAGATTTCTCAATAGTCTGTAAAATTCACAACAAACTGGGTATGTCTGTCAGCTGAAGTCAAACACAGACGGCTGATACTAGGCACAGTCTTATACTACTAAAACTTGATCACTTGTTCAATCCTCCCCTAAGTTGATTCCCTTCCTCTTTGCGAAACAAAGCAGGCATTCAGACTTGATGATTGGCGGTTTGAATAGTGAACTTTTACATATCACTGCTGACCATCGCCTTTCCGTTTCCTTCCTGCCTAACTTAGACAGTGTCTATCAGAGGAGAGCAAAACCATAAAACCACCACCCCTTCCCCCCAACCTGGGCTGGGCTGGGGTGTGTGTGTATGCGTGTGTGTGTGTGTGTGTGTGTGTGTGTGTGTGTGTGTGTGTGTGTGTGTGTGTGTGTGTGTGTGTATGTGTGTGTTTGTATGTGTGTTTGTGTGTGTGTGTTTGTATGTGTGTCCGTGTGTGTGTTTGTGTGTGTGTGTGCGTGCATACTTTTGTGTCTGTGTGTGTGTGCGTGCGCTCTTGTGTGTGTGTGTGTGTGTATGTGCGCGTGCGCGCTTATGTGTGTGTGTGTGCGCGCGCGTGCCTGCATACGCACCAGTAAAAGAACAGCAATAACAGCAGTAGCAGCAGTAGTGAAACACATAGCAACACTTGCTACAACGAATACAACAACAACAATAACACAACTTATAGCAATAAGTAGCAACAAAAAGCAACAACGCCAGCAACAAAACAACAGCAGCAGCAGCAGCAGCAATAAAAGTAGCATGCAACAACATCAGCAAAGCAATGGCACCATCAACAACAGCGGCAACAACAAAAGCAACGGCAGCAAAAGCAACAACAGCAATAAAAGCAAAAACAACAATAGCTTCAACCACAACAGTACCAACAAAAGCAGTAGCAAGACCACCACCACCATCACCACCACCACCACCACTACCATCACCGCCACCGACAACAACAACAGTGTGTACAATAGCAACAGCATAGAACAGATTCTTGCAGTCGATGATTCACAAATTAATGCACTGTTGATAACAATCAGGAAGTAGTGATATAGAGGAATTGTGTTTCTGTGCAGTTCTCCGTGCAAGCTCTGGTGTTTTTCAACAGCCCGTATAAGTGTGTGTGTGTGTGTGTGTGTGTGTGTGTGTGTGTGTGTGTGTGTGTGTGTGTGTGTGTGTGTGTGTGTGTGTGTGTATGTGTGTGTGTGTGTGTGTGGAGTGTGTGTGTGTTTGTGTGTATGTGTGCGTGCGTGCGTGCGTGTGTGCGTGTGTGTGTGTGTGTGTGTGAGTGTGCGAGTGTGCCTGCGTGCGTTTACGTGCGTGCGTTTGTGGGTGCGTGCGTATGTGTGTGTGTATGTGCGTGCGTGTGTTCTTGTTACATAATTTTGATATTCAAAGCATGGATTGGAGAGCTTAGCCTGAGATTAAACACAACAGTTATTATAGTGTTTGAGCATTCTCTTGTACATGTTGTTTGTTTGGTTTTTTTTGACTGATTACGATGTATTTATCTTTTTTATAAACTGATCAGGCGGATTGGGTAAGAATATCCACAATTTTTTGTAATGTCAGTCCTGCAACGATATTATAATATAATATAGCCTGAGCTTGGGAGTGTCCTATTATAATATAGCTTGAGCTTGGGAGTGTCCTATTATAATATAGCTTGAGCTTGGGAGTGTCCTATTATAATATAATATAGCCTGAGCTTGGGAGTGTCCTATTATAATATAGCTTGAGCTTGGGAGTGTCCTATTATAATATAATATAGCCTGAGCTTGGGAGTGTCCTATTATAATATAGCTTGAGCTTGGGAGTGTCCTATTATAATATAATATAGCCTGAGCTTGGGAGTGTCCTATTATAATATAATATAGCCTGAGCTTGGGAGTGTCCTATTATAATATAGCTTGAGCTTGGGAGTGTCCTATTATAATATAATATAGCTTGAGCTTGGGAGTGTCCTATTATAATATAGCTTGAGCTTGGGAGTGTCCTATTATAATATAGCTTGAGCTTGGGAGTGTCCTATTATAATATAATATAGCCTGAGCTTGGGAGGTGTCCTATTATAATATAGCTTGAGCTTGGGAGTGTCCTATTATAATATAATATAGCCTGAGCTTGGGAGTGTCCTATTATAATATAGCTTGAGCTTGGGAGTGTCCTATTATAATATAATATAGCCTGAGCTTGGGAGTGTCCTATTATAATATAATATAGCCTGAGCTTGGGAGTGTCCTATTATAATATAGCTTGAGCTTGGGAGTGTCCTATTATAATATAATATAGCCTGAGCTTGGGAGTGTCCTATTATAATATAATATAGCCTGAGCTTGGGAGTGTCCTATTATAATATAATATAGCTTGAGCTTGGGAGTGTCCTATTATAATATAATATAGCCTGAGCTTGGGAGTGTCCTATTATAATATAATATAGCTTGAGCTTGGGAGTGTCCATCATAATTTAATATATAGCTTGAGCTTGGGAGTGTCCTATTATAATATAGCTTGAGTTTGGCAGTGTCCTATTATAATATAATATAGCCTGATCTTGGGAGTGTCCTATTATAATATAATATAGCCTGAGTTTGGAGTGTCCTATTATAATATAATATAGCCTGATCTTGGGAGTGTCCTATTATAATATAATATAGCCTGATCTTGGGAGTGTCCTATTATAATATAATATAGCTTGAGCTTGGGAGTGTCCTATCATAATTTAATATATAGCTTGAGCTTGGGAGTGTCCTATCATAATATAAGCTTGAGTTTGGGAGTGTCCTATTATAATATAATATAGCCTGATCTTGGGAGTGTCCTATTATAATATAATATAGCTTGAGCTTGGGAGTGTCCTATTATATATAATATAGCTTGAGCTTGGAGTGTCCTATTATAATATAATATAGCCTGAGCTTGGGAGTGTCCTATTATAATATAATATAGCCTGAACTTGGCAGTGTCCTATTATAATATAATATAGCCTGAGCTTGGGAGTGTCCTATTATAATATAATATAGCCTGAGCTTGGGAGTGTCCTATTATAATATAATATAGCCTGAACTTGGCAGTGTCCTATTATAATATAATATAGCCTGAGCTTGGGAGTGTCCTATTATAATATAATATAGCTGAGCTTGGGAGTGTCCTATTATAATATAATATAGCATGAGCTTGGGAGTGTCCTATTATAATATAATATAGCCTGAACTTGGCAGTGTCCTATTATAATATAATATAGCTGAACTTGGCAGTGTCCTATTATAATAATAGCTTGAGCTTGGGAGTGTCCTATTATAATATAATATAGCATGAGCTTGGGAGTGTCCTATTATAATATAATATAGCATGAGCTTGGGAGTGTCCTATTATAATATAATATAGCATGAGCTTGGGAGTGTCCTATTATAATATAATATAGCCTGAACTTGGCAGTGTCCTATTATAATATAATATAGCCTGAACTTGGGAGTGTCCTATTATAATATATATAGCATGAGCTTGGGAGTGTCCTATTATAATATAATATAGCATGAGCTTGGGAGTGTCCTATTATAATATAATATAGCCTGAGCTTGGAGTGTCCTATTATAATATAATATAGCCTGAGCTAGGGATGTGTCCTATTATAATATAATATAGCATGAGCTTGGGAGTGTCCTCACAACAAGAAAACACCAACAAGTTTGTTTCGACC
>CM060332.1:17813028-17825528 GCA_030674155.1 Stramonita haemastoma
TTTTCCCACAGATCTTTGCAGAGACGAATCTCATCTAGCCATGCGTTTTGAATTGGTGCTCAAAATACATCGCAGAAAGTATCTGTTTATCATTTCATCCAATAGATAAACACATACCATTACTCGTGCACAAGTAGATGAGAGAATAAGGTTTCACTGAAATTTGGACGGAGCCGGCAGCTTCTTGCATACTACGTGGATAATAATGTATGTTACCTGAAGACCATCAACCCACCACAATACAACATTGATCCACACCTAACAAAGCAGTATGAAAGCATGTGAATGCATCGTCAGTATGTATGCATGGCCACAGGCCTCAGGGTCCTGCTGTGTCTTGTTCACAGGAGCAGGTGTCATTTAATATACTTTACAACGATGCAGACTGTTGTGCACCTTAAGGGAGTGCGCATGAACCCCCCCCCCCCCCCCCCTCTTATTTTCCACTCTGACTACCTTCCCGTCAACAACAACAACACAAAACGCAGGATACAAGAAAGAAAAGTTCCTGACTTTACAGTTCACATTTCATCATACATTCAAACACACAAAAACCCTCTTCCAAACACACACACCACGGTTTAAATCTTATATCCCCATCCCCTCCTCCCCTAGCACTTCTGAAAACAGACTTGAAGTAATGCCCCCCACACACACACCCCTTTCCCTCACAGTCTCCACACACTGGCGTCCAAGCGTAGCTCCTGGACTGCTGAGGTCTTCAGGCAGGTCGAAGGCGGACTGGCAGTGGGGAGGGAGAAGGGAAATGGGTCAAGGGGTAAAGGGGTGGGTCCATGGGAAAGGAAAACGGGTAGACTGGGAGGGGTGAGAAAGAAAATGGGTCAAGGGGGAGAGCGGAAATGGGTCAAGGGGGAGAAGGGAAATGGGTCAAGGCGGAGAAGGGAAATGGGTCAAGGGGAGGGAAATGGGTCATGGCGGAGAAGGGAAATGGGTCAGGGGGGAAATGGGTCAAGGGGGAGATGGGAAATGGTTCACTGGTGAGAAGGGAAATGGGTCAAGGTTGGATGTGGGAAATGGGTCAAGGGGGAGAGGGTAAGTGGGGCAAGGGGGAGAAGGGAAATGGGTCAAGGGGGAGAAGGGAAATGGGTCAAGGGGAGAAGGGAAATGGGTCAAGGGGGAGAAGGGAAATGGGTCAAAGGGTAAACAGTTGGGTCCAGGGAAAAGGCAAACGGGTAGACTGGAAAGGGAAAGGACACACTGGCTAGGAACACACGAAGCAGAAACCTTACAGGCTGGACTCCACAACTAGAGGCAGCCAGGAACTTGGAACAGGCAATACTTGAAGTTCCTCCCTCAGCATACACCGGTAACTCCTTTTTCGGGGCTGTGGTGTCGCCACAGGAACAGCGCCACTCATGCCAAAGATGGTGCCACCGGGCCTTGTGTATGCATAGTGTGGAGCACTCTCATGTTGCCTTGGGGTCTGTAACTGTGCAAAAATCGGAGTAGGAAGCAGCTAACACCGGAACTTATGTCACATCTCTGCGATATACGCTTATATAAATTTCGGGGGGTGGGTTATGAGCGCGCGCGTGTGCAGCACACGCTCGTGTTTGTGTGTGCGGGGTTTTTTTTTTGTTTGTGTGCGTGGCCGCAACCTTGCAGTGTGCTGTGGTGCATCATATTGTGTATTACCGTTCATGTTATGTGAAATACAAGGCGTTCTTGCCTAGACTGTAGCAGCTTTTGTTCCTACAACGCTCTCTCTCTCTCTCTCTCTCTCTCTCTCTCTCTCCTCTCTCTCTCTCTCTCTCTCTCTCTCTCTCTCTCTCTCTCTCTCTCTCTCTCTCTCTCTCTCTCTCTCTCTCTCTCTCTCTCTCTCTCTCTCTCTCTCCTCTCTGTAATTTGTGTAAACTGGCAATTCAGGATGAAATTCATGTTGTTTGGAATGTCCAGTTCTCCGAGACTTGAGAAAAGAGTTAATTCTGCCAATATGATTATTGGAATTATCCATCAATGGTCAGACTAGCTCGGCTTATGGCATCTGAAAATGAGCAAACTTTTTAAAAATGCAATTTTTTCTGTATAGATCTTTGAAGAAAATAACAGATGATAAACCAATGTAATTTTTTTGGCTAATGTCAAAATAAAAGTTAAGTCAAAATCTTTATTTAATTATTCATGATTTCATCAAAGAATTGACTGTGAATGGCTGTATACTAGCACTTTTTGTATGTTTTTTACCCCTTCAGATGGGGCTGCGACCTATCTGAATAAATCATCTGAAGTCTGAAATCTAAAGTCTTTGTCTCTCTATCTCTGTCTGTGTCTGTCTGTCTGTCTGTCTGTCTGTCTGTCTGTCTGTCTCTCTCTCTCTGTGTCTCTCTCCCTCCCTGAATAAGTACAATGTAACATTGCATTGGCCTGGGGCTGATACGGTTGTATTTTGTGGTCACATTTTTCTGGTGCGGTGAATGTTTCAAGAAGCAATATTTTATGAGTATTGTAACTGTTTTGACAGTGGAAGTCAGTGAGTAAAATGGCATCAATTGTCATGATGTACGATGTGCTTGTTGTTTGTATTTTGTATGGTATAACGTGTCAGCTTTCGTTTATTTAGTCATGATTTCGGAAGATACATATTTAATAGTGTACTGTGTTGAGTACACGCCAAGGTATATATATAATATATATATATATATATATATATATATATATATATATATTATATATATATATATATATATATTATCTATATAGATATATATATATATATATGTGTGTGTGTGTGTGTGTGTGTGTGTATGTGTGTGTGTGTATGTGTGTGTGTGTGTGTGTGTGTGTGTGTGTGTGTGTGTGTGTGTGTGTGTGTGTGTGCATCTTTCCATTTTTGCCTCTGAAAGTGCATTGTGGCCTAAGGCCGATGTAGGCTACATTAAACAATTTCATGTTCAGAGTTCAGAGTTCAGAGTTCAGTGTTCTCTCTCTCTCTCTCTCTCTCTCTCTCTCTCTCTCTCTCTCTCTCTCTCTCTCTTCTCTCCTCGAACAACAACACACTCTAATACTGGATGTTTTGTGGGTCAGATACGCATGCACTGCACTGGAAGAAGGGGGAACAAAATCCCAGGCACCACTTTTTGATCCGTGAGCCTACACCACTCACTCCACTGCACACTTCCGGACTCCAGTGATTGTTTCACACAAACAAGGCCATTGGCCCATGCAGAAAGAGGATTGTTCAACTTTTTAGCGCTTTATTGGGTTAACTCGTCACAATAACAACAACAACAACAACAGCTCAAAGTTCATTTGTCACTGACAATTGTTACTTGCCAACAATGTGGCTTAGGAAATCGAGACTTACACACACACACACACACACACACACACACACACACACACACACACCACACACACACACACACACAGAGGCACACACACACACACACAGAGGCACACACACACACACACACAGAGGCACACAGAGGCACACAGACAGACAATCAGATAGAAACTGAAGCATGGTCTTCTAAAAAAAAGAAAAAAAAAGAAACGATGTTTGTGTGACCAATTAAGACAAATGTACGGTGGGGAAATTAGGCCATAGGAAAAAACCCAGAATGGTTACAGTCAGCATACACACACACACACACACACACACACACACACACACACACACACACACACACACACACACACACACCACAACACACGCGCGCCCCCACGCACACACACACACACCAATACACACACACCAATACACACACAGGAACACACACACACACACACACACACACACACACACACACACACACACACACACACACACACACACACACACACACACACAGTGTGTGTGTGTGTGTTGATACAGTACATGAGATATTTAGTTATAGGAAATGTTGATTTTTTTTTTTGTATGTGCTTTTTGTGGGAATTTTTTTTTTAAATTATTTTTTTTGTTTGTTTGTTATATATATGTATATTTTATTTTTTATTTTTTATTTTTTTTATTTATTTTTTAATTTTAAAAAAATTATTGATTGATTTTTTAATTATACAATTGATGAGCTGGTGCTCAAGTTAGTTGCGATTTTTTTATGTACCTGAATGCACTTATTTGATAGAACGCTGACATGGTTTTCTGTAAATCTATAAACACAAGTGTTTGGGAGTGAAGGACTGAGAAAAAGGAAGGAAATTAATGTGATTGTCTTTCCTTTCTGCTTCGAATCCATTGCTTTGTAATGTATTGTTTTTCTTTGTATGCACCGTACTTGTTTTGGAGGAGGGAATTGATATAGGTTTGTATGTGTGTGTGTAAAACGATTTTTAAGGAACCATGCATTATTTTCCTTGTGCGCGTGTGGTATATATCTATCTATCTATCTATCTATCTATCTATCTATCTATCTATCTATCTATCTATCTATCTATCTATCTATCTATCTATCTATCTATATATATATATATATATATATATATATGTATGTGTGTGTGTGTGTGTGTGTGTGTGTGTGTGTGTGTGTGTGTGTGTGTGTGTGTGTGTGTGTGTGTGTGTGTGTGTGTGTGTGTGTGTGTGTGTGTAGTTTCTTCTTTGGTGTGAATATTTTTCAAGTTCATTTTTAATCTTTTCATTTGTACCACATATCTTCTTTAAGTTTTTCCTTGTTCAAATATGATTATTCTCTCTTTTTTTCTCCTTTTTTTTCTTTCTTTTTTGTTTTTGTTTTTTTTTGTTTTTAGATGGATGGCTTGATGAAAAAAAGCAATTGGACTGCTTACTCAATGTACCATCTGGAAATAAAAGTTTGACTTGACTTGACTTGACTTGACTTGACTTGACTTCACACACACACAACACACACACACACACACACACACACACACACACACACACACACACACACACACACACACACACACACGGAGGACGGGATAGCCTGGTGGTAGCGCATTGATTGCACATTGTGGTCGTGATCTGACCCGGTTCGAATCCCGTTCAGTGGGATTTCCCCCTGGAGTTAACATCAGTGCCGACTCCACACCCCTAAAAGTCCTTCGGATGAGACTTTAAACCCAGATTCCTTGTGCGAATGCACGCAGAACATCTTGCACACACATTAAAATGTGTTCGCTTTTTGGAAGAGTAGGCCATCGTGTGCCCGTGGAAATGGATTTGTCTGCAATACTGCATACAGACAGGACTGCATGTAAAAAAAAAAAATCCCACTTGAGTGATTACGCCATTATCCTCGAAATAGAAAAATAAAAAATGTAAACACACACTCACATACACACACACAATTTATGCAAACACTCAAATACACACATACACACATGCATAAAACACACATCAGACATACACATGCATACACATACAACACACACACACACACCACACACACACACACACACACACAAAACACACACACCACACACACACACACACACACCATGGGTGGTTTTGAGTCATGCATCTGCCTAGAAAACGAGACTGTAAACTCGATTCATGTTTGTGCCAAAACTTCCAGTAGATTTTTAAGTAGTGCTCTGGGTGCTAGTCTTTTGGATAAGACGATTATTCAACTCAGGTTGTATTTCCTATCGCTTTTATCTACTGCCGAATTTTTCTGCCTGAAATTCAGGCTGCTCTCCAATGGGGAGAAATAATTGCCACAAGAGCAGGACCACCAAGTTATTGTTTTCCTTTACCTATCTGCATGAGTTTTTTGTTTCCCTATCAAAGTGGATTTTTCTACAAAATGTTGCCAGGGATAACTGTCTTTTTTTTTTACCCTCGTTTCCATTACGAGCGCCCAGTGCGTGTTGTATCTAGGACCCTGGTTTATCGTCTCATCTGGAAGATTAGTACCTAGTCCACCGCTCGTGGTCTAGTGGGTGAGGAAAAAGTTTCGGGCACAAACGAGGATGGAACCACCACACACTTCGAACGTGAACTTTTTCTCTTTCTAGGAAGGTGTAACGCGTTACCTCTGGACTCCCGATCCACACCGTAGCGCATGAGCCCACACGCATTCCGCGTATGAAAAAGAACCCATGGCAACAAGATAGCTGTTTCTGGCAAACTTTGGTACAGAAAAGGTACTTCGATACAGAAACAAATATACATGTCAACAGGAAATTTCATGTCAATAAATCTGCTGTGATTGAAAGTAGTATATATAATGACATAATTTATACTTCTTCGTCGAACGCTCAGACAGCAACAATTGTCGTCTGTCATATGAGCGAAAAATTAATGCGTCACGCTGCCGTTAAGGCCTGACAAGTCAGGCCCAGGGTATCGACTTCAGGGTAGGAGAGAATTGTTATCTTTGAAGTCTTTCTGAAAAAATAGGCAGGAGAAATGGACCACGAAGGCAGGAAAATAGTACAGACAGAGGTGACAGGGATGGAAAGGAAGGAGACAGAACAAAGAGAAGGATATAGAAAGGAGGAATTCCCAGCACAGAATTCAGAAGGCGGGGATACTATTTATACTGACAGCCCCAGGCATCCCCACGGAGAAAGAGCTGAGAGGCGGTGAACTACTACATAACCCACTACACTACACTACACTACACTACACTACACTACACTACACTACACTACACTACACTACACTACACACACACCACACTACACACACCTACACTACACTACACTACACTACAACACTACACTACACTACACTACACTACACTACACTACACTAACACAAATAACAACACACTACACTACACACACACACACACACACACACACACACACACACACACACACACAAACACACAACACACACAAACACACTACAAAACACAAACACAACACACACACACACACACACACACACACACACACACACACACACACACACACCACACCACACGCGCGCGCGCGCGCGGCGCGCGGGCGCTCGCGCGTACATGAAGCTATACACTGACGTCCCGTGCGCGAACGCGAGCAGAACACCTTGTGCACACGATGAAATACGTTCCGCTTTTCGAAAGAGTAGACCACTGTGTGCTGAGGGACTGGATGACAATATCTGCAAAACACACGGAAACCCGATGTCACAATAAAAGCATATGAGAGCTTATTCCAATAGCCTTGAAATACGATAAAAGAAAAAACACACACAAAACACACAGAGCATACACACAAACACACCCAATTTTTATGTCTTACTTTTCAAATGTCTCTCTCTCTCTCTCTCTCTCTCTCTCTCTCTCTCTCTCTCTCTCTCTCTCTCTCTCTCTCTCTCTCTCTCTCTCTCTCTCTCTCTCTCTCTCTCTCTCTCTCTCTCTCCACACACACACACACACACCTACACACCACACATCTCCCATCTCTCTCTCTCTCTCTCTCTCTCCCTCTCTCTCTCTCTCTCTCTCTCTCTCTCTCTCTCTCTCTCTCTCTCTCTCTCTCTCTCTCTCTTAAGGTACAGTATAATGTATTGTACATGGATACTTTATAGACCTTGTCTGTTACTTTTCGGAGTTATCATTTTTGTCATTTTTCCGGGGGGGGGGGGGGGGGGGGGGGGGGGCGGTTGTAGGCCTACTTTTGATGGTCGTGACTTTTTTTGGTTTTCATTTTGAATGATTTAGTGGTGAATATTCAGATACAGACACCTGCATAATTATGTATATGAGTGTATATATATGGTTATATAATATATATATATATATATATATATATATATATATATATATATATATATATATATATATATATATATATATTGTGTGTGTGTGTGTGTGTGTGGTGTGTGTGTGTACCCATATGTATATACATATATGTACTCATATATATATATAGTGGTGTGTGTGTGTGTGTGTTGTGTGTGGTAGTGTGTGTGTGTGTGTGTGTGTGTGTACCCATATGTATATACATATATGTACTCATATATATATATATATATATATAAAATAAGATGGAGGATAGGGGAGGATAGTGAGGAGGTAGGAATGAGGAGATAAGAGATGATGGAGTGAGAGAGAGAGAGGAAAAAACAATACGAACAACATGGTAACTTTCCAAATTTTCGAGCAGCACCCTTCTCAGGGGATCTTTACTAGAATATAAGCACTAAAACATTGACAATAACAGTGAACGAATGTATTGGATATAAACAATTCATATTATATATGATATATATATATATGTGTGTGAATATATAACATATATATATATTCATATTCGTCTGTCTATATATAATATATATATACATATATATAATATTATATATTCAAAGAGCACGCACGCACACACACACACACACACACACACACACACACACACAACCACACACCACACACACAACACACACACACCACCACCCACCCCCCCACTACCCCCCACCCCCACCAACCCCACCCCCATTCCCCCCCCACCCCCACCCCCCCACACACGTGATTTCCAGTAGACCCCCGCAACCAGGAAAACAAGAAGGGTGCAGAGAGCAGGGAGCGCTAGGCTAGGCTAGGCGGCAGGCTAGGCAGGCAAGGCTAATGCTCTTACTTACTTACTTACCCTTGTTTGTGTGGTCACCTCCCCGGTGTCCAGGCAAACTAAACCTACTGTATGTAGGCTGGCTACCCTCCAAGGATCAAGTCAGTGTAATCCAATTTCTCAATCGCTCTGCTGAACCGCCAATGAATGGTCAATCTCTTCTTAATCAGCACCTTGTTTTTTTTTGAGTCCTAGAAAAACAAAAGAACGGTATGCCAAAACAAAAAAAAATCTTGTTATTCACATCTTTAACTCTTCTAAATCAATAACACCTTGCAGTCCTTTTTTTTTTTTTTTTTTTTGCTGCCGCCGGAAATGGTCATCAAGTACCTGTTGCGCAAGCGCGTGTGTAAAGGAGTTAAAAACCCACCGTTGTGGTAGATACTTTTTATTATATCTGTTTTGTGTCGTAGAGATAAGGAGAAGTTAAGGACCCTTTTTGACTTGTTTGGCTGTTGTTTCGGTTATTTGTGACCAAAAGGCAAAAGAGAATTTCAAAAGACTTTTTAGTTGTAAACTGTTATTTTGGTTAGTAAGGTTTTGGAGTTTTCTTTTTTTTTTGGAACGTATAGGCTACATTCGATTTGTACTAGTTGTGAACTTCTCTTTCAACATGTCATCGGTGTTACTTTGGGTTTTCCTGGGGAGTCTGTTGGCTCTCTTTGAAGGTAGACATTTTGTATCTGCCTGTCTTGTCTGTCTGTGTCTGTCTGTCTGTCTGTGTCTCTCTGTCTGTCTGTCTGTCTCTGTCTGTCTGTCTGTCTTTGTCTGTCTGTCTTGTCTGTCTGTCTGTCTGTCTGTCTGTCTGTCTCTCTCTCTTCTCTCTCTCTCTCTCTCTCTCTCTCTCTCTCTCTCTCTCTCTCTCTCTCTTCTCTCTCTCTCTCTCTCTCTCTCTCTTTTCGTTTCTGAATGAGTGCCTTTTTTTTATAACATTACCTTAATATTGTATCTCTGTCTTATTTCTTACCTGTTGTTTGACACTTGGTATGGTTTGCTCTTGGTAATTGGATCATTATAATTGTTCTTGTTTTAGTTGAGGCTGTCTTTTTATCTTGATGTTATCCCTGAAAGGGGCGGGGACTGGATGTAAAAAAGCACACGTGTGCTTATCTATTATCCTTGAATAAAAGAATTTTGCCTTGCCTTGCCTTGCCTTGCCTTGCCATGTCTCTCTCCCCTCTCTAATTTTCTTTTTCTTTTCTTCTGGCTTTTGTTTATTACTTCCAATTGAAACGATTGTCCTCTACTTTCATGTCACTTGATTTGTGTGTTGTTGTGTGTGTGTGTGTGTGTGTGTGTGTGTGTGTGTGTTGTGTGTGTGTGTGTGTGTGTGTGTGTGTGTGTGTGTGTGTGTTGTGCGTGCGTGGGTGAGTGTGTGAGTGAGTGTGTGTGTGTGTGTGTGTGTGTGTGTGTGTGTGTGTGTGTGTGTGTGTGTGTGTGTGTGTGTGTGATTCTGTCACATTATTATCGACACTGAAACCAAGTGGATTCCTGTTGTCTTGGGTGACTTAACTGTCGTATCTCTCACATGATGGTATCGTGTAAACCTGACAACACGTGGGGGTTAGTGCATCTTGGGTTTCACTGCAGGAGACGGAGAAGCAGGGAGAAGCATCAATGTAACATTGCCATAGGGGAACAGGATAGCCTAGTGGTCAGAACATTCTGTTCGCAATTTGACGACCCCGGTTCGATTCCCGTTCGAGGGGATTTTTCCCCTGGAGTTAAGATCAGTGCTGGCTCCACTCTCCCCACAAGTCCTTCGGATGAGACTATAAACCGAGGCCCCGTGTACGAACACATGCAGAACATCTTGCACACACGTTAAATCCTTTTCCACTTTTCGTAAGAATAGGCCATTGTGTGCCGGTGGGAACAGATGACAAGATTTACAAAACACGGGACTGGATATGAAAAAAAGCACATGAGTGCTTATTCCATTATCCTCGATATAAAAGGATAAATAAACAAACAAAAAAATGAAGCCACTCAGCACGAGAGGCCCTGTTCTTTTTTTATATTTTGTCGAACGCTCACACAACAACTAATTGTTTGTCAAATGAGTAAAAAATGCATTGTGCTACCGTATTGCACCTAGCAAGACAGGCCCTGCATGCACATCCGATTTCGGCTACTTGATACGACAGGCTGTGTTCTTTTGATGTTTGGGTTGGCTGGCTGGCTGGCTGGCTGGCTGGTTGGTTGGTATAGTTAGTTGGTTGATATATCGGTTGCGTGGGTTTGTTTATTTCATGATTGATTGATGATTGATGATTGATTGATTGATCGATTGATTGTATAATGGGTTGATTGATTGATCGTATGAATAAATGAATGAATGAATGAATCATTGATTGATTGATTGATCGTATGAATGAATATGAATGAATGAATGATTGATTGATTGGTTGGTAGGTTGATTGGTTGATTGATTGATTGCAGAGGTGAGGGCAGGGGAATACTGTGTGACGGACACTGTGGTGTACTGTGCCTGGGGGTGCTGTGGCCATTACCCCAACACACACTGCTGCACCATAGGGTGGGTACAGTCTGCTTTCTGTCTGTCTGTCTATCCGTCTGTTGTCGTTCTGTCCGTCTGTCCGTCCGTCTGCATGTTTGTCTGTCTGCCCATCTATCTATCTGTCTGTCTGCCTGTCCGTCTGTATGCCTTTCTGTCTGTCTGATTTTCTGTCTGTCTGTCTGTCTGTCTGA
Source organism: Stramonita haemastoma (assembly GCA_030674155.1). NCBI lineage: Eukaryota > Metazoa > Mollusca > Gastropoda > Neogastropoda > Muricidae > Stramonita > Stramonita haemastoma. The sequence continues at coordinate 17,824,219 of CM060332.1, forward strand.
GTTGTTGTGGCCACTATCCAATCACACACTGGTGTACCATAGGGTGGGTACAGTCTGTGTGTGTGTGTGTGTGTGTGTGTGTGTGTGTGTGTGTGTGTGTGTGTATGTGTATGTGTATGTGTATGTGTGTGTGTGTGCGTACCATCTGATCTCTGGGTATGATTGCAGAACACAGCCTATCATATGTCAAAAGGTAGTAAATAGTACCATTATTCTGTTCTCTGGGTATGATTGCAGAACACAGGCTATCGTATGTCAAAAGATAGTACCATTAGTTCTCTGGGTATGATTGCAGAACAAGATAGTACGGTACCATTATTCTCTTCTCTGGGTATGATTGCAGAACACAGCCTATCATGTCAAAAGGTAGTACATAGTACCATTATTCTGTTCTCTGGGTATGATTGCAGAACACAGGCTATCGTATGTCAAAAGATAGTACCATTATTCTCTTCTCTGGGTATGATTGCAGAACACAGGCTATCGTATGTCAAAAGATAGTACCATTATTCTCTTCTCTGGGTATGATTGCAGAACACAGGCTATCGTATGTCAAAAGATAGTACCATTATTCTCTTCTCTGGGTATGATTGCAGAACTCAGGCTATCGTATGTCAAAATGTACTTCTATCTCTTCTCTGGGTATGATTGTAGAACACAGCCTATCATATGTCAAAAGGTAGTACCCTTATTCTCTTCTCTGGGTATGATTGCAGAACACAGGTTATCGTAGGGCTAGCGTAGGCCTATGTCAAAAGGTAGTACCATCTGTTCTCTGAGTATGATTGCATAACACAGGCTATCGTATGTGAAAAGGTAGTACAATTATTCTGTTCTCTGGGTATGATTGCAGAACACAGCCTATCCTATGTCAAAGTGTACTACTATCTCTTCTCTGGGTATGATTGCAGAACTCAGGCTATGGTATGTCAAAATGTACTACTATCTCTTCTCTGGGTATGATTGCAGAACTCAGGCTATCGTGGGCCTGGTGTCGGGGTGTGTGATCCTGCTGGCCGCTCTGGTCTCCTCCATCGTCTTCTGTGTCTGCCTGTACAAGCAGAAGAAAGCCAAACGCGCCCGAGTTCTGCAAGGCCCCACAGGCTGGAACTCCTCTCCTTCGCTCTTCCCCGGCCCCTCCCACTGTGCTGCAGGTACTTCAGCCTTTTTCCCCCTCTTCTTTGTTTTTTCTTCTTTTTCCTTTTTTTTTTTGGTCTTGTTTTGCTTTGTATTACTTTATATGCTCATTAATATTTCTTGTTCTTTCTCGACTGCACTACTGCAATTCACTTTTTGGCTCGTATACCAGC
>CM060332.1:17830528-17835528 GCA_030674155.1 Stramonita haemastoma
CTGGAAAAAAATTATCTTTAAAAATGTCATGATTGGCCGATAGAAAACGAGAGCCCTAATTCGTTAAAAATGGAAGGAAAAGTATCCTCCCTTAGCTTTCTGCATTTAGTGCCAGTGTCTGGAGGACCACCCCACGCCTCTACCCACCACCCCACCCCTCTACCAGCTGTCTCCACACCCCCCCCTCTACCATCTGTCTCCACACCCCACCCCTCTACCAGCTGTCACCACATCACACACCCCTACCAGCTGTCTCCACACCCCACCCCTCTACCAGCTGTCTCCACACCCCACGCCTCTACCATCTGTCTCCACACCCCACACCTCTACCAGCTGTCTCCACACCCCACCCTTCTACCAGCTGTCTCCACACCCCTACCAGCTGTCCCCACTCCCCACACCCTCTACCACCACCCCACACCTCTACCAGCTGTCTCCACTCCCCAAACCTCTACCCACCACCCCACACCCCTACCAGCTGTCTCCACACCCCACCCCTCTACCAGCTGTCTCCACACCCCACCTCTCTACCAACTGTCTCCACACCCCACCCTTCTACCAGCTGTCTCCACACCCCACACCCCTACCAGCTGTTCCTCACACCCCAACACCCCTACCAGCTGTCTTCACACCCCACACCCCTACCAGCTGTCTCCACACCCCACACCCCTACCAGCTGTCTCCACACCCCACACCCCTACCAGCTGTCTCCACACACCCACACCCCTACCAGCTGTCTCCACACCCCACACCCCTACCAGCTGTCTCCACACCCCACACCCCTACCAGCTGTCTCCACACCCACACCCCTACCAGCTGTCTCCACCCACCCCTACCCACCCCCACACTCCTACCAGCTGTCTTCACACCCCTACCACTGTCCCACCCTCTACCAACACCCCAACAGTTGTGAGGCCTGTGTAAACTGTCTACCTACCATATTGAAAACTGTCATTACCTTACCATATTGTAACTGGGTCCAGCTACCCTACCATATTGTAAAACTGGTCAGCTACCTACCATATTTAAAACTTCTTACCATACCAATTGTAAACTGGTCAGCTACCTCCATTTAAAACTGTCAGTTCCACTACCATTACCAACCACCAACTGGGTCAGCTAAGCTTACCATATTTAAAACTGGGTCAGTTACCATACCATATTGTAAAACTGGGTCAGTTACCATACCATACCATATTGTAAAACTGGGTCAGTTACCATTACCATATTGTAAAAGTGGGTCAGTCATACCTTACCATATTGTAAAACTGGGTCAGTACCATCATACCATATTGTAAAACTGGGTCAGTTCTACCATACCATATTGTAAACTGGGTCAGCTACCATACCATATTTAAAACTGGGTCAGTTACCATACCATACCAAAATGTAAAACTGGGTCAGTTACCATACCATACCATATTTAAAATGGGTCAGTTACCATTACCATATTATAAAACTGGGTCAGTTACCATACCATACCATATTGTAAAACTGGGTCAGCTACCTTACCATATTATAAAACTGGGTCAGTTACCATACCATACCATATTGTAAAACTGGGTCAGCTACCTTACCATATTATAAAACTGGGTCAGTTACCATACCATATTGTAAAACTGGGTCAGTTACCTACCTATTATTATAAAAACTGGGTCAGTTACCATACCATACCATATTGTAAAACTGGGTCAGCTACCTTACCATATTATAAAACTGGGTCAGTTACCATACCTATATATGTAAAACTGGGTCAGTTACCATACCATATCATATTGTAAAACTGGGTCAGTTACCATACTATACCATACTGTAAAAACTGGTCAGTTACCATACTTACCATACTGTAAAACTGGGTCAGTTACCATACCATACCATATTGTAAAACTGGGTCAGTTACCATACATAAAACTGGGTCAGCTACCATACCATACCATACCATATTGTAAAACTGGGTCAGCTACCATACCATATTGTAAAACTGGTCAATTACCATACCATATTGTAAAACTGGGTCAGCTACCATACCATATTGTAAAACTGGGTCAATTACCATACCATATTGTAAAACTGGGTCAGCTACCATACCATACCATATAGTAAAACTGGGTCAGCTACCATACCATACCATATTGTAAAATGGGTCAGTTACCATACCATACCATATTGTAAAACTGGGTCAGTTACCATACCATACCATATTGTAAAAATGGGTCAGTTACCATACCATATTGTAAAATGGGTCAGTTACCATACCATACCATATTGTAAAATGGGTCAGTTACCATACCATACCATATTGTAAAACTGGGTCAGCTGACATGACCACCTCCCACTGCATGCTGACGAAAGTGAGGAGATCTTTAACAGAGATGTCCCTTAGTACATCTCCTGACAACAGCAACAGACAGACAGACAGACAGACAGACAGACAGACAGACAGACAGACAGACAGACAGACAGACAAAAGCCTGCAAAAGTATGTCTGCTTCTGCAGCACCCAGGAAGGCACCGGTGTCTGTCTGTCTGTCTGTCTGTCTGTCTGTCTGTCTGTCTGTCTTTCTTTCTTTCTTTCTGTCTTTCTGTTTTGGAGACGGGTGGGGTTTGTGAATGGCGTATGATGCATCATTTTCACGGAAAACGAGCAGCAAGGGCAGGAAAGTGGGACAGCAGCGCACTTGTGATTTTATCTTAAAAACAAACAGGCAGAGGGACAAAGGAATGAAATATTCGCAGTTTCTCCGCATAAAAATTTTTTTTAAACTACTTCTCCAGCTTTAAAACCAGTCGTCACTGACAAGCATTACACATTGTAACTCAGTCTTCTACTCAGCTGATAAAACTTAAGAAAAAAACAACAACAACAAAAAAACCCACGCATTTCATCCAACAGAGGGTGAGGTGAAGTGATAGTCCTGCTGAGTGACATTTATAACGAATAAAAATGTAAAATAAATGCAAACAATGGAATGATGGGGGAAAATGCAAATGACATGTACATACATTGTGATAATTCTCTCAAGGATGATAACAATTCATCTTCATAGGTTATTTTACAATCTGGAAGCTGATTCTAAAGCATTTCTCAACAAAGCACACAGCCGACAATTTTGTAATTTCCATTGCGTAAAACAAAAATCAGTAAAAATAACAAAACAACAACAAAACCAAACCAACTTGCATCTGTAAAATATAATTTAGCAGCACTCTATATGCACAATCTTCAGTAGAAATATATATATATAATCTTTCACATACAATTGGAGTCCTTACTTCTTTTTTTGTTTTTAAATGTTTTTTGCCTGGTCAACAAACTCACACACATAAATACATACATACATACTTAACGACATTATAGATCAACAAAAGAAAACCAGTCAGCTTCATGTATATATATATAAACAAGACTACCAAACAACTAAAACAATACCTGTATATTCTGCAGATAATGCAAATGGTTTTAGCACTATCACTACTCTCATACCAGTGAATATGCCCATTTTCCCCCAGACTTAATACACAGTATCCCCACCCTCTGGAAATTCTGTGCTAAGAATTCCCTCTTTTCTATCCCTCCCTGTGCCTGCCTTCTGTGTGTGTGTGTGTGTGTGTGTGTGTGTGTGTGTGTGTGTGTGTGTGTGTGTTGTGTGTGTGGTGTGTGTGTGTGTGTGTATGTGTATGTGTGTGATCTGTGTCTGTGTATGCATGAAAGAGGTTATCCCAGTGAGTTAAGCACACTTGAGGATATAGGACTTAAACTGAAAATGGTCAGGGCTAACAAGTTTAAAACCCATTGGGATCACAGTTTATTAAAAAAAAAAAAAAAAAAAAAAAAGAAAAAAAAAAAGAAGCTAACTCTGATTTTTACAGGGGACATGTCTTCCCTCAGAGGTAAAAAAAACCCATAGAACCCAGCACTTGTATCCAGAAAGTCATGGTTAAACTAAAGGCACTACGTACCTTCAGACTTTTCGGCTCAGACAAGACACAAACAAATTCTGGGATTTCTTTTCAACCCCCTCTCTTGTTTCAATACAGAATGTTTCTTTGTCTTCTCTTGTGCTGTGGGTTTTGATCTAGATGTTTTTTGTCAGCAACAGGTTTATGCAGCTGTGCTGTTACACATTGGTGAACCTCAGAGCTGCACCCGAAGAATGGAGGGAAAGAACAGACACACACCATGTGTTGTTACACCAGTTCAAATGTATGCATCAATTTTTTTTTTTTTTTACCATCAAAGACAAAAATGTACACCATTGAAGCCTTTCTTTATCTACGTTGTTGCATTCAGTACATTCATCAGCAATTTCTTAACTGGCAGAACTGCTTTGTAAGTCAACCATGTACTGTATATGAAATGTAAGTTAAAAACGTCCACAATTAGCCACGAATGGAAAAACTCTCTTATCTGGGAGTGTAGATTGGTTGTGCCACCTGTGGTACACTGACTTTCAGCAGCTTTCTGAACCAGCAGTACGGCTGCCTGAGTAGGGGTGTGGTAAGTAAAAGTCTACCCATATGACCAGGAAGGAAGGACATTCCAGTGTCATCGTGGGCTGTGTTCTTAGTCAGCTAGATTGGGTACCATGTCAGCAATTGTTTTAGCAGGTTGTCTCGCTTCAGAATAACCAGACATATAATGTAGAGCAAGTGAAACGACACACTTAACCATGAAGAAAAAAAAAAGTGTGACTCTTATCTAAGACTGTTGTCTATTCAGCTTTATTTGGTATACTGTCACCACTTTTTTGAGCCAGCAGAACTGTTTTTGAAAGTCAGCATGCACATAAATGTGTAAATAAGTAAGGTAAAAAAAGACAAAAAATATTTGGCCATGGAAGAAGAAGATTGAAGTGTATTCTAGGGCAGATTATTTGTTCCGCTTCATTTAGTATGATCACTATCAGCACTTGTTGAAAAAGTGTTGTGTTGTGTGTGTGTGTGTGTGTGTGTGTGTGTGGTGTGTGTGTGTGTGTGTGTGTGAAAGAGTGTGTGTGTGT
>CM060332.1:17853028-17858028 GCA_030674155.1 Stramonita haemastoma
TGTGTGTACACACACACGTATGTGTGCCTGCATGCAAGCCTGCGTGTGTGCATGTTTTTTGAGTGTGACGTGAATAAACGCATGTGAAAACAGGTAACTATGTTATAAATACATTACATACTAACACACACACACACACACACACACACACACACACACACACACACACACACACATACACACCACACCACATCACATCCTGTACAGCACAAGTGGTGCACTGCAGTATGCTCTGACAGGAAATCCTGAGCATTTTTCACACAGGGAAATCCCCTATGACTCACCTGCACTGTAAAGTGCTTGAATTAATACAACACCGAAAAATCATACTCCACTCAATAAAATACAATAATTATTATTAGAGAGTACGTAAGGTAGGTATATAAATACATGTAGTACTTACCATAAGATATATATGAATGGATGTGTGTGTGTGTGTGTGCGTGTGTGTACGTGCCTGCCTGCCCTGCATGTGTGAGGGGAGAGACTGACTCTTTATGTATGTGGTGTGTGTGGGGGGGGGGGGGGGGGGGGGGTGTGTCTGTGTCTGTGTGTATTAAATACTGTAACACAATATAACCCAATACCATGCATTACCATACCATACAACAATGATTGTAAATCAGTACAATGCAATGCAATGCAATACAATCCAATCGTTACAAAGTATACAATGCAACATCAAAACACAAAACAATATGATACAACATAACACAACAACACAACATATGACACAACACAACAATGTCCACCAATACACAGCACAAGCCTCATCATGGGAAGACACAGTTCCTAACATCCTATCCCCCCCCCCCCCCCACCACACACACATATCACATACACACACACATGCACACCCGTGTACGACAGCACGCAGAACATCTTGCGCACAGTTAAATCCTGTTCCGCTATTCGTAAGAGTAGGCCATTGTGTGCCAGTGGGAACAGATGACAAGATTTACAAAACTGCATATATTAATAATAATAATAATAATATAATAATAATTAATAATAATAATACATGGAACTTATATACGCATATCTTGTAAAACAAATCAAAGGCTTGCATTCGACCTATACATCACACAAGCAATCAACAGCAATCCATGGTCCTAGCAAATCCCAACGCACTCACACACCAACGCACAAACCCGCGCAACCACACCCCACAACACAGCCACACACACACACACACAACACACCACACACACACACACACATGAAGGCTATACACTTTGGCAGGTAGTGTCGAAGGCGGGGGTGGACAAGAGATGGGGAAAAAAAACACACACACACACACGGGGACTGGATGAAAAAAGCAAATGAATGCATATTCCATTATCCTCGATATAAAAGAATTTAGCAAAGAATTAGCGCGCACACACACACACACACACACACACACACACACACACACACCACACACACACCACACACACACACACACAAACACACACACACACACACACACACACACCACACACACACACAACACACACACACACATACACACACTGTCAAAGCTTTCAAATGGACACCACCACCACAAAGAAAGTATGCAGTTTCCCCAAGTTGCCTGATTTCTGACTCATGACAAGGAATAAGTACAAGCCTTCAAATCAATACAATCTGTGGCAGTTAGACAGGGGGGGGGAACAGACAAAATTCTTCTTCTCTGTCATCACCAAACGCTCAGGCAGCAACTACTGTTGTCTGTTATATGAGTGAAAATACATGGGTTGCTGTTTCAGCCCAGACAAATCAGGCCCAGTATTTCCAACTTAAGACAAGTGGATTCCCAGACTGTACTGTATATACATACATACTATGTTTAAAACATTCAGGAAGATTCGGCTATAGCCAATGGCAAATTGGCACAGTAACACACCCACCCAAACAATCCCATACAACCATACCATACAAAGACACCCATACAACCACAAACACACCCATACAAACACAAACACACCCATACAACCACAAGCACACCCAAACAAACACACCCAAACAAACATACCCATAAAAACACAAATGCACCCATACAAACATAAATACACCCATACAAACACAAACACATCCATGTATAAACACATGACCAATACTTTGATTTTATTTATTTATTTTTCTACCTTATTTCATACCACTTTAAGTCGCAGCAGATTTCTCAGTGTGAAATTTGGGTTGCTCTCCCCAGGGAGAGTGTGTTGCCACAAGAGCAGCGCCACCCTTTACTTTTTTTTTTCTTTTCCTATCTGCAACTGTATTTGATTCCCTATCGGAGTGACTTTTTTCTACAGAATATTGCCAGGTACAACTCTTGTTGCCGTGGGTTCTTGTACATGAACTAAATAATGTTGTGTAACACACAGGACCTAAATTTACCATCTCATCTGAAAGACAAGCACCCAGACCACCACTCATAGTCTAATGGATGGGGGAAACGTTTCAGGCCCAAAACGTGGATCCAACCACTGCTCACTTCCAACCTGGACTTTTCACTTTCTAGGCAGGTGCGTTACCTCTAGACCAATGACCCATAGGATACTAACACACCCACACAGACAGGCACACTCACATAAAACTGTCCTCAGCCACTTCAAACTTTTAGTAAAACAACCTGGGCCCCTCTGGCAGCCTAATATTGATGCAATCCCTGTGGACTCCCGACCCTGAGGATGAGACATGTATAACGAATCTGGGTATGGCTGTGGCGGGGAGATTGAAATGAGCAGCGTGGAAACAGCAGTATGAGGACGTTTTAGAAGATGAGGCAGCAAAACAAATAAACAACAACAAACAACACAAAAAACCCCCTGCACTCTCGTTTAATGAATAATCATATAATTAATATTCATTCACTTGCCAATAGATACATTTTTTAGAGCACGATGAAAAAAAAAAAAAAGTCATTGTACTTAATCTGTGTATAATTACCCTCAGAAAATAAAATTTCGTGATCATTATATAATTACCATCATAATAAACGGAAAGAAAATCCTCTTCTTTTTTTCTTTCTTTCTTTTTTTTTTTTTTTTTAGCTATGGGTGTAGCCTTTCCTCATCACAGCATGACATCAGAATGACTTGTTGTTTTCCTTACAGAGCTTAGTCAACCCTAGACAAGTTTCTGCCTGCCATGGTTGTGCTTGCCAATGTGTGTGTGTGTGTGTTGTGGTGTGTGTGTGTGTGTGTGTGTGTGTGTGTGTGTGTGTGTGTGTGTGTTGTGTGTGTGTGTGTGTGTGTGTGTGTGTGTGTGTGTCTGTGTGTGTGTGTGTGTGTGTGTGTTGTGTGTGTGTGTGTGTGTGTGGTGTGTCAATTTCTTTTAACGTCTTTTCACAAATTGTGTGTGTGTGTGTGTGTGTGTGTGTGTGTGTGTGTGTGTGTGTGTGTGTGTGTGTTAGTGTCTGTGTGTGTGTGTTGTGTGTGTGTGTGTGTGTGGTGTCTGTGTGTGTGTGTGTGTGTGTGTGTGTGTGTGTGTGTGTGTGTGTGTGTGTCTGTGTCTGCTGTGTATGTGTGTGTGTCTGTGTTGTGTTCTGGTGTGTGTTGTGTGTTGTGTGTGTGTGTGTGTGTGTGTGTGTGTGTGTTGTGTGTGTGTGTGTTGTGTGTGTGTCTGTGTGTGTGTGTGTGTTGTGTTGTGTGTGTGTGTGTTGTGTGTGTGTGTGTGTGGTGTGTGTGTGTGTGTGTGTGTGTGTGTGTGTGTGTGTGTGTGTGTGTGTGTGTCTGTGTCTGTGGTGTGTGTGTGTGTGTGTGTGTGTGTGTGTGTGTTGTGTGGTTGTGTGTGTATGCATGTATGTGTGCGTTCTACACCAGATATTGGTATTCATTCTATTGTCTCTGCCAACCCACTGAAGTAGTAAGTTTCTAATGTAAACAATTCATACTTTAATTTATAACCCAATAATGCTGTTTTGATAGTTTATGCTGTACACATTCATGACACTTGACAGTAGCAATATCATGTTATTTACATACAGTATTATATAAACTACTCACACTTCAATAACCTGATCATGCCGTTTTGATAGCTATGCTGCTCACAATACCATAACGATATGTTTTGATATAATTTTTTTTTTCCTACTCACACTTCAATAACCCGATAATGCTGAAGTGATATGCTGCCCAGTACAGTAATTCACACTCCCAACTTAGTTACACAAGTACAATAACAAGAGAGCCCCCACCCCCTTCCCATAAACAGAGTGCCTGTACAAGGATGTAGAAAAAAATGGATTGCACATTGTAAAACTACCGCGCAGTTGACAGAAAGAGAGAGAGAGAGAGATGAGGGGAGGAGAGACAGACAGGCATACAGACAGACACAGACAGAGAAAAACAAAGCAAAAAACAAAACAAAAAACCCAAAACAAAAGACAGCATGCAAGAGAGATATATATAGAGAGAGAGACAGAGAGAGAGACACATAGAGAGAGAGGGAGACCGAGACAGAGAGAGACAGACAGACAGACAGACAGAAAGACAGAGAAACACAAAGAGATAGAGAAACACAGAAAGAGACAGACATAGAGAGACAGACAGAAAGAGAGAGAGGAGAGAGGAGAGAGAGAGAGAGAGAAGAGAGAGAGAGAGAGAGAGAGAGAGAGAGGAGAGAGGAGAGGAGAGAGAGTGGAGAGAGGAGGAGAGAGAGAGACAGAGACAGAGAGATGGAGAGAGACAGAGAAAAACAGACAGAGACAGAGAATAAGCTTTTTTGTTTAAAGAAAATAATTTCCTTTTAGTTTTATCCTCTGTTCAATTATAGAAACGTGAAAACCACAGGAAACTCTGATGATCATTTCCTTCAATCTCTATTCTCATGCTGATTTGTAGCCCACTTAACTGTCACTTCTGACATGTTTTCAACACAACAATTTATTCTTTCCCATTGCTAATCAAATCACACTTTAAAAAAAAAAAAAATTGTTAAAAGTTCATTGTGGTTGCTTTGCATTTATTTTTCTCATCAATTTTTTCTTCATGCTTTTGGGGGGCGGAGATTGT
>CM060332.1:17865528-17885528 GCA_030674155.1 Stramonita haemastoma
ACTTTTTAAAGCCTCTAATTCTGTGGTCCCAGATGCTCTGGTCTCATCGTAACCTCAGATTCGGTTTCCCTTTAATATTATACTTCTGTGTCTGTGGTGAGTTTGTGTCAAAGCCTTTGGGGTCGGGGGTTCAAGGGGGATGGTGGTTGGAGGGACTTTGTGGTGGTTGCCACCTCGGGTGGGCAACTCATTCAGTCTGGCTCCGGGACTGAGCTAATACTGTCGTTAGTAGGGGGCTTAGTAGGTGGTCTCCTGCGTATGTTAGCTCAGAACAGGCACCACTGAACACCACTAAAATGACTCAGCAGCAATGCAGGGCCCCTCTGGCTGGTGGCCCCACGGCGGCCTGATATTGATGGGCTCCCTGTGGACTTCCGACCCTAGGGATGCAGCATAACAAATGTGGGTAAGGCTGTGGTAGAGAGACTGAAATGAGCGGCGTGGGAACAGCAAGACCGGGACGTCATAGAAGATCAGGCAGTCAAAAATTAAATCATTTTGAGTTTTCACTGGACATAATTATATTAACGGAGTGGTCTTTTCTTTTGAATTTGCCTTCACACACACACACACACACACACACACACACACACACACACACACACACACACACACACACACAGCGCGCGCGCGCGCGCGCGCGCACACACACAAGCACAGAGAGAGAGAGAGAGAGAGAGAGAGAGGAGAGAGAGAGAGAGAGAGAGAGAGGAGAGAGAGAGAGAGAGAGAGAGAGGAGAGAGAGAGAGAGGAGAGAGAGAGAGTGCGCGCAGCGCCAGTCATTAAACGCTCACATCACACTTTTTTTTCCCAATATTAAAGCAACACATCTTTATTTGTTCAGTATTTTCTTTCAGTTAACATGTGCACAAATATATAACGATGAGAGATAATATTATGATAACACAATGATAATAAATCATTGTTATGGACAGGGTTTTTCACTTGTTCACGTTTTGCACGTAAAACCTGAAAATAAGTACACGCAGTTGTTTTTTTTTAAATAAAGAGAGAGAGAGAGAGAGAGGAGAGAGAGAGAGAGAGAGAGAGGAGAGAGAGAGAGAGAGAGAGAGAGAGAGAGAGAGAGAGGAGAGAGAGAGAGAGAGAACTGACAAATCGATTACAATAATGCATTCAGTTGGAAAAAAGGACATCTCTAAGTAACGCCTACATGTGTGTGTGTGTGTTGTGTTGTGTGTGTTGTGTGTGTGTGTGTGTGTGTGTGTGTGTGTGTGTGTGTGTGTGTGTGTGTGTGTGTGTGTGTGTGTGTGTGTGTGTGTGTGTGTGTGTGTGTGTGTGTGTGTGTGTGTGTGTGTGTGTGTGTGTGTGTATGGAGTGTCTTGGCTGTCCCCCAAAGTTTCTCACCATGGTGATCCAGCTACATGAAGACCAGCGTGGCCAGGTCAGAAACAGCAACGACCTCTCAGAGCCTTTTCCAATCACAAACGGAGTGCAGCAGGGCTGCGTCCTTGCACTTTGTTTGTCTGTCTGTCTATTTGTCCATGTCTGTGTTTGAATCAACTGTCTTTGTTCTGTTTGTTTCTTTGTTTGTTTTGTTCTGTTGTTTTTGTGTTTGTTTCATCTTTCTTTCTCTGTCTGTTTGTTTCTTCATGTATGTGTTTGTTTCAATCTTTTTTTCTCTCTGTCTGTTTCTTTGTTCTTGTCTGTGTTTGTTTCAACCGTCTTTGTCTGTTTATTGTTTGTTTGTTTGTTTTTTTAAAGGAGGCAGGCATGTGATCAGAATCTAGTTGAGAGAAAACCCAAACAAACAAACAAAGCATGGTGAAAAACAGAAACTAACCGTGCAGAGGACCTAAGGAAATAGTTTCTAACACTCTACGTCTGCTACAATAGTCTAGTGGTCAGAACATTGCGCTGGCAATTTGACGACCCGGGTTCGATTCCTGGTCGAGGGGATTTTTCACCCTGGAGTTAACATCAGTGCTGACTCCACTCTCCCCCAAAGTCCTTCGGATGAGACTATAAACCGAGGCCCCGTCTGCGAACGCACGCAAAACATCTTGTGCACACGTTAAATCCTGTTCCGCTTTTCGTAAGAGTAGGCCATTGTGTGCCGGTGAGAACATATGACAAGATTCACAAAACTGCACACACACGGGGACCGGATGTAAAAAAGCACATGAGTGCTTATTTCATTATCCTCGATATAATATATATATATATATATATATATATATATATATATATATATATATATATATATATATATATATATATATATATATATATATATATTATATATATATATATATATATAAAGAGCCGATCAGTAGTTTAGTGGTAAGCAACTGCCCAGAAAGCGAAAAGTCCGAGTTCGATCGATCATGGTCTGAGTTAGATCCCCGTTTGTGCCAGCAACTTTTCCCCCCATCCAACAGACCGACAGTGGTGGTCTGGGTGGTAGTCTTTCGGATGAGACGAAAAAAACTAGGTCCTGTGTGCAACACACACTTAGTGCACATAACAGAACCCACGGTAGCAAGAGATTTGTCCCAGGCAAAATACCGTAGGAAAAAAGCCACTCTGGTAGGGAAACAGATACACATGCAGACAGGAAAAGAAAACACATAATGAGTGGCGCTGCAATTTTGGCGACGCGCTCTCCCCCCCGTGGAAATCAGCCCGAGTTTCACGCAGAGACTTCGCCATGACTTATTAAAGTGGTCTACAAATACAAAAACAAAACACTCTAAGAAGAGAGATAGAGTAAGGAAGTCTTCACAAGCACACTACGTCGACTACAACACTATGAGACAACTACTCGTTCTACCTCTACTTCTACATCTTGAAAAACAATAACAACAACAACAGCAACAATAACAACTAAAACATCCATGACAAAGACAACAATAGCACGATGGTAATCGTATCACACAACTGCATCATCCAAGATTGTTTACATCAGAAGACAGGTGATCAGTCAACGGAAAACATCCACGGGTCATCTGTCAGAGGAAAAATGGGGCAAGACGAAACAGGTAGCACAAAAAGACGGACAGACAAACAAAAGACAGACCGACAGACAGACAGAGAGACTGACTGACATACATACATACATACATACATACATACATACATACATACTATACAGACATACAGACATACAGACATAACATAGATACAATAGATATATACATAACATAGATACATAGATACATAGATACATAGAAAACATAGATACATAGATACATAGATACATACATACATACATACATACATACATACATACATACATACATGCATACATACATACATGCATACAGATAGACAGACAGACAGAGACAGACAGACAGACACATATACAGCCAGACAGACATAGACACAGAGAAAGACACAGATTCAGATTCAGATTCGAATGAGAGAGAGAGAGAGAGAGAGAGAGAGAGAGAGAGAGAGAGAGAGAGAGAGAGAGGAGAGGAGGAGAGAGAAGAAGAGGGGGGGGGGGGGGAGACAGACAGACAGACAGAAGACAGACAAGAGACAGACAGGACAGACAGACAGAGACAGAGACAGAGAGGGAAAAAGAAGAGAAGAGAGAGAGTGAGAGAGAGAGAGAAAGGCAAAGGGGAAAAAATGGGGGATGAGGGGTGGCAAGCACTTAAAATCATGTCGTAGTATTATACACACACGTGACACAAACAAACAAATAAGGAAGAAGGCTCATCCCAGCACAGTGTCAGCAACACATCTCAATACATTATACACAACACACCTCAAAAGTATAAATAACACACCTCAGTGTAGTATGAACAACACACCTCAGTGCAGTATACACAATGACAACACACCTGAAGTCAGTATACACAATGACAACACACCTGAAAGGCATCAATGCCAGCGCTAACTGTCCTTTTCAATACTCTTGCTTTATTCAGGGACTCTTTAACATACACCAAGTCTTGGACTTCAAGCAGCGGAGCTTTTTGACAGATTCCATAGTGAACAATATGTATCTTTTTGAAAACCAGAACCTGTCAGTATTTTCAGGATGGTGAAAAAAAACCACAACAAAAAGTAAACAAACAAACAAACAAAAAAACGTGATAACAAATTTACACAGGCAGAAGTGCAGTTTCAAACAAGAAATACTAACACATTTGTGCCAAATGCGACCAAACGGTAAAAAAAAAAAAACCACACACAAAAAACAAAGGTAAGATAGACTGAAGCACGCAAACAGGAAAAACAGCTGACTTTAACTTCAGCTGCAGAACCAAACAGCATCAGCTGGTAGGCAGCTTCTGTCACAGCGAGGCAACACCTGTACAACACACACACACACACACACACACACACACACACACACACACACACACACACACACACACACACACACACACACACACACACACACACACACACCTGCATCGCTAGTCTACAGGTAATGCACTTGCCTAGGAAGCAAGAGGTCCGGGTTCGAAGTGTGTGGCAGGCAGTTTGATCCTGAGTTTGTGCCTGAAACTCCCCCCCCCCCCCCCGCCCCCCCCACCATCCACTAGACTATGAGTGATGGTCTGGGTACTAGTCTTTCGGATGAGACAATAAACCGAGGTCCCGTGTGTAACACGCATTTAGCGCACATAAAAGAACCCACAGCAACAAGAGAATTGTCTCAAGCGAAATTCTCTTCAAAAGGTCACTCTGATAGGGAAAAAAACGCGCACACACAGACACCAAAATCAAGCAAAATAACGGGTGGCGCTGCTCTTGAAGCGACGCGCTCTCCCGGGGAGAACAGCCGAGTTTCACGCATAGAAATCTTCCGTGACTTAGATAATTATACAATACAATACAATTCAATAAATGTAACACCACGCGATGTAAACAATGCAATTCAATGCGATACAATGCAATGCAATACAATGCGATACAATGCAATACCATAAAATGCAATGCAATACAAGACAATACAATGCAAAACCATACAATACAACGCCTCAGGCCACACCACACACACACACACACACACACACACACACACACACACACACACACACACACAATATAAATATATTATATATATATATATTATATATATATAATATTATATAAACATCAACTAGACCGCTTTTCCATTCAGGCAGCAACTTGACTCACAGCAATCTTATAAACCATCGTGTGTCACAAACAAACTGACAGGCGAAAGGAAGAACAAATATGCATTAGGCTACAGGTCTTCTTTCATTCTGGAAAAAAATGAAGCAAATATATTACAGCCCTTAGTCATTGCAAACATACTGGTGGCACACATATATATATTTTTTTTATCCTGGACAATTCGCAAGCACGTACTGTTCAAGATAAGCACACCAGAACAAAAAAGGTTGTGTAATATCACACATTGTGACAGATATAAATATCAAAGGCAAAAATACGATGTGATTAAGTGCACAACATAATGAACGGGGCAATTTAAAAAGAACGTAATCATAAGCAATAAAGTAAACTAAACTGTTGTATTTCAAAGACATTGAAACACCCAACTGTCTATCTAGTATGAAATTTTGCTCTCTGTAACAAAGATATCAGGCAGTGTAGTGCACAGTTTGTTTGCTTTTTCTTTAAAAGAAAAAGATAATTGGGATTCTCTATTTTGGTTGCACTGTTCTTCAAACACACCAAACAAGAAATATATATATATATATATATATATAGAGAGAGAGAATATTATATATATATATATATAGATAGATATATAGATATATATATAATAGATAGATATATATATATAATCAAGAAAACCTGAACACAAAATTCCTTGGATTCTCTGGGAATCAAACCCCGTGATTCATATTGCACGAAAATAAATCCAGTAAACAATACAGCACTTTTTCCAAACCAAACGATCCTTTTACTATTATAAAACATCAGTTACCTTTAGTTCCGAAAGAGAAAGGTGAATCCCGGCCCTTCACAAAAGCAAACTATGGATCACGTTACGACTTTCCAGGGTGCATGCCCCCCCGCCCCCACCGAGGTTCAATAAATTGTACTCTGTTTTGCCTGAGAATCATCATACATGACAAAAGCAGTAGGGAACATGACAGATTTCTTTCTTCATTCAAAACAAGTGTACACTGATTGGGAAAAGTGCACAGAAAGATAATGTACAACAGGTTGTCAGAGAGAGCCCACAGTGCTTTTATCCAGTTGATGTGTTAGTTTAGAAACTGAACCACCACAGGTTAGGAAAGCTACAGAAAAACAAGTGAAAGTAACAAGAAGTGTTTACCATTTGCCACCCATTTCCCCAAGAATATATAAGCGAGTAGATGTCTAGAACAAATATCTACGTCAATTAATACAACTAAATGAATAATAAAATAAAAGTAACAAACAAAGAAGTTAACAGTTCATGAGGAAATAACTGGTAAAATAATGGGGTAAAATAAATGTTTTTTAACAATTATAGTCATTGCCTGCTGCGCAAAAACTCATAATATTGAAAGAAATGAGTAAAACCACGCTCACAATTCTTTTTCTTCCTATAAACATAAAAGACAACACATTATTTTCAAAAGTAAAATTGCGCTCACAATTCTTTTTCTTCCTATAAACATAAAAGACAACATATCATTTTCAAAAGTAAAATTGCGCTCACAATTCTTTTTCTTCCTATAAACATAAAAGACAACACATCATTTTCAAAAGTAAAATTACGTGCACAATTCTTTTTTCTTCCTACAAACATGAAAGAGATCACAGTATTTTCAAAAGAGGTTTTCACTGAGAGCTGGAGAGTGGTGACATACATTTGCTTTTCCATATCAAAGAGATTTAATCACACACCACTGGAATTTTTTTTTAAAAAGAAGAAAAAAGAGCACAAGATATCAATATAAATAAAACCAATGTTGGGTTTGGTCAGTTTATGAAAAAAAGTCTGTGACCAATTTCCAACATGATATCACTAATGATGTTAATATGTTAATCATCATCATAATGATGATAATAATAACAATGATTCTAATAGTTTTTAAAAAGAAAATTTGTATGTTATAGTCATTCTTGCATTATTCATACATCAAACTTTGTGTACAGAGAACATGTTATCTAGATTATACATTTCTCTTTAGTTCACTCCTACTAACTAATACAAAGGTATCCTATAAAAACAAAAACAAATAACAACACAGGTGCAGACTGATGACTGAAGTCCTCTGCCATTTCCTTACATCGAGACTGTCATTTTCCTCCCACCGATTTTTTTTGCTAAGCATTCTAAGTCAAGACAGCTTTCAGGTAACCAAAAAAGAAAATCTATCCACCTTCATCATTAAGAGTGAACTATTGCCTGCACACACATCACCCTTTGCCTGGGTACCCACAAAAGAGCCAGCAAAACAGCCATGGATAGACGGGGGACAAGTGCACAATAACAGCAATCTTCTCCTAGGAAAAAAAGGAACATCTACTAAACAACAAAGGTGTTCAATATTTCATAACAGCTATACACCAAACGATGTTTAATGAGCAGAAAATCAATAGTAGCTGTTAACTCCTGCATAGTCAAGTGGAGGGGGGGGGGGGTTATTGCTACATCCTGGACTGAAAATAATGATCCAGTCTTACCCTACTTACTGCAGTCTGAAGAAGAGGAAGCCCATGGAAGAATACTGACTGATCATGGGGAATGACACCCTGGTAAGTGCAACATCCTGCTTTTTTATCATAGGGCTTCAGTGAATGCCCTGAACAGAGGATTGTCCTATTGGGAGTGTCCCTGTTTATCATCAGTAATGATTGTACAAAGAGGATTGTCCTATTAGAAGTGACCCTGTTAGTCATAAGTAATGATTGTAAATAGAGGATTGTCCTATTGGGAGTGTCCCTGTTTATCATCAGTAATGATTGTACACAGAGGATTGTCCTGTTGAAAGTGACCCTGTTTATTATCAGTATTGATTGTAAACAGAGGATTGTCCCATTGGAAGTGACCCTGTTCATTATCAGTAATGATTGTACAAAGAGGATTGTCCTATTAGAAGTGACCCTGTTAGTCATAAGTAATGATTGTACACAGAGGATTGTCCTATTGGAAGTGACCCTACTAGTCATAAGTAATCATTGTAAACAGAGGATTGTCCTGTTGGAAGTGACCCTGTTAGTCATAAATAATGATTGTACACAGAGGATTGTCCTACTAGAAGTGACCCTGCCTATCATCAGTAATGGGCTGGAGGTGAGAATGTTGCTCATTACGTTTGTCATCTGCTGACCCGGGTTCAAAACCCGTTCAATGGGATATCTTCCTTTGGAGTTAACATCAGTGAGGACTCCACTCCCAACCTACAGAAGTCCTTTCATGAGACTATAAACCAAGGCCCCATGTGCGAATGCACGCAGATCAACTTGTGCACAGTTTAAAATCTGTGCCGCTTTTTGGAAGAGTAAGCCAGTGTGTGTCAGCGGGAACAGATGACAAAATTTACAAAACTGCATACACTAGACTGAATGTTAAAAAGCACATGAATGCTTATTCCATGATCCACGAAATAAAAGAATGAAATAGATAAATAACGATTATGAACAGAGAATTGTCTTGTTGCAGGTGACCTTGTTGATGTTCAGTTAATGATCATAAACAGGGGACTGTTTCATTGCAATTTATCTAGGTTAGGTTTTCATGAAGACCAGTCTGTTCAGTAGGCCATGTGGGACTCATTTTACCAGATTTTTCAACTGTTATAAAACGGAGAGAGCGAGAAAGAGAGACAGTGAGAAATAGAGAGACAGAAAGACAAAGGAACAGAAACAAAAACAACAATCGGTAGTCAAAGGACTGAACACTAGGAATAATAAAAAAATAAAAAAAGAGTAGCACACAGATCCGACATGCAATGGGAAGGCAGACCTCTGGAAAGATGGAAACGTGGGGACAAGGCTGAGAAAGCAAGCCACCCACATTACTATGCATGCACATGATCAGGTCAACCACGAACTATCAAAACAATGAAAGAAGACAACTGACCCAGTCTATGTTGCTTCTTAGTATAAGCTCTGACAGCCTGTCTTCAACAGCCGATCATGGCGGTGACGTATACATAACACGTCATGTAACGACACCAGATTCGCAGAAATTTCTTACCCCAGTCAGCCACACAGTATCAGGCCCTACTAGCATCAACCCTTCACTTTGAGCCACAGGGCAGCTGACAATCTCCCCACAGCTGTCTATGGCAGTCACAGTACAGACAGTACAGCTGTCTATGGCAGTCACGGTACAGACAGTACAGCTGTCTATGGCACTCACAGTACAGACAGTACAGCTGTCTATGGCAGTCACAGTACAGACAGTACAGCTGTCTATGGCAGTCACAGTACAGACAGTACAGCTGTCTATGGCAGTCACAGTACAGACAGTACAGCTGTCTATGGCGTTCAAAGTACAGCTGTCTATGGCAGTCACAGTACAGACTGTACAGCTGTCTATGGCAGTCACAGTACAGCTGTCTATGGCAGTCACAGTACAGCTGTCTACGGCAGTCACAGTACAGATGTCTATGGCAGTCACAGTACAGATGTCTATGGCAGTCACAGTTCAGCTGTCTATGGCAGTCACAGTACAGCTGTCTATGGCTGTCTATGGCTGTCACAGTACATCTGTCTATGGCAGTCATAGTTCAGCTGTATATGGCAGTCACAGTGCAGCTGTCTATGGCAGTACAGCTGACAGTCTCCCCAAAGCTGTCTTTGATATGGCAGACCTTGCTTCATGACGTCATCATTCACACCGAAACCGAAAACTGACAGGGCAGAAAGAGATGACGTCACTGATGACGTGACTTGCCATTGAAAGATGACACAGCTTGCTTCTTTCACATCACCTAGTGATCTCCTTCAGCTGCCATCTTGCTCCATGCACGATCTGTCTGTCAAATCACCTCAAAGGGGCGTTTGGCTTAATTTGAATAGGACAGGATAGCTCAGTGGTCAGAGCACTAGCTGTCCCCAGGCTAAGGTTAATTAACAGTCTTGGTGACCGTAGTTACCTCTGGGATGGGTGACCGTCAGTGCGCCTTGCCTTCTGTACAGTCTCCCCTGTTCACCCAGTGGTGAATGGGTACCTGTCCTTTTTTTTAGGGAAATTAAAAAGTAGCTTACCGGGATAGCCGGGAAAAAGAAAACATCTTTAAGTTATAGAGTCCCTTTATTATGATCATTTGATATTAATAGGTACAGAAAATCAACACATGATTTAACTTGATTCGAACACACTGAGTACAATGAGTACAACAACAACAATCAAACAAACAACATCATCAACAACAGCAACAACAAGAAATCCTAATTATAATCATCAACCTTAACCCAAGGCTTTGAAACAAACATAAAGCAAACAAAAATCAAACCAACAAAAATCAGTAACTCCGCCATGACACCAAAAGAAAGTTCACACACTCACTCACTCACTCAGTCTGTCAGTCACCATGGAAAATAACCAACGAAAATATTTTGTTTTAAAGAAAGAAAGAAAGGATAAGACATGGAAAGAGAAGGAGATGTGGGGAAGAGTGTCAAAGGGAGAGGGAGGAGTATAGGGAGAAGGGAGAGAGGGAGGGAGGGGGTGTCTCATTGTCGGCGACAAATGATGACAGGGACAGAGGAGTGATGAGCCACGTAGTCACTGACGCTGCCCAGAAAGGCTCTCTTGATCTTGCCCAGGCCGCGCGTGCCGCACACGATCATGCAGGCCCCCTCCTCATTGGCTGCCTTGATGATGGCCTCCCCTGGCTTGCCTTTCCCTTTCCGGATCCGGCCCGTGATCTGCCATTTTGGAATAGAACCCCATCACACAGCGATAAGATCTGGTCTGATCAACAGGTTTAGCCTACTCCTGGTTAATGTTGTTGTTGTGGTAGAAGTCTTGTGGGAAGGGTTCTAGTAGTAGGAGTAGTAGAAGTAGTAGTAGTAGTAGTAGTAGTAGTAGTAGTAGTAGTAGTAGCTGCTGTTGCTGTTGCTG
This sequence comes from Stramonita haemastoma, assembly GCA_030674155.1. Classification (NCBI taxonomy): domain Eukaryota; kingdom Metazoa; phylum Mollusca; class Gastropoda; order Neogastropoda; family Muricidae; genus Stramonita; species Stramonita haemastoma. Next base: position 17,876,513 of record CM060332.1, read on the forward strand.
TTGCTGTTGTTGTAGTAGTGTAGAAGTAGTACTAGTAGTAGTAGCAGTAGCAGTAGCAATAGTAGTAGTAACATCATGGTTGTGCCTTCATCATCATCATCTAGCCGATTAACGAAATAAAGTGATACCATTCACACATCACTTAGATTAATTATGCACCGGAATCCAATCATCCAATCAGTCTTACTTTCTCTTCTAATGATATGCATTCAGATGAACTCTCACCCCATTGATTTGCATGAGATGGCCAAACTTTTCCTCGATGGTTCTCATGCGTTCAGAAATATCCTTGATGATTTTCGCCGTCTTGGCGGGACCTGAAACGATACACAGAAAAATGTTAATGGACAATCAAAAAAAACATGTGTGTGTATGTGTGTGTGCATATGTGTGTGGTGTGCGTGTGTGTTGTGTTGTGTTTGTGTGTGTGTGGGGTGGCATGTGCGCGCGCGCGCGTGTATGTGTGTGTGTGTGTGCGTGTGCGTGCATGCGCGTGTGGGGAGGGTGCAAGCGCACACGCTCCCTTGCAAGAAGGGTGCGCAGTTCCTGGTCTTATCCTGTGCTTGTACCTTTATAGAAGGTCTGCCCATGGCCTCAGTCAACACATTTGACTGCGATCCCCGAAGTCGGAATGCGGCTACCTTAAAAGTGGGTAACAATGTCGCAAGTACGCAAAATCTCACCAGTGATGAATCTCGGAGCTCTTGCCGAGAAACGAGGGGAAAATATCTTATTTCAGAGCAGCTCATTTCATTGGACAGGTTGCATGCTGGGTACGTTTGCGTTTTCTGTAATGCACCATATGACTGTACATGTACAATTGTATGGTGAAGAAGATCAGCAGCAGTAGAAGAAGAAGAAGAAGAAGAAGAAGAAGAAGAAGAAGAAGAAGAAGAAGAAGAAGAAGAAGAAGAAGAAGAAGAAGAAGAAAGAAGAAACAGAAAGAGAAACAGAAGAAGAAGAAAAAAAGAAGAAGAACTGCAAAAAGAATAATTACGAAGAAGAATTGTGAAGAGAATTGCGAAGTATTGCGAAGAAGAAGAAGAAGAAGAAGAAGAAGAAGAAGAAGAAGAAGAAGAAGAAGAAGAAGAAGAAGAAGAGAAGAAGAAGAAGAAGAAGACTGAACTACGCCAAGTGAGACAGGCCACTGAGAACACCTGGGCAAATAAACACAACGGCAGCAGCAGCAGCAGAGGCAGAAGAAACAACAGCCACAGCAACAATGGCGGCGGAGTTGGTAACGGTGTTGTTAGTGATGGTGGTGGGGTGTGTGTGGTGGTGGGTTGGATGGTGTGTGGTGGTGGTGTGGTGGTGTGTGGTGGTGGTGGATGGTGGTGGGTGGATGTGGTGGTGGTGGTGGGTGGTGTGGTGGTGGTGGTGGTGGTGGTGATGAGGTGGTGGTGTGATTATGTGGTGGTGGTGGTGGTGGTGGTGGTGTGGTGGTGGTGGTGGTGATGATGGTGTGGTGATGATGGTGGTGGTGGTGATGATGTGGTGATGTGTAGTGGTGGTGTGTGGTGGTGGTGGTGGTGGTGATGATGTGGTGGTGTGATGGTGATGATGTGGGGTGTGTGTGGTGGTGGTGGTGGTGGTGTGTGGTGGTGGTGTGATGATGTGTGGTGGTGGTGGTGTGTGGTGGTGTGTGGTATGGATGATGTGGTGTGGTGATGATGGTAGTGTGAGATGGTGGTGACGGTATGGTGAGATGGTGATGGTGGTGATGGTGATAGTGGTGTATGGTGAGTGAGAAAATGGCGCTGTATGACGTGCTGTGATCAGATAGTGGCAGATGTATGAGTGATGAGAGCAGTGGTGGGAGTGGTGGGGGGGGGTGAGTGAGTGTGGTGAGGGTGAAGTGAGTGGTGGTGAGGTGGGTGGGGGGGATGGTAGTGAGATGTGGTGGTGGTGATGAATGGTAGTGGTGAAGAGGTGGTGACGGTAGTGTGAAGATGTGATGGTGGTGATGGTAATAGTGGTGATTATGGTGGCAGTGAGAACAAGTGGCGCTGTCATCTGACGTTCCCCTGTGCTCTCAACTAGTTGGCAGATGTTCAGGTAAGCAGGGGGGAGGGGGGAGGGGTGAGGAGGGGAGTGGGGAGGGGGAAGTGAGGGGAAGTGAGGGAGTGGGGGGGTGAAGGGGGGGGGGAGGAGTAATAAAAGGTCTGGCTGAAGAAGAGGAGTAGTCTTAGGTTACACTCCTGTGTTAGCTTGCGGGTCATGTAGTATCTTCTATAGAGTGCAAGTCGGAAAAAAGGCTTTGGTGATTTTCACAGATTTTTCTTAAAGTATGAAAACATGTAGTGTGTACTTGTTTTTGGATTGAGGACGTAGAGCATTACCAGGTAGTCACAAGAAAGTTGGACATAATCATCGAATGAGGATTGTTTGTGTTCCTATAGTGTTGACCCCACGCATGCAGATTGCGGTTAGGACACGCCAGCAAACGACCAAAGGAATGAGAGGGTAGAGTGTTTGCTGAAATACTTCTTAAAATTCAAACCTACCAAATTAGTACAAAATCACATGAGTTTTGAGTCAGAGGCTAGTCTTCCACAAAAAGTGTTTTTTTTTCCTTCTGTGCATTGGCTCAGGTCAGAATCTGTGACAGTTATTGATGTCAGGTAATTGCAAAGGCCTACACTAACATGTTTTCACGTTGTAAAATATTGTGTTGAGATTGCCTTCAGCCATGACAAGCTCTTTACATAACAACCTGTACTCTCCTTCAAAGGAGAAAAAAATCCTCTGAAGTCGAAGTAGGGCTGCCTATATGTCGAGATACTTGAAATCAGTCATATACGCCATCTTCTCATTCAATGTGCAATTTCAATCTCCCAGTGATTCCCAGGTGGGATTAGTGAGTTAGAGTGCACATTCTGGGTGACCCCCAGAGTATTAAGCTGGGGAACGCCAACAACAACATTTCTGTGGATACCATAGCATGTGCGGTATGAATATGAGTCCTATAGAAAAACATAGAAAAAAGTGGCGAAATCTAAAGCAGGTGTGTAGCCTTCGAGGGAGGGGGAGGGGAGGAGGGAGCTGTAGATCGTGCACTCTCACTAAGACTATAATGGTTATACCATACTCTCTCTCTCTCTCTCTCTCTCTCTCTCTCTCTCGGGGGCGGTCACGAGAAGTGAAGCGGACAGGACGTACATTTTCTGTGAGCAGCAGTAAAACTAGAAATTCAGTCAAAAATGCCAGTTACTGGACTTCCAGCGGCTGTGGAGAGGACCCTAGGCGCCCTGCTGACTGACAATGCAGTTTCCAGCTGGAAAGTGGCAGGAGAAGGGGACAGCGTGGTTTTTGTCTTGCGACTGAAACCAGTGGACACAACAGTGTCAACCAACATCGCGGATCCAACAGTGAATCGCAGCACACAAGCACAGTACTACAGAAAAAAATCGTTTTCTCAAAGACGACGAGATGTTCAGCGCTCTCGAAAGCATAAAGAGAAGCAGGCAAGTGTTGTGTGTGAAAGTGACTGTGTCCTCAGTGCCTCGAGTCTGCCTGACAGTGGAGTAGAACAGGGGAATACAGCATGTGTAGATACACATGGAATAGATCTACCAACAACACACACACAGGACATCAACACAAAAACATCAGTTAAGTTACCATCATCGGTTGATTTAGAACCTCCCTGTATGTCTGATTGTAGTGACTGTGCTGATATGTGTGTTTTGCAGCCTGAGGTGAACGATGATAATATTGTTGGTGCATTCCACACAAGAAATGTCAAACAGTACGTGGCTACTCTAACTGATAGATCTGTACAGAGAAGGCTAAGAGACAGACAAAGAAATACACACTTTAGAAAATCCGTGCTACATCATTCAGACGGTGAAGATATTGTGACGTGTGAGTCAGACGACATTGTGATCCAGTGCGCATGCCAACCAGACACTGAGCCAGTATGTGTGTACTGGTTTGTCAAACAGCAAGAGAAAAACATGCTAAAAGAGGAATGTGTCAAACTCGCCAGTTTGCGGAATGGGAAGCGAATCCAGAACACACTACACACGGAGACCCTATCGTGTGCTTCAAGGGACTTAGCCACACTTAGAGAACTACTACAGCGGTGTCTTGGCTAGGCCTAGCCTAGACCTAAGGGTGTGCGTGTGACAAAGACTGGACGAAAGAAAGGCTCGGAATGCCGTAACATATCTGGACAGTAAAGAGTTTCGTGTGTCTCGATGTACATTACTAATCAATGCTGTGGTTTCCATGGCTTGGATTAGCGTCGTGTGTCAGCTTAAAGCAATTATCGTTATCGTTATTCGGCAACCCCCTTCATGTATGGGCCAATGGCCTTTTTTCATGAATAAACCTTTCGAGTTCGAGTTCGAGTTCGAGTTCTCTCTCTCTCTCTCTCTCTCTCTCTGGGAAAGGGATAGCCCGAATGGTTACAACATTGCGCTCGTGATCTGCTGACCCGGGTTCCATTCCCTTTCAAGGGGATATTTTACCCTGGAGTTAACATCAGCGCCAACTCCACTCCCCCCCAAATGTCTGTCGGGTAAGACTATAAACCCATGTGGTCCCATGTGCGAACGCACGCAGAACACTTGCTCGCACGTTAAAACCTGTTCCACTTTTGAGAAGAGTAGGCTATTGTGTGCCGGTGGGAATAGAATAGAATGACATTTGCAACACTGCGTGCACACAAGGACTGGATGTAAAAAGCACATGAATGGTCATTCTACTCTCTCTCTCTCTCTCTCTCTCTCTCTCTCCTCTCTCTCTCTCTCTCTCTCTCTCTCTCTCTCTCTCTCTCTCTCTCTAGTAAAAAGTTTATTTATGATCTTACACAGTCTTCTGTTAGTAGTGTATATCAATATACAGACCCTGATAAAGCATTAGAAGTATGGTTTAGGATTTTTTTAATGGCATATTCAATAAACATACTCCACTGCAAACGAAAAGAGTTCAGAATAGGATAAAACCTCCATGGCTGACAGATGAAATACAGAAAGCCATTTACCATAGAGATTATTTGCTGAAACATAGCTCCTGTGAAAATTATAAAAGGCAGAGAAATAAAGTAGTTTCTCTCATTCGTGCAGAGAAAAAGAAATATTTTCTGAATATGTTGAACAAACAGAACAAAGGTAGACTAATCTGGAGAGCCATGCATCAATTAACAAATAAAAATGCCAACTGTTCAACTGCTTCAACAGTACCAAAACAAGTAATTCAAAACAACTAATTCAAACTAACTACTCGAAAAATAATAATTTACAGGAACTGCAAAAATATTGTGAAGACAAAAATATTCGCCTCGTAAAAAAAAAAAAAAAAAAAAAAAAAAAAACTCATAGAAAATGGGAGGGGAAAGACTGAAAAAAACAAAGGAACGAGCAAACAAAAAAGTTATATAAAAGAAAATAAAAGAAAAGAAGAAACGAAAATAAAACGAGAAAAATACAGACAGACACACAGAAAAGAAGGAACAGAAATGAAAAAAAAACAACTTAAAGAAAGAAAACTTTATTTTGGCTCAGATATGATCTTAGAGAGCGCTTTGCATGTGTAAAACATTTTCAGCCTATTAAATTCGGTGTGTTATTTTATTCGGCAGTATGCCACTCTATTTCAACGCTGATGCCAAAATAAATGGCATGATAACAATCTCTCTCTCTCTCTCTCTCTCTCTCTCTCTCTCTCTCTCTCTCTCCTCTCTCTCCTCTCTCTCTCTCTCTCTCTCTTCTATTTTTTTTACCCTACTTTTACTCGATGTTTCCTTCTTTTCTCCTTTTCTTACATTTGAGGGTTTTTTGAGGGGTTTTTTGGTATTGTTAGTTTTGGTTTTAGTCTTGTTATTGCTTAGGGTGCATTTAGGATAGGTTTGTTTGTTGTTGTTGTTGTTGTTGTTTTTGTTTTTTTTGGGGGGTATGTTTAATTGATCATTTTGTTTGCTTGATTGTATTTTCTTTATTTTATTTTGCTCCTGTGCTATTTAAGAAAATCGTATTGTTACATGATAATTGATTTGGTAGATAATTGAGTCTCTCTTTTATTACTTTCTTATTTCCAAAAAATGTTCTGATTTATCTTTTATTCTCTTCTTTCTTTGCATTCTTTTCTATATCATTTTTGCAGTCTTAATTAATTTTTTTTACCGTTTACATAATATTTTGTGAATATGTGTCAACTAGTGAGACGCTTTTCTCTCTCTCTCTCTCTCTCTCTCTCTCTCTCTCTCTCTCTCTCTCTCTCTCTCTCCTCTCTCTCTCCTCTCTCTCTCTCTCTCTCTCTCTCTCTCTCTCTCTCTCTCTTTTGCGTGTTTCTTTTCAATGTGTCTTGATTTTTAAGTGATTTTGGTCTCAATTTTCCATGTCATTCTTTCAATCCCTGAGTTTTGACTTTTGTATTTTTTCATCAACATGTTCTTGCATTACCATACCCATCTCCCGATTGGTTGTATTGTGGCCTAAGGCCGAAGTACCATTAAACCATTTCAGTGTTCAGTGTTTTCTCTCTTGCGTGCCGGTGTAATTTGTTCATGTGTGATTTCCATTTGTTTAAATATATGACATTTGTTTTTATGTGGTTTATTACTGCTTCTACTTTTTTCTATAATGATTTGGAGACGTTGATTTTCCTGATTGCCAAAATGATACTATTTACAAGATTTGTTTTGTTGATTCTTGGTAGTAGGTTTGTATGCTTTTTTGGTTAGTTGTGTGTTTGTGTGTTGTGCGTGCGTGTGAGTGTGTGTGTGTGCTGAGTGAGGGGAGTGAGGAGAGAGAGAGAGAGAGAGAGAGAGAGAGAGAGAGAGAGAGAGAGAGAGAGAGAGAGAGAGAGAGAGAGAGAGAGAAGAGAGAGAGAGAGAGAGAGAGAGAGAGAGAGAGAGAGAGAGAGAGAGCATTTACTTTTGTTATTTTGTTTTGTTTTTATTTTTTGTGTTTAGTTAGTTTTTGGCTTGGGGGTGGGGGGTTGTTTTGTTTTTGTATTGCTTTGTTCGTTAATTACATACTTGTCTCCTTTATATTGTGGGGACTGTTTTTGTTTCTCTGTGTGAGGGTGCTGGCATTGGGCTTAATCTACTATCATAATGCATTCTTAAGGGGGGGGGGGGGGGGGCTTTATGTAAAAAATAAAATAAAAAAGTACATGGGTGTTCATCATTGTCTTTGAAATAAAATAGCTTGATTTGCTTTTATTTGATTTTGATTTGATTTGACTTGATTTGATCTCTCTCTCTCTCTCTCTCCTCTCTCTCTCTCTCTCTCTCCTCTCTCTCTCTCTCTCTCTCTCTCTCTCTCTCTCTCTCTCCTCCTCTCTCTCGTGTTTTGTGTCTCAGTCTCTTCTTTCTTATCTACTCTGTTTACATTTTTTTTTTATTCATGTGCTTTGTTTATGTAAACTACAGATTTTTCAAGTTTGTTTCAACTCTAAGAATTACGTTTGCTACTTTTACTCATAATTTCTATTCGGGTATGCGCTGCATGAAAATGGGTAAGCGCAGATGAAAAAAAAAAACGGACACATAAACTAACCATGCACGCACGCACACACATTCGCACGCGCACGTACGTTTGTATGCCCACGCACACAAACACACACATACATACATACACACACACGGACACACGCACGCACGCACGCACGCGCACACACACACAACACACACCACGCACGCACGCGCGCGCCGCACACACACACACACACACACACACACACACACACACACACACACACACACACACACTTCCATTACGTGCAATTTGGAGAGTGGTGAGATGTGTATCTCCTCACAGTGCCATCTTGCCCCCCCCCCCTCCTTGCCCCCCCCCCCCCCCCCCCCCCCCCCCCCCCCCCGTCTCCCCCCACCAGCAGCCTTCTCACCCTCCTCCCCCTTCTACCCTCCACATTTGCTCTCTACCCTACCCTCTCTTTCTATTATTCCCTTTCCACTTACCCCCTCCCCCCCCCCCATACCAGCAGTACCATAAACTGGGACAATCTGATATTCAGTCTTTTCATATACACACACACATACACACACATACACACACACGCACGCACACACATACATACATGCATACGTGCATACATACACACACTCACTCACTCACTCACTCACTCACTCACATACACACACACTTACACACACACACACACACACACACGCGCGCGCACACACACACACTCACACACAAAACACTCACTCACTACTCTCTCTCTCTCTCTCTCATCTCACACACACAACACACACACAACACACACACACACAACACACAACACACACACACACACACACACACACACACACACACACACACACACACACACACACACACACACACAGAGTGTACCAACACCTACACAGGGCTGAAGGGAAAACAAACAACACTGCCAATACACTTGTGATACCGTCTGCTTCTTCCATTGAGAGAGAGAGAGAGAGAGAGAGAGAGAGAGAGAGAGAGAGAGAGAGAGAGAGAGAGAGAGAAGAGAGAGAGAGAGAGAGAGAGACATAGACAGACAGACAGACAGACAGACAGACAGACAGACAGACAGACAGACAGACAGACAGACGACGACAGACAGACAGACAGACAGACAGAGACGACAGACAGAGACAGAGAGACAGACAGAAGAAGACAGAGAGAGACACAGAGAGAGACAGACAGACAGCAGGAGCAGGCAGACAAAAGACAGACAGAAGACAGACAGACAGACAGACAGAGAAGGCAAGCAGCAGACAGCAGCAGCAGCAGGACAGACAGACAGACAGGACAAGACGCAGACAGCAGCAGACAGACACAGACAGACAGACAGACAGACAGACGAGATGAGTGAAAAACTGAGATCACCTTAAGCACCAGAGCAGCCGGGGCCATGAAACAAAGACATATTTTCTTTTACGTGCGCTAAATAATGATGTGTTAACATACAGGACCTCGGTTTATCGTCTCATCCGAAAGACTAGCCCCAGACCACCACTCATGGTTAATGGATGGGGGGAAGTTTTGGGCCCAAACGGGATTCAAACCACCAGACACTT
>CM060332.1:17888028-17903028 GCA_030674155.1 Stramonita haemastoma
AGTGGTCACAACATTGCGCTGGCAATTTGACGACCCCTGTTCGAGTCCGGTCGAGGAGATTTTTCTCCTGGAGTTAACATCAGTGCTGACTCCAATCTCCCCCAAAGTCCTTCGGATGAGACTTTAAACCGAGGCCCCATGTGCGAACGCACGCAGAACATCTTGCGCACACGTTCAATCCTGTTCAGCTTTTCGTAAGAGTAGGCCATCGTGTGCCGGTGGGAACAGATGACATTTACAAAACTGCATACACACGGGGACTGGATGAAAAAAAAGCACAAGAGTGCTTATTCCATTATCCTCGATATAAAAGAATAAATCAAATCAAACAGACATTGGACAACATGTGGACAGACATATAAACAACAGACACGTGGACAGACAGGCAGACAGACAGACAAACACGTGGACAGACAGACACGTAGACAGACAGACGGACAACACTGAGACAGACATGAACTACAGACAGACAGACAGACAGCGTGGACAGACATAGACAACAACAGACAGACATATGGACAGACAGACATATGACAGCAGACAGACAGACAGACAGACACGTAGACAACATCAGACAGACAGACAGATACAGACACAGACGCGACAGACACAGACATCGGAGACAGACAGACACGTGACAACAGACAGACAGGACAGACACGTAAGACAGACAGACAGACAGACACTATGGACAGACAGACAGACACGTGGACAAACAGACAGACACGTGGACAGACATACATACAGACGACAGACAGACATATGACAGACATATGGACAGACAGACAGACAGACATCAGACAGACAGAAAAACAGACAGACAGAGAGACTGACTGGCTTCACTGATCTCCTGGTCATCGTGGTCAGTGCAGTGCAGCAGGACAACGAAGAAGTCAGGTCTGTGCACGTAATCCCTGTACCCTGCAACAGCACCGCCAACACACACACACACCCTCTACATCATCCTCATCTTTGCCGTTGTCGTCGTTATCATCATCGTCGTCGTTGTCGTCATCATCATCGTCGTCGTCGTCATCTTCGTCGTCATCATCGTTGTTGTCGTCGTCGTCAACATCATCATCATCATAGTCGTAGTCGTCGTCGTCGTCGTCATCTACACCATCACCACCACCATCATCATTGCCATTTGTTTTATCGCTCTCATCGTCGTCCTCGTCGTCGTCGTCATCGTCATCACTATTACCATCCTCAATATCACCACCACCATCATCATCGTCATCGTCGCCTTCGTGGTCATCGCCATCATCACCATCACCATCATTACCATCATCATCATCATCATCATCATCATCATCATCATCATCACACATCATCTATCTAATCACATCATCATCACCATCACATACGATATATCACTCACCATATCATCCCATTTATAATTATCATAACTCAATCATAAATCATCAATATCATCATAGCACATATATACGTTATTCGTATCAATCAAGTCATTAACATCACCACAATTACGATATTATCACCTTCACCATTATACTTTCTCCTTTTAATAATTATCATTAATGCCTGGGCTAATCATGAAAAGACTTCAAACAAGATGATCCGCGATATAGCACAGTGATGAGTACGTTACGTTCTGACTTAGTTCTTTTGTTTCAGTAGGATTTTTTGTTGTTGTTGGTTTTTTGTTGTGTTGTTTGTTTTGTTGTTTTTGGGGTGTTTTGTTTTAGGTTTTTGCTTGATAGATGGCAGCATCATTAAATCATCCTCATTTCCATGGATTATCAGCAATAATAAAATGCCTCGTCTTCTGTAACGTCCCGAACACCACGCACAGCACGCACCACACACACGCACACACACACACACACATACACACACACAACACACAATAATAAATAATAAAATAATATAATATATAATAATAATATATATATATAATAATATATAATATATATATATATATATATATATATATATATATGTATGTATAGTATGTATGTATACGCGTGCGCGGCGCGTCATGCACCCGACAGACGACACTATCTGTGTCGAGTGCATTACCTTTCAGAAATTTAATTGTGTAGTGTAGTGTAGTGTAGTGTAGTGTAGTGTAGTGTAGTGTAGTGTAGTGTACTGTACTGTACTGTACTGTACTGTACTGTACTGTACTGTACTGTACTGTACTGTACTGTACTGTACTGTACTGTACTGAAGATTCGGTAGAAGTGTAGTGTATTGAAGTTTACATTTCGAAAGATTCGGTAGTGGTAGTGTAGTGTAGTGTAGTGTAGTGTAGTCTAGTCTAGTCTAGTCTAGTCTAGTCTAGTCTAGTCTAGTGTATATTTTGAAAGATTCGGTAGTGTAGTGTAAGTGTAGTGTAGTGTAGTGTAGTGTAGTGTAGTGTAGTCTAGTCTAGTCTAGTCTAGTCTAGTCTAGTCTAGTCTAGTCTAGTCTAGTCTAGTGTATATTTTGAAAGATTCGGTAGAAGTGTAGTGTATTGAAGTTTACATTTCGAAAGATTCGGTAGTGTAGTGTAGTGTAGTGTAGTGTAGTGTAGTGTAGTGTAGTGTAGTCTAGTCTAGTCTAGTCTAGTCTAGTCTAGTATAGTCTAGTCTAGTCTAGTGTATATTTTGAAAGATTCGGTAGTGTAGTGTAGTGTAGTGTAGTGTAGTGTAGTGTAGTGTAGTGTAGTCTAGTCTAGTCTAGTCTAGTCTATCTAGTCTAGTCTAGTCTAGTCTAGTCTACATTTTGAAAGATTCGGTAGTGTAGTGTAGAGTAGTGTAGTGCAGTGCAGTGGAGTGGAGTGGAGTGGAGTGGAGTGTGTCGTGTCGTGTCGTGTCGTGTCGTGTCGTGTCGTGTCGTGTAGTGTAGTGTAGTGTAGTGTAGTGTAGTGTAGTGTAGTGTAGTGTAGTGTAGTGTAGTGTAGTGTAGTGTAGTGTAGTGTAGTGTATGTAGTGTATGTAGTGTAGTGTAGTGCAGTGCAGTGCAGTGCATGCAGTGCTGTGCTGTGCTGTGTAGTGTAGTGGTAGTGTAGTGTTAGTGTTGTGTTGTGTTGTGTTGTGTTGTGTAGTGTAGTGTAGTGTAGTGTAGTGTAGTGTAGTGTAGTGTAGTGTAGTGTAGTGTAGTGTAGTGTAGTGTAGTGTAGTGTAGTGTAGTGTAGTGTATGTAGTGTAGTGTAGTGTTGTGTGTTTGTGTTGTGTGTGTTGTGTTGTGTTGTGTAGTGTAGTGAGTGTAGTGTAGTGTAGTGTAGTGTAGTGTAGTGTGTTGTGTAGTGTAGTGTAGTGTAGTGTAGTGTAGTGTTGTGTTGTGTTGTGTTGTGTTGTGTTGTGTTGTGTTGTGTTGTGTTGTGTTGTGTTGTTTGTGTAGTGTAGTGTATACCATTTTCAGTCATGGCAGATTTCTCTGCGTGAAATTCGGGCTGCTCATCCCCGGAGAGAGCGTGTCGCCACAAAAACAGTGCCACTTTTTACTTTCTGGACACGCGCAGCGCGCGCACACACACACACACACACACACACACACACCACACACACACACACACACACACACACACACACACACCATATCTAGCTACTTATTTCCTTATGAGAGTGGTTTAGATTCCTTTTCGACAGAATGTTGCCAAAGACAATTCTTGTCGTGGGTTCTTATCAGTGCCCTAAACACAGAACTTCAGTTTATGGGCTCAACTAAAATACTGCCAACGAAGCATCCACTCAAGGTCTAGGGAGTGGGGGGTGGGGTCAAATGGGGATTAAACCTATGGCTTCTCACTTTCTGAAACTAGTGATATATCTCTGGACCACAGAGCCACAGATTCCCATTTATCTGCACAGTTTTCATACTGATCATAAACATCTTCAGCAACAACAACAAAGAAATAGCAACAACAAAATGACCACACTATCCGCTCCTCTCCCATTCTCACCGCCTCCCAAGCATTCAATCATAAAACTAAAACAGACACCCCAGAGAGAAAGCCCCAGCGACGCGAATAATCAAGTAGAGCCATGGGAACACTTGATTTACATAAGACGAAGCTTCCCGAACTCCGGGACAAACGGAAGGTTGATGATTTATGAGCCGATTGTAGCCGGGAACGGTCGATACCGGGGGCGACAAGAGAAAAGTTCTTGTGCTGGTTTTTAAAAAGACTTGCTTGGGCAGGGAGCGTTTAACATACGTTACAGCCCCTAACCTTTAACATTTACACAGGGGTTTGCTTGAGGAAGGGCGGGGGCTCAGAGATTGAAAGAGGGATTTTTCCTCTGGAGTTAACATCAGTGCTGACTCCACTCTCCCCAGAAGTCCTTCGGAGACTATAAACCGAAGCCTCGTGTGCGAACACACGCAGAACATCTTGCGCACACGTTAAATCCTATTGTGCTTTTCGTAAGAGTAGGCCATCAGTGTGCCCGTAGGAACAGATGACAAGCTTTACAAAACCGCATACACACGGGGACTAGATGTAAAAAAAAAAAAAAAGCACATGAGTGTTATTCCATTATCCTCGATATAAAAGAATAAATAAATAAATAAATAATTAAAAAGTGGGCGTGGTTCGACTTGACCTCTCCCTTAACTGCCACAGAAGTTGCTGAGCCACTCCCTGAAGTTTGGATGCGTGCCTCGGGCAGTTTGCATGCCTTGGCACAAGCAGGGCCTGAGGTTTGTCTGCAGAACTTTCAGGGAGTGGTTACATTGTGCATGTTCCTTATCTCATGAGGACGTTCTTTTTCAATCTCCTGTCTTGAAAGTTGTTGGGTTTTTTTTTTGACGGTTCAGGATTAGAATCAAATAAAACTGGGGTGGCGTGTTTTTTATTCCTGACTTTAAAGTAAATCAGTTTTTATATAATATTGTTGGGGTTTTTTATCCATTTTTTACGGCATGTGGGCATCCTTCAGTGTCGTAAGACTATGGAGTTGCGCTCTAGGTGTTAGTTCTGGTACAGTGTTGGTTGTGGCTGGCCAGTCCAACACGGGAATGACAGTCCCTATGGCAGAGGACACATACGAAGTCTGACGCCTTTCGTAACCTATTATTTTATGTCGATTCGAAATCAGTTCTGTTAGCCAAAAAAAAAATTAACCAGGCAAGCCGCGGACTGATATTATATTTGAAATCATTTTTAGTGCACTATCTGAAGTCAAAAGGCTAAAAACTAGATTTTTTCCTGGATATCATCACATTGCGGACTGTACTGGAATATAACAGTGGATTCTCTTGCTAAACAAGGTGCTTCAGAAAGTTTATATATTAACGAACTGAATACAACTAGCTTCAAATCATCACCACATGAAATCAAAGCAGTATTGAAAAGTTTTGCATACCTAAACTTTGTAAATTGCGTTTTAAAAGCCTTCCTCCCACAAGACATACAGAGACAATTGTTTATAGATTAGGATTAAATGCTTGGAAAACAAAGTACTCCTAAAGTGTGACATGGTCCTGTGGTCATTCTCTTACAATTCATAATTTACTTTTCGATTGTCCTATTTCTAAAGAATTGTCTACAAAGAAGGTAACTATGTTGATATGAGATCAAAATATGGAGACGTTCAAAGTACATGCTATGATTCTCGGCAATATCTAACATCAGTTACTAAAGTCATAATTACATCATTCAACAGTAAGAAAGGTTTTTATATTCTTCCCTAGAACCCTGCGTAATTGCGTCTCCTTTTAGCAAAGTTTTTTCTTCCTAAAAGTTTGCCTGTCTAAATCATCTTGTAGTGAATAGACATTAAACATGGCAAATAGATAGATAGATAGATAGATAGATAGATAGATAGATAGATAGATAGATAGATAGATAGATAGATAGATAGATAGATAGATGATGATGGATGGATGGATGGATGGATGGATGGATATAGATGGATGATAGATAGGATGATAGATAGAATGGATGATAGATAGATAGATATAGATAGATAGATAGATAGATAGATAGATAGATAGATAGATAGATAGATAGATAGATAAGGGTATGCAGCAGTGATCCATCTCGTCATTGAGTTGGCCATATACCTCACATGCCTCTACACATGCGTACCCACAGACAAACAGACGGACATAAGGGTGGATGCATAGATAGGCTACGTGCAGACAAACAGACACACAGATGCAAGTAGCACTGCATTGTATATCAATCTTGCATACCTTACCCTCCGGAAACCCTGTCTGAATGGCCAACTGCGCAATCTTGCCCATCCCATAAACCTCCTCATCCAGAATATACCCTCAAAATAGACCCCTCTAATACTTCCACCCCCACCCCACCTCTACCCTCTTTTATCCCAAACTCCCCCCCCTCTCCTCTCTCTCTCTCTCTCTCTCTCTCCTCCTCTCCTCCTCTCTCTCCTCCTCCTCCTACTCATCTTCTTCTTCTTCTTCTTCTTTTCTGTCAGTTCTAAGGGAATAAGCATGGATTCTGAAAAAAAGAGTCCCAGCAAGTCGCACCATGGGACCGCTTGATTTACATAGTAGGCGTCTGCCATAACGGCAGAACGGCAGGTTTGATTTACGGGCCGAAGTGGCCCGAGTGCGATCGATGGGGAGGAGACGATGGGAAGACATTTTTGTGGCGCCATTAAAGCCCCTTGCTGGGGCTGCCGTGATATGAGCAGGGCAGCCAAGGTCCTTATTTTCCAGGATGTAAACTTGTCAGCCATTGGGAGGGAGGAAGATGGGCCGGGGAGGGGGAAAGATGTGAATGATAATCGTATTTTAGGAGGAAAATAGAGAAGATAAGCTAGATGATGATTTTAACGATTGTGGTGTTTGGTTTGACACCTACAGCTTCTCTTAAGTTTCTTATTAAAGTGGAGTATGGCTACCTTTACGGAACAAATGTTCAAAAACTGTTGTGCATACAATATTTTCATGTAGTATGGACTCCTGCATTGTCCATCTAATCCAACCTTGTTGTTTATAGCCCCGCCCACCATGTACCACAGAGGCCACATGGGGCTGTCACCTTGTCAAATTTTATATCTCAGGGTAAAACTGTGCGGCTATACACAGATTAAAACTGGGTACAAAATCAACTCTGCTGCCTTTCCTTGTATTAAGGCCCTGGCCAAACCTAAGGGTCAACCCTGGACGGTCACCACGTTGTGGGAGAAACTCTATCAATGACACATAAAATGAGATAAACCAAAACCTGGTTGTTCTTACTAACTTTCACTTCTCAATTCATACCGGGAAAGGAAAATGCTTGATTCTCTCAGGAATGTAAAACTGTTTGTCCAGGGGAACATCGCTTTAAAAAAAATATCTTTAGGGAGTCTGCAGTAACATACTTGTGCTTTAACCTGGACTCTCCACACCCCAGAAGCAGATGCTTGATGGTTATCCGCACATCACAAGTCACACACCATGGGTTCCTTCGCTATTAAGCGAATGAAACGAGAGTGATATTGAGAATGACCCGTGTGTATCCTGGTGAGCAATGTTGCTTCCCTTTGGTTTTTTTGGTACATAAAGGAAGGATCTTCCCAGGTAAAAGGCGACGGTAAAGGTGTCCCATATCCTAGGCGGTAAGGGAGCAAGGCGTCAGAGACCTCAGCTTCTCTAGGGGCCAGCATTTGAGGGCGGCCCCATCTCCTCTCCCTCGCTGCTTTACCTTCCCTGACCCTAAAGAGGGCAGGTACCCATTTTACAGCTGGGTGAACTGGGGGGACTATACTGAAGCCAAGGCGCGCAAACGGTCATCCATCCAACTGGTAACCACGCTCGACGCTGTTTAACTAGACTGGGGGAAAGCCAGCGCTCTGACCACTTAGCTATCCCGCCCAGTTCCCAGGTGTGATGAGCAAAAGACACGTAGTGCAAGTTCACCTTCAAATTGTTCAGCTGGAGACCCTTCAGAAAATTTGTTTTAGAATATGACGCATAAAGTTTTAAACAAAAAAAAAGGGGGGGGCGTGGTTTTACACTGTAGTTATCATTCCTAACTTGGCTGATGGGGGGTGGGGGAGGAGGAGAGGGAGTCCTGAGGGAAGAGTGGAAGGACAGGACTTTGCTGACCAGTGAACAGCAACACCGAACTGACAGTATGGTCAGGTGGTATGGGGTCACCTCCTGAGAGACTGACAGCATGGGATCTGGGTGTAAAAGCACATGTTTCATGAAAAGGGCAAAAACAGAACGTTGGATATGTGACAAATCTGTACCAGAGGGTGTTTATTAAATTCGCTGTTGCCGTACCTTTCTTCAGGGACGGGATAGCCTAGTGGTCAGAACATTGTGCTCGCAATTTGTCGACCCCGGTTCGATTCCTGTTCAAGGGGATATTTTCCCCTGAAGTTAACATCAGTGTAGACTCCACTCTCCCCAAAAGTCCTTCGGATGAGACTATAAACCGAGGCCCCGTGTGCGAACGCACGCAGAACATCTTGCACACACGTTAAATCCTGTTCTGCTTTTCGTAAGAGTAGGCTATTGTGTGCCAGTGGGAACGGATGACAAGATTTAAGAAACTGCATACACACGGGTACTGGATGTAAAAAAGCACACGAGTGTTTATTCCATTATCTTCGAAATAAAAGAATGAAAAAAATAATAACCTGTGTATGGAGTGTTACACCAGCTTTACTGCTGAACATGTTGACTGGATACTGACGCTTCTCCTCCGGCCAAACTATCAACAGCATGTTGAGCATCTGCTAACCTGGGGATGATGGATGCTAAAGTATTTCTCCTGCTAAAGTGTTGACAGGATTCAAAATGCATTTTCCATCTTAACTGTTGACAGGGCGTTTACCTGCTAAAAGTTGACAGGACATTCTTCTTCTTCTTTCCTCTTCTTCTTCTTGTTCTTTGCAACTCTTCTTCTTTGCAATTCTTCTTCTTCACAATTCTTCTTTGCAATTCTTCTTCTTCGCAATTCTTCTTCTTTTTCTTCTTCACAATTCTTATTCTTCTTCGCAATTTTTCTTTGCAATTCTTCTTCTTCGCAAATCTTCTTTTTCTTCTTCACAATTCTTTTTCTTCTTCTCAATTCTTCTTTGCAATTCTTCTTCTTTGCAATTCTTCTTTGCAATTCTTCTTCGTCGTTGTCGTCGTGGAACGCTCAGATAGTGTGTGTGTGTGTGTGTGTGTGTGTGTGTGTGTGTGTGTGTGTGTGTGTGTGTGTGTGTGTGTGTGTGTGTGTGTGTGTGTGTGTGTG
Source organism: Stramonita haemastoma (assembly GCA_030674155.1). Taxonomy (NCBI): domain Eukaryota; kingdom Metazoa; phylum Mollusca; class Gastropoda; order Neogastropoda; family Muricidae; genus Stramonita; species Stramonita haemastoma. The sequence goes on from CM060332.1 coordinate 17,897,186, forward strand.
TGTGGACGTAGGCATACTGGTCCACACGCATTTTGTGAGTTTACTTGGTTGAGTTTATGACTGGCTGATGTATTGCTGATTTGTGGGTGCTTTTTATATTGGGATGAGTACGTGCTGTTGTTTGTATACTGTGTTGTGATATTTTTTCCTGTGACGTTATGTTTACACATTTAGCCTACTGTTTTTATGTATGGCTTGTAACCTGCGGGGATTTCTCTGTCTCTGAGATAATAAAACGTTTGAATTGAATTAAACTGAATTGAGTATATGAAGGACGTCAGCTCAAAAAAAGGTACAAACAACTAGTTTCTGTTTGGTTTCTGTTTGGTTTTTTGTTTATCTTTTATTTTTTCGACTAGAACACTGGGGTTTACCAATGGTGATATTTTGCTATGCAACCGTTTTTGCCTACCATGAAGGTAGCCACATTTTGACTTCTGGGTTATATGCTGGGTGGGTATGTAGAGTCTCCATAACCACCCAACGCTGACTTGAATGAAATGATCTTTAACGTGTATAATTAAAAGAATTGCTACCTGTGTATATACGCGAAGACAAGTTCTACGGGTTAGGATCTTACATGTCAAACATAAAAGCAATCTACAGGTTAGGATCTCACATGTCAAACATAAAAGCAATCTACAGGTTAGGATCTTACGTGTCAAACATACAAGCAATCTACAGGTTAGGATCTACAGGTTAGGATCTTACATGTCAAACATACCAGCGATTTACATGTTAGGATCTTACATGTCAAACAGACAAACATCTACATGTTAGGATCTTACATGTCAAACAGACAAACGATCTACATGTTAGGATCTTACATGTCAAACATACAAGCGATCTACAGGTTAGGATCTACAGGTTAGGATCTTACATGTCAAACATACAAGCAATCTACAGGTTAGGCTCTTAGATATCGAACATACACGTAAAAGTATATGTCTTCAAAAACCTTTCCTCTCGATGTCACCCCTCGCAAAATTTCAGAGATGGACTTGAGACGTTAAAATCCCTATCAATCAATCAATGCCTCTGGGATTGCTGACAAGATCAGCGACACTAAGTTAGGGCCAGTGATGAAGCAGGACATATTGGATCAGAGAAATTACCTCCCTTCTTATCAGTGCCCTCCCTTTGGGGATTTCATCTTTGTACCGAACTGGCGCCAAGCAATCCCATAGAGTTGAGCCGCCATTTTGTCTGCCCATGAGTCTGGCGACAATGGGAGTTAATCATGGAGAATGAACTGCCAGGGGAAGCCATTGTCATTACTGGTGTTAGGAGGAGGAGGAGGAGAAGGAGGGACTGTGGAGAGTGCAAATGTACGTGTGTGCATGCGTCTGATTAAGTGCGCATGCGTCTGACTAAGTGGTTGGCTTGCTTGTTTGCTTGCTCCCTTCCTCCCTTCCTCTGATTGGCAGAAAGATTTGCTGTGCTGCTGTTATATCCTCTATCTGTCTGTCTGTCTGTCTGTCCGTCCGTCCGTCCTTTTTTGTGTTCCTCAGCTAGGGCTCTCGGGTTCACAAAAAAACCCACTGAAAATAACCATGATGATGATGATGATGGTGGTGGTGGTGATGGTGGCGGTGGTGGTGGTGGTGGTGGTGGTGGTGGTCGTCGTCGTGGTGGTGGTGGTGGTGGTAATGATGATGATGATGATGATGATGATGATGATGATGATGATGATGATGATGATGATGAATGAATGAATGAATGAATGAACGAACGAACGAACGAACCTATACGAATGTAGAGTTTGTATTGCCTCACCCATCTCAAACAGAAATCGGTATCATTTACGGTCAAGCATTTAAACACACACACACACACACACACACACACCACACACACACACACACACACACACACCACACACACACACACAAAAACACCACTCTCACACACACACACCACTACACACACACTACACACACACATACACACACGCTACACAAACACAAACACACACACTACACACACACACACAAACACACACACTAAATAAATAGATAACAATCATACACAAGAAACTTCAGCACAAAGAAACTTGCACCAGGCTCTTCATCACATCACAGGCATTGTGTACTTCTCAAAAAACTAAAAAGGCCATCATTACCTTTGGTGCCAAATAAAAAGCAGACATAACAGGATCAGCCACACACACACACACACACACACACACACACACACACACACACACACACACACACACACACACACACACTACACACACACACACTACACACTACACACACTACACACACTACACACACTACACACACTACACACACACACCACCCACAGACACACAGACAGATAGACAGAAAGACAGGGACAATTTGGAATTCAAATTCCAAATTCCAATACTTTTATTTTCTCAAAGACCGATACCTTCACGACAGAGAAAAGTCTAAGAAGTCTTATAAACACTCTTCCTTCCTCCCCTCTCCCCACCCCCACCCCCCTCACCCCACTTTTCCATTCTCATTTCTGTCATCTCCTAGGGAATGACCCCTAGGTCAATCAGGAAGTGGCAGGGCTGGCTAATGACTGAATGTGACGGTCAGTCATTCCTGACCCCAAGGTGACCCACAGTTCAAAAGTCAAAGGTAAATCCTGCATCCTGCTCCCCCCCCCCCCCCCCCCATCCCCACCACTAGGTGGAGCCATTCCTGTGCATTGATCTCTGCTGACTAACTGCACATACACACGTACACGCAAGCACGCACGCACACACACAGTCACACACGGTGCGTGCACGCACGCACAAACACACACACACATACGCGCGCACACACACACACACACACACACACACACACACACACACACACACACACACACACACACACAGAGGGATCAAACTGCTCTACATCAACCTTACCTGAGCTGACTCCGTCCAAGGGGGGCGGAATGGTCCAGTGGTGAGAACCTCAAGCTGGAGGAGATCTGATAGTCACTAAAGATTGGTGGTTCGGGACTTCACGCTTGTGTTTGTTCCCGGGTTGCTTTTTTTTTTAAAACTCTGGAGTTGACATTGGTCTTCTTCAGGCAAGGACACAGACAGTGACACAGAGAGATAAACACAGACAGACAGACAGACAGACAGACAGACAGCAATACCGACACAGACAGACAGACAGACAGACAGACAGACAGACAGCAATACCAACACAGAGAGATAGACAGAGAGAGAGACAGAGACAGAGAGAGACAGAGAGAGACACAGAGAAACACAGAGAGAGAGAAGGTACACAGGACAGGGACAGAGAGAGGTAGAAATGAGGGAGTCAAAAGGAAAAGGGTGAGACAGATGAATAAGAGGTCAGAATGATATATTGTAAGTTGGGCTATTCAATAAGATACAATGTTCTGTTTGATTTTCATAATTGTTAGGACAAGAGGGGACAGTTCAGTGGTCAGAGAGCACACACACACACACACACACGCTTCTCTCTCCCCTCTCTCTCTCTCTCTCATCTCCTCTCTCTCCTCTCTCTCTCTCTCTCCTCTCCTCTCCTCTCTCTTCTCTCTCTCTCTCTCTCTCTCTCTCTCCCTCCCAGCTAAGGTTAAGCATCATTGAGCAGGTTTGACTCGCCGATGGTTGACCGTGTGTGTACCTTGGCTTCAGTTCAATCCCCCAGTTCACCCAGCTGTAAATGGGTACCGGCCCTCTTTAGGGTCAGAAAAGGTAAAGTAGCGATGGAGAGGAGATGGGCGCCACCATAAATTTGCTGGTGACTTTGAAAAACTGAGGTCTCTGGAATCTGGCTGCCCTACGACCGCATAGGTTATGGGAAACACCTTTACCCTTTTCAGACAGAAATGAATTATTTTTTCTGTGCTTGCTTTGTGAGTTCAGGAAAACGATCAGTTAGGATATGTGTTAATAAAAAGAAAAAGAAAAAAAAAGAAAATGATCGTATGAGTGTAAAATGTGAATCCTTCTGTTGATGACCCGGCACACATAATTATATTTATGTTGAGTGTGAAAAAAATAAAACCTAGCTGACGCCAAGAAAATACGGGGTACAGTGTTTGCTGGAGTATATATAAGGCAAGTTTTCGGTCCTAAGACTGTCTTCTAATTCTTGTGTTTTGTTAGCCTAGCAAGAAGGGGGAAGTTCACAGAAAGGGTGTGGCATTCATTCATGCTGACACTCTGGCCAGGGCTGTGTGGCTTGTGCAGGGTTATAGCAACATGCACGTGGTTAACCTAAAGCTTACTGCGATTTGTGACCACAAGAACCATTGGTCAGCTGGTCAGCATATGTCTTACCACCACTACCACTACCACTACCACCACCCCTTGGCCTTCGAAAGCAATGCAGTCAGCCCACAAGATATAAGAAGCCATGCTGCCAACCCAACCTCAAGCACCATGGGTTACACTCTACCTTTAGCTTTTAGGTCAAGTAGTATCTTCTTTAGAGTGCTACTTAGTAAAAATGTTGATTTTCACATAATTATTTTATTTTAGTATAAGAAAAATTACAATGTATGTTTGTTTGGGGGGAACTGAGAACATAGGGCAATACCAAGTAGTCCAGAGAACATACCGATGCAAGAATGATATCTATCTATCTATCTATCCATCTGTAAGTCTATCTATCTATCTATCTATCTATCTATCTATCTATCTATCTATCTATCTATCTATCTATCTATCTATCTATCTTCCTTTTTTATCCCTTAGTCTGCGACCATGGGGGCACCCCTGAAGACTTGACAACCAGTTTCCTCCATTCCTTTCTCTGTTAAGATCGGATGAGGCTATAGACGGAGGCCCCCGTGTGCCAACGCACGCAGAACATCTTGCATACACGTTAAATCCTATTCGCTTTTCGTAAGAGTAGGTCATTCTGTGCCGGTGTAAATAGATCACAAGACTTACAAAACTGCATACACACGGAGACTGGATGTAAAAAAAGCACATGAAAGCTTATTCCATTATCCTAAATATAAAAGAATAAATAAGAAATAAATAAAAGAGTGATACAAGGAAACAGTAAAAAGTGGCAAAAATGAAAGATGGTGTGTAGCCTGTATGGCCGCTATCTTTACTTACTTACCTCCCGACACAGAAGAGCTCCTCCTCTAAGCCAATCAGAATCGGCCCTGTCCATATGTCTGGAGTGTTTAGAGCAAATGACTGAAGGTGTGCGTGTGGTGGGGGGGGGGGGGGGGGGGGTTCAAGGGGATGGAAATTATAGATGGCAGGTGAGGCTGGTCTGAGAAATAGGGGGTGGGGGTTGGCTTACCTGTTGTCCAGTTGCCTTCTGTTAGTGGTTACGTCTTGTCTGCAGGAATGTGAACTACTTCTGTCTGTCTGCCTGCTTATCTGCATGTATGTGTGGGGGGAGGGGGAGGGTGTGTGTGTATGTGTGTCTGCCTGTGTATGTATGTATGTGCATGTCTCTCTCTCTCCTCTCTCTCTCTCTCTCTCTCTCTCTCTCTCTCTCTCTCTCTCTCTCTCTCTCTCTCTCTCTCTCTCTCAAAAATAATAAAATGCACAGGTGTAGATATTCCCACCTGAAAGAGAAGAGCGGAAATGACTGTACCCTTGAACATGTGCCAGCTAGAGGCAAACTACATGCGCACATGTGTGTGCACACGTGCAGAGAGAGAGAGAGAGAGAGAGAGAGAGAGAGAGAGAGAGAGAGAGAGAGAGAGAGAGAGAGAGAGAGAGAGAGAGAGAGAGAGAAGGCAAGGCAAGGCAAGACAAGGCAAGGCAAGGCAAGGCAAGGCGAGGCAAATTCTTTTATTTCGAGGATAATGAATAAGCACTCATATGCCTTTTTACATCCAGTCCCCGCCCTAATCAAGGAGAGAGACAG
>CM060332.1:17908028-17918028 GCA_030674155.1 Stramonita haemastoma
CATACCCAGCATGCACACTCCTATCTGAAGACTTGTGGGCTCCGCCAGGTTCAACGTGCCAATCACACACTGCCTGAAACAATCAGTGCAGTGCTCCAAGGACTCCTGAAGTATTTAAGGGAGAATTCAGCCAAGCCCTGTCACTCACAATCTCCATAATATTTATATTTCCAACATGGCTGCTGCATCTATTGACCCTAAGACTTTGGGGTATCTTGTTCTTTTCTAATGAATTTCTAAGTAGCAAAGCAAAATGCCGGATATCAACCTAGTGTAAAATTAAAGATGGTTTTTAAAAATAAAAAAAAGGAAAGGGGGTGGGGGGACGTGCCTTTATCAGGAAAACCTCCATGAAATGTAAAACACCCTGGTATACAAGGCTAATGGGACTTTTCACAGTGTATGTTCGCATGGGAAAATAATGATTTATAATAGAAATTCACAGCTTTAATTAAAGTTTTCTATCAATATAACCCATTATCAATAGAGCCCCTTGCCAATGAAGCCTTTTGTCAATAAGCCCCTTGTCAATACAACCCCTTATCAATACAGCCCCTTGTCAATACAGCCCCTTGTCAATACAAACCCTTATCAATACAGCCCTTATCAATACAACCCCTTATCAATACAGTCCCTTATCAATACAGCCCCTTATTAATGCAGCCCCTTGTGAATAAAGCTCCTTGTCAATACAGCCCCTTGTCAATAAAGCCCCTTGTCAATAAAGCACCCTATCAATAAATACCTTTATCTATAAAGCTCTTACAATGAAGCTTTGTGAATACAGACCCTTCAATACAGCCCTTATCAATACAGCCCCTTGTCAATACAGCCCTTGTCAATACAGCCCCTTGTCAATACAGCCCCTTGCCAATTAAACTTTTGGCAATACAGCCCCTTGCCAATTAAACTTTTGGCAATACAGCCCCTTGCCAATTAAACTTTTGGCAATACAGCCCCTTGCCAATTAAACTTTTGGCAATACAGCCCCTTGCCAATTAAACTTTTGGCAATACAGCCCCTTGCCAATTAAACTTTTGGCAATACAGCCCCTTGCCAATTAAACTTTTGGCAATACAGCCCCTTATCAATGAAGACCCTTGTCAATTTAGTCCCTGGTCAATATAACCCCTGGTCAACCCCAGCTTTGTCAATAAGTCAATTAGACATGCTGGGTCCTCCTCCCTTCTTCCTAATTCCAGAGGCCTGTACATCAGCTGGCTTGATTACTCTTGACCTCCCCATTAACCCCATGGGGAGTTGTAGTGACATAGCACTGAGGTGGGGTTGTTTTTTTGTAGGGTTTTTTGTGGGGGTTTTAGGCAGGATGTCATGAGCTAGTTGAAGCTTGTGGCGTGGATCCCTCCCCTCTGCAGGTAAAGCAGGTATCCATCCACCTACACCCTCATGAAACCCTTCGGATGAGACTATAAACCCAGGCCCAGTGTGCGAGCCAACGCAGAACATCTTGCGCACACGTTAAATCCTGTTCCGCTTTTCGTAAGAGTAGGCCATTGTGTGCCGATGGGAACAGATAACATTTACAAAACTGCATTCACACAGGGACTGGATGTACAAAAAGCACATGAGAGCTTATTATATTATCCTCGATATAAAAGTTTTTAAAAAACCAAGACATCTTCCTCGGTGCAGTGTCAAACAACATCCACACAAACAACATACACTGAGGATCTGACTGGAAAAGATAACCCCATCCCTGGTCCCTCACACCCCCCATCCATGACAGAAAATCTACACTGTCTTAACAGTTCGGCCCCCAAGTGGCTGTGACGTCAGAAAAAGTGATGAGATCATGTGAAGTGCTGACTAAGAAATGTGATGTGATCATGTGGACTGCTGACGTAAGTGGAGTGCTGACATCAGGAAGAGAACTTAACTCGGCTTCATGTTTCTGCCAGACGAACCCAGAATAAACCGCTTCCCAGAATATCGCGGCTTAACGACTCATAAAAACACAGGGCGCATCAGAAATAGGAAGTCTTTTTTGGCCGGACTCCCTGAAATCGGGCCGCCTTCCCTCACTCCCACCCCCCTACCCCTGACCCCATACCGCCCTGCCTCCCCTACTCCTATATCTCCCCTGTTACCCCACACCATGAACCAGCATCCCTTGCTGCACTAGGCCTAATATCAGGGGAGAGAAAATAAACACAGGACTGGCATAGTGAGGGGTAAACAGCCTGTGATGTGAGCTTCGAATTACGCAAAGGTTAGAAGTGGTGTCTGTACACATTCCACCACAACCTACAATCAGTTTAGCTCTTGCATCTCAGCCCCACCCACCCCCCAACCCCACTCCACCGTACTCCCCCCACCCCACCCCCACTCCACTGTACTCCCTCCTCCATCCCCTACCTTTACCCCAAATCTCTGTCTATGTCTGTCTCTCTGTTTCTGTCTACATTCGTTTCTTTCTCTGTCTACATCTGTCTCTGTTTCTCAGTTTCTGGTTGGAGGGGGGGGAGGGGGGATTGTAAGTCTTGGTGTGACAGATAAAAGAAATAAAAAGCAGCCCTCCCACATTGAAAAGAGTCTATCATTAACAGGGAGGGGACTGGATAGCTCAGTGGTCAGAGCACTTGCTTTCCCCAAGCTAAGGTTAAACAGCATCGAGCGTGGCTACCAAGTGGATGGGTGACCATTTGCATACCTTGGCCTCAGTACAGTCCCTCAGTTTTAAATGGGTACCTGCCCTCTTTCGGGTAAGGGAAGGTAAGGGAAGGTAAAGCAGCGGGGGAGAGGAGATGGGCACTGCCCTCAATAGGCTGACGCCTTGCTTCCAAACAACCACACAGATTATAGGACAACTTTATCGTTTTTACCCCTATAATTAACAGACTGAATAGGACTAAATAGGAGAGAAAGAGAAATTTATTCCATTTTTTATTTATTATTCTCGAAGATAATGGATTAGGTACTTGGGTGTTTATTTACATCAAGTCCCTTGTGTATGCATTTTTGTAAATTTTTTCATCCTTTCCCACGAGCACACAATGGCCTTCTCATCTGGAAAGCTTTGAACGTGTGCGCAACGGGACCTCGGTTTATAGTCTCATCCGAAGGCCTTTTGGGGGGAGTGGAGTCGGCACTAATGTTAACTTCAGGAGAAAATATCCTCTTGAACGGGATTTAAACCCGTGTCAGCAAGCTCTTACCATCCAGGCTATCCTCTGTGTGTGTTTGTGCGCGCGGTGTGTGTGTGGTGTGTGTGTGTGTGTGTGTGAGAGAGAGAGAGAGAGAGAGAGAGAGAGAGAGAGAGAGTTCAGACTTCAGACTTTTATAGCACATTGCCCTAAGGCCACAATACAAAAGGAAATTTGACATGGGGAATGGTACATGACAACAGTTGCAAACATACTACCAACATATGCTAGAAATTAAAGTGCTTCAACGTTTATGAAAACAAGAATATTTCATCAGCCATTACGTTGATATTCGATGGTGAAACAAGTCTACATCATGATATTCATAGTCAACAATGTTTTACATACATATGTTATTCATCAACACGAGAATCATTTCTTACAGATTTTTCCAACTTCTTTTGATTGCATAAAAAAACGAAAGGCCATAGCCTGATACATCTTTATTCTTTGAATTGCATCGCTTTTTTTTTTCTATTTTGGGTGATTTTTCTTTCCTCTATTTCAAAAATACATTTCACTTATTTGATTACTTCTCTTGATGACTTCTCTTTTAAGATGGCCTTGTCTTTTGAGACAGATGGCTCAATGAAAAAAAGGAAATGCATTGCTTATTCAATGCGCATCTCTGGAAATAAAAATGTTGACTTTGACTTTGAATTTGGCACACACACACACACACACACACACACACACACACACACACACACACACACACACACTCACTCACTCACTCACTCACTCACTCACACTCACACACAGAGTTATTTTTACAAACTAAGTTTGCTTACTCAATCAGCAACTAATCAGCTTTGGCTAGAAGATGAAAACTCGGCAACAGTGTTTGTTGGTGGTTGGAGAGGTGGGGGTGGGGATTTGTTGGCTTTTTTGGTTTGTACTTTTGGTCAATGAACTGCTAATGAAGCACTACAACAAGTTATCTTTAGCCGCACCACAGAGAAGAGGTGAAGAAGGATGCTTCTCTTCATGCTTTTTTTTTTTCTCTCCGCTTTTCTCTGGATTCACAGCTTGTGGCTGGAGGAAACAGAGACTTTTGGAGGAATAGGATGCTTTTTTCAATCTGTGTGCACAGTATTTATTTATTTATCTATTTATTTATTTGTTCCTGGAGTGTAATAGCCCAGTGGTCAGATGAGGGCAGCTGAGGGTGTGGGTGTGGTTACCCATTGAGGGGCCCCTTATCCTCTGAAGTCAGAGTATGGCTGCCTATATGGCAGGGTACTTAAAAACAGTCATACAAGCAAACTTCTCATGCAGTGTGTAATATTATTTCAATATCACAGTGATTCCTAGGTGGGATGACTCAAGACTCAAGACTCAAGATTCAAGAGTACTTTAATGTCTCAACTTGAGAAATTATAAGTGGCATTCTAAAATTACAATTACACCCCATGCACTGATAATCAAAAGAAAAGTACAAAGCAAAACAGTATTTTAAAAATCGACAATACCCTGCCTCACAGCACACACGTGCTGCGCGCACACACACACACACACACACACACACACACACACACACACACACACACACACACACACACACACACACACACACACGCTGATGAGTGAGAGTGCACATTCTGGGTGACCCCCAGTGTTAAGCTGGGGGCGCACAACAACAACTGAGGGGCTTATCTGTGCTTATTCTGTCTCTGTTCCATACGACAGGTTCATGAATATTGATTGACAGTTTCATAATTATAGTTTGAATTCTATATTGAAACTTTTATCAGTGTTCTTGTTGCTTTTGTTTTATTATTTCAGAGGCCCATTCCTTTGTTGTTCCTGTTGTTTGTGTGTGTTGCTCTCAAGACATTTAACCATTTGCATAATGCTACGTATTTTCTGTGTACTGAGCCTGTGTGTGTGTGTGTCACGTCAAGTCAAAATTTTATTTCCAGATGGTACAGCCTTGTGTGTGTATGTGTGGGGGGGGATGCCCCAAACAGCCTGGTGTGTGTGTAGGTTAGCTGGTACTGGCCATTGGTGCTTGCATGTCCCCTCTCCATTTATTTGTTTTTGATCATTGATTTTGGTTGCACCTTTTCTCATGGGTTTAACAATACCTTCAATGGAAGGGACATCCTTGTGACATACATCCTCTCCTCTCCTCTCCTCTCTGCTCTCTGTGTGGGCTGAAAGTTCAAAAGGGAAAGAGACATATCCCCTTCTCTCTCTCTCTCTCTCTCTCTCTCTCTCTCTCCTCTCTCCTCTCTCTCTCTCTCTCTCTCTCTCTCTCTCTCTCTCTCTCTCTGTGTGTGTGTGTGTGTGTGTGTGTGTGTGTGTGTGTGTGTGTGTGTGTGTGTGTGCTGAAAGCTCAACAGTGAAAGATACACATCCTCTCCTCTCCTTTCATCTCCTCTCCTCCTCCTCCTCCTCATCCTCTCTCTCTCTCTCTCTCTCTCTCTCTCTCTCTCTCTCTCTCTCTCTCTCTCTCTCTCTCTCTCTCTCTCTCTCTCTCTCTCGAGTGGCTTCCCTTGCTTGGCTTCCAGCAAGACGTGGTTTCTAAAGTGAGAAAAGAAATTTCCTATTTTCTACCAGTAAAACCTCCAGTATGCCAGTGATAGGACTACCATCTTCTCTGGAAACAGTTTTGAATACCTTTCTGCAGGAAATGTCTCTGACATCGTATAAAATCGACGGCAGAGAGAATCAAACTGTGATAGTGTTGCGCCTGTCACCGGCCCACCGGCATCCTGCTACACACAGCCATGGTGACAGTGTTGGTAGCAGTGTTGTTTACCGTAAGAAAGGGGCAGCGCAAATTGCTAGGGACAAAAAGAGAGTGGAGACACATAAGGTCAGTGTCATAAATAAACAACATGAACATTCTGTCTCCCCTTCGGATTTGTTTCTCCCGACGCCCCCAAGTTTATTTTACAACACCGAAAATAAAATGGCCATGGACACATTCAAAGGTGACACGCCCACTGGCCCTCCTCCCTGCGCTGCAAAATCCGCACGTGCAACACGGCAAGCCGTCTCCTCTCCCTCATGCATGCCTGATGTTGACCCCGTGTCAGTGACAGTGCAACCGCACGAATTGGCGCTTGAAGACTGGAGTCTCGACTCTGACACGGACAAGAATACTGACAATGAAGAAGTCATATCTGTGAGCAGTGACGCGCCAGCAGTGCCGCCTGTGACACTGGCAGAGCACAGCTCTACGGAAGATGTGACAGGGAACAGCAAGAGAGCGGAACCACTGGAAATGAATGCCGAAAGTGCGACTGCCATCGACGAAGCAGGAGGCGGCTCCACTGTGTCCGGCGAGGATCGCAGGGAATTGATGGAACTTCTGCAGCAATTTGCAGACACAATGAACAGGGGCTTTGATTCATTGGAGAAAGCAAATGAAGACGGGAGGGCAGCTGAAGACAGGAATCTTCCCGACACGTCCAGTGACCAGCCAGCAGTACAACCACATGGCTGATGCTGCTCTGTGACAGTTCCTCGGTCCTTGCTACGACATGGGTTGTTACCAGTGACATCCACACAAACTATTGCAAACAATACCGCGTTTCGGTTACCAATCGCGAAGAATCCTTGATATTGTACAGTTTGAAATTTTGTTGTATCTTTCGATTTCGGTCCCCTCCCCCATCTACCCATTTGTGAAAGGGTTGAAAAACCTAACACAATAAATCTTTGTCATTGTCATTGTCATTTGTCATTGTCTCTCTCTCTCTCTCTCTCTGGGTGGGCTGAAAGCTCAACAGTGAAAGATACACATCCTCTCCTCTCCTCCTCCTTTCTCTCTTTCTGTGGGCTGAATGCTCAACAGTGAAAGATAAACATCCTCTCCTCTCCTCCACTCTCCTCTCCTCCTCTTCTCTGCTCTATATGAGGGCTGAAAGCTCAACAGTGAAAGATACACATCCTCTCCTCTCTGCAAGCTCTCTATGTGGGCAGTGTAGACTAAGTTTAACAGTGGAAGAAACCATCCTCTCCTCTCCTCTCCTCTCTGCTCTCTACAGAGAAGCAATTGGTCTTTGAACTTTCTGTTAGAAGTGAATTGTCCTTGAACCTCAACTTCAGAAGTAAAGAGGGGTGGAAGTGGAGGGGGGAGAGGAGAGAGGTTTTTAAAATGCACATTTCCCTCTGAGGTTTGTTTGTTTTTTTTTTTTTTGTTTTTTTTTTTGGGGGGGGTATTTATTTATTTACTTATGCTTTTATATCAACGGTAATGGAATAAGTACTCATGTGCCTTTTTTACATCCAGTCCCCGTGTCTTTGCAGCTTTTGTAAATCTTGTCATCTGTTCCAGCTGGCACACAATGGCCTACACTTACGAAAAGGGGAGCAGGATTTAACGTCTGCGCAAGGTGCGCAAGGTGTTCTGCGTTGTTTTGCACGCTGGGCCTGGGGTGTGTGTGTGTGTGTGTGTGTGTGTGTGTGTGTGTGTGTGTGTGTGTGTGTGTGTGTGTGTGCCTGTGTGTGTGTGTGTGTGTGCCTGTGTCTGTGTCTCTGTGTCTGTGGGTTTGTGGGTTTGTGTGTCTGTGTGGGTGGGTGTTATACGATACATGCATGTGCCTGCACACCACTGCATACACGCATGTTTGTTTGTTTTTGCAGCATTTCAGTGCAAACTTCAGGGGAAAAAACTGGGGAGTTGTGAGCCTTTTCGTGCTCAAGAGCTAGGCATATCCGATGTGCCAAACGTTTGCCAAAATGAGGCATGTGCCATTCATCATCATTAGCTTCCTGCGCTTCATATATCATTGTGCTGCTTCAAAGACAACATAAAACATGACACATGAGAGAGAGAGAGAGAGAGAGAGAGAGAGAGAAAGAAGGGAGAGAGAGAGGAGAGAGAGAGAGAGAGAGAGAGAGAGAGAGAGAGAGAGAGAGAGAGAGAGAGTTCATAAACCCAGTGCAACACTACACCACACGACAAACAATCATAATTCACAATTCCAAATACTTTATTATCTCAGAAATAGAGTAACTTACTGGGCTACAAGCCATACATAGAAAAAACAAACATCCACGACGACATTCTAATCACAAATCCTCCTCTCTCTCTCTCTCTCTCTCTCTCTCTCTCCTCTCTCTCTCTCTCTCTCTCTCTCTCTCTCTCTCTCTCTCTCTCTCTCCTCTCTCTCTCTCTCTCACACACACACACACACACACACACACCACACACACACACACACACACACACACAGATAGTGGGTTCATTCACACAGATGCGCAAGCATTTTATGACACAAACCAAATTGTTATGACACATTGCATAAATATCAACATCAGTTAACTTAATGCTCCTTATTCTACTGAAATATTGAACACAGTTTAAATCAACATAATGCTCTGTTGTATTATTAAAGATATTGAACACAGTTTAAAATGATACAAAATTGCCTTTCCTGTGATTTGAATTAATGTAGAAAATGACAGTCCCAACATCATTATACGATGATATAGAATAAAGGTACATCTTTCATTAAAAAAGTATTAAAGATTAGGCAATGCAAAAAGTGCATATTTTGTTTCCAACCTCTCTCTCTCTCTCCTCTCTCTCTCTCTCTCCTTTTAATTATCCTCTGCATGCCTGTTTTATCAACAAGCCCCTCTCTGATGTAAATTAGTTATTTAGCGGCAGTCATCTTGGCTGTGGCCAAAACATACGGGGCGACCCACAACCAATCAAAATGGAGATAATGTATCACGTGCAAGCTCGGCGGGGCGTGGGAACCTATTAAATCAAAAGGTAACCTATGGAAAACTGCCGGTGTCAAAAGATTAGTTTTCATAACTTTTACGTCAGAATGTTATTTTTGTCATGAAAAAAGTAAGTTTTCTTACTTCTTTAAAAATGCGCAATTTTTTTTTCGTAATCTAAGGGAAAAAAATCACGTTTTTCCTGATTGTTCTTTTGTGGAGGTGTTTCAGGGATAGGGAAATGTTATTTCCTAGTCCAGTCATAGCCCACGGCATGGATGACAAGAACATACCCAGCATGCATCATGCTACCCGGAGAGATGGACTCCACCAGGTTTGACCCTGCCAAGACACACTGCCTGAAAAGTTCAGTGCATGCAGTGCCCTAACGACTGTCTCCTCAAGGAGTTAAGGGAGAAGTCACGTCCATAGGTGAGGAAGTCAAAAGAAATGACACACATCAAGTATAGGGGACGGGATAGCTCAGTGGTCAGAGCACTCGCTTTCCCCAATCTAAGGTTAAGCAGCATCGAACGTGGTTACCAAGTTGATGGGTGACCGTTTGCGCGCCTTGGCTTCAGTACAGTCCCCCAGTTCACCCAGCTGTAAATGGGTACCTGCCCTCTTTAGGGTCATGTCAGGGAAGGTAAAGCAGCGAGGGAGAGGAGGTGGGCACCGCCCTCAACATGCTGGCCCCTAGAGAAGCTAGGGTCTCTGGTGTCTCGCTTCACTACGACCATATAGTTTATGGGACACCTTTTACTTCAAGTATTTTTTTACGTTTACGTTTTTTCTTCAACTTGTACACCACTCTAAGTCATGGCAGATTTATCTGCGTGAAATTCGGACCGCCCTTCCTAGGGGAGAGCGCTATGCCACGAGAGCAGCGCCACCCATTATTTTTTTTTCTTTCCCTGTCTGTAACTATTTCTTTTCCTATCAGAGTAGCGCGTGGCAGAAGACAGGCAGGAAAGAGGAAGAGTTAACAGACAGGAGACGCCATCGCCAACATAACAACAAACCAACCAACAGGTAAACAGAAGGAAAACAAACCAACCAACAGAAAAACACACACAAACCAACCAACAGAAACACACACACAAACCAACCACAATAAACAGCTAAGGAGTCAGAAGGGGTCCTGTATCACG
>CM060332.1:17923028-17933028 GCA_030674155.1 Stramonita haemastoma
TGTGTGTGTGTGTGTGTGTGTGTGTGTGTGTGTGTGTGTGTGTGTGTGTGTGTGTGTGTGTGTGTGTGTGTGTGTGTGTGTCTCCCTGTGCACTGGCGGGGTGACAACAATGTTGTAATCGCTTGTGTTGTCAGGGAAACAAACAGGAGAAAAATCCTCTGGCCCCCTTCGCTCCAATTACCCTTGTCTTTGTTTTTCCTTCTCTGTCTGTTTGCCGGTCTGTCTATCTGTCTGTCTGTCTGTCTGTCTATCTGTCTGTCTGTCTGTCTGTCTGTCTGTCTGTCTGTCTGTCTCTCTCTCTCTCTCTCTCTCTCTCTCTCTCTCTCTCTCTCTCTCTCTCTCTCTGTTTGTCTGTCTGTCTGTCTGTCTGTCTCTCTCTCTCTCTCTCTCTCTCTCTCTCTCTCTCTGTTTGTCTGTCTGTCTGTCTGTCTGTCTGTCTGTCTGTCTCTCTCTCTCTCTCTCTCTCTCTCTCTCTCTGTCTCTGTCTCTCTCTCTCTCTCTCTCTCTCTCTCTCTCTCTCTCTCTCTCTCTCCCCTCTCTCCTCTCTCTCTCTCTCCTCTCTCCTCTGTGTCTGAAACTGCATACACACGGGGGCTGGATGTAAAAGAAGCACATGAGTGCTTATTCTATTATCTTTGAAATAAAAGAATACAATACATACATACACAAAATCTCTCTCTGTCTAATGTGTGAAAAAGTTAGCTTGTTTCTGTATTACACATTCGGACATGGAAATGCACTTTGTGTATAGTTTTCCGTCCATAATTGTCTGTTTATATTTGGTCCTTTTGGATGTAAAGCTGTGTTACTGTTTTGTCTTGTTTTGTTTTGGTTTGGTTTTTCCCCTTTGTTTATGTTTGCTGTAATCTTTATTTCAAAGTAATGTGACATGTTTGCTATTCAATGTTTTGTTTGTGTTTTTTCGTTGTTGTTTCGGGGGGGGGGGGGGGGGGCAGTTGTTGTTTAGTCTTGTTGTTGTGGGAGGTGGTGTTGCTTTTTGTTCGTTTGTTGTTGCTATTGGTTGTTTTGTTTTGTTTTGTTTTGTTTTAGGGTGTTTTTTGTTGAGGGTTTTGTTGTTGTTGCTTTCTTTTTGGAGAGGGGGGGGGCATGGTTTGGTTTGATTTTGTTTTCGTAGGTAGGTAGTTATAATTTTTCTACAACTGCATACTTCTGTGTGTGAAATGATGGCCTTTGTATGATATATTCCCCTGTGTCACAGTGAGAATGCTGGGGGCCTGTCAGTATAAACAGGTGCGCTACCTCTAAGACCACCATCTACCCAAATGGAAGAATAAATGAATTTTTTATTGTCTGTATTATTCATCTCTTTGTTTATCATATTCATTTCATATTTTGCTGCCAATATGGGTGTTTTTTTAAAATACAAAATGGGATTTTAATTTTTTTGTTCCTAGACTAAGCTCCCTGGTTCACCAATAGTGAGGTGTTTGAGTAAGCCACCGTTTTTTTGCCCACAATTAAAGTAGCCGTTTTAGGACTTATGTAAATAATATGTGTGAATTTTTCTGCAAAAAAATATTGGTGTTGGCTGTATGTTTCTCTCCGTGTTTTGTGGAGGTTTTGAATTTTTATGTCCAGGATGTGCACTCGTGCTTTTTTTACATTCAGTCCCCGTGTGTATGCGATTTTGTAAATTCTGTCATCTGTTCCCACCGGCACACAAAGGCCTACTCTTTTGAAATGCGGAACAGGCTTTAATGTATGTGCAAGATCTTCTGCATGCGTTCGTACACAGGGCCTCGGTTTATAGTCTCATTCAAAGGACTTTTGTGGGGAGTGGAGTCGGCACTGTTGTTAGCTCCAGGGGAAAATAAAACTTGAACAGGATTCCCCTGTAGAACTACTACTACTACTACTACTACTACTACTACTACTACTACTACTACTACTACTACTA
The DNA here is from genome assembly GCA_030674155.1 of Stramonita haemastoma. Taxonomy (NCBI): domain Eukaryota; kingdom Metazoa; phylum Mollusca; class Gastropoda; order Neogastropoda; family Muricidae; genus Stramonita; species Stramonita haemastoma. The sequence goes on from CM060332.1 coordinate 17,924,947, forward strand.
CTACTACTACTACTACTACTACTACTACTACTTCTACTACTACTACTACTACTACTACTACTACTACTACTACTACTACTATTACTGCTACTATACTACTACTACTACTACTACTACTACTACTACTACTACTACTACTACTACTACTACTACTACTACTACTACTTTAAGAGTGGAATCTGTACCAGTAATAGTTCCATGAACCCCTCCCCCTTCCTCCTCCCAAACGGTCACCTCAGTGGAGACTGGAACTCTTAGTCTGGTCCCATGACGAACAGGACACAAAGTTCTAGCCGCTAGGCCATGCCACCCCACCCTTCTTCAGCCCCTGTTGGTGTTTATTTGTCGCTCTCAGAGTACACATTGGCATGTGGCTGTGGTTAGATAGGCTGTGAGGTTGCTGAGACTCTGTGTGTGTGTGTGTCGTGCGTGGTGTGTGTGTGTGTGTGTGTGTGTGTGTGTGTGTGTGTGTGTGTGCGTGTGCGTGCGTGTGCGTGCGTGCGTGCGTGGTGTGTGTGTGTTGTGTTGTTGTGTGTGTGTGTTGTGTTGTATGTGTGTGTGTATGGTGTGGTGTGTGTGTGTGTGTGTGTTGTGTGGTGCTGTGTGTGTGTGTGTGTGTGTGTGTGTGGTGTGTGTGTGTGTTTTGTGTGTGTGTGTGTGTTTAAAACTATTACTTGTTAACTGGTTGCATGTGTAAGGATAGATTGAATGCAAGCACTTTGATTTGTCTTTGCATGGTAATTATAGTGCTGTATAAATTCCGTTTATCGTTGTTATTATTATCATATTTATCATATATTATCATTATTATTATTATCATCATCATCATCATCATCATCATTTTATTATTATTATTATTATTATTATTATTATTATTATATTATTATTATTATTATTATTATATTATTATTATTATTATTATTATTACATTGTGTAGTACTGCACTATCTTGTCTTGTATTGTGTTGTATTGTACTGTCTTGTATTCCACTGTCTTGTATTGTATTGCATTATGATTATGCTATGTTGTATTCTATTTGCTCCAACCTCGCCCCTCATCCTCCTCTTCCCTCCCTTCCCCTCTCTCCCACTCTTATCTCTGTTTACACACAACAGTCAGCAAACTGTGCAGGCTGCTATATATCCTGTGGCCACAGGAACCCCAAGCATTTCCTCCTGATCTGCCGACATTTAGCGATGGCAGCTGTGGCATAATACTGTTGTCATCACAATGCATTCATATCCACAATCATTGTCATCGTCATCATCATCATCATCACAGCAGCAGCAGCAGCAGCAGCATGCAGCAGCAGCACAGCAGCAGCAGCAGAAGCAGCAGCAGCACAGCAGCAGAAGCAGCAGCAGCAGCAATAGTAGTGCTTAGTAGTGGTGGTAGCAGAAACAATCAAATGTAGTAGTGGTGGTAGTGGTAATTGTAGTGGCATCCACAGTAGCAGTTTGGGAAGTAGTAGTAGTAGTAGTAGTATAGTAGTAGTAGTAGTAGTAGTATGTAGTAGTAGTAGTGGTAGTGGTAGTAGTAGCAGTAGCAGTAGTAGTAGTAGTAGTAGTAGTAGTAGTAGTATAGTAGTAGTAGTAGTAGTAGTAGTAGTAGTAGGGGATTTCCTATGAGTGGGTACAGCCCCAAGGCAGCCGAGGTTTGACATCAGAGTTTTCCTTTTTCCTTAATGAACTGGCTTCCCAGACTGATGAGCTCCATCTACCCACATGACACAGCTAGTACTGGCTTACGTGAATACTAGTGCCAGTGGAGACCTCTGACCTGACCCAATGACAGAAAATGAGGCCCCACAATAAAAATGAAAAACTCACTTGTCTGACGTAATTAAGTGCATTATGTCAATAGTGGCCTAGATCAGCTGCAGATGTGAAGAGTGCTAGCATCATTTTTTTTTAACAAAGCCCTCGCTTTCCCCCAGTCAAGTTAAGCAGCGTCCAGCGTGGTTTCCAGCTGGATGGGTGGCCGTTTGCGCGCCTTGGCTTCAGTACAGTTCACCCAGCTGTAAATGGGTACCTGCCCTCTTTAGGGTCAGGGAAGGTAAAGCAGGGAGGGAGGAGGAGATGGGCACTGCCCTCAATATGCTGGCCCCTAGAAAAGCTAAGGTCTCTGATGCCTCGCTCCCCTACGACCACCTAGGTTATGGAACACCTTTACCTTTACCTTCTTTTCTTTTTACGTCCATGGGATGTTCTGGGACTGTGTAAAAAAAAAATCAACCCAGTTCCACAAACCACATCTCCTTCCTTCCTACTCTCTTTCAATGGCAAAACTGCGTCAGCAGAAATGAGCTGAAAAGTGTCCAAAGATAAGCTCAGACTTGTGAAAAACATATCAGTCAGTTTAATTAGCTGCCATCATCCTTTCACTTCTAAGGGAGCACTTTATCTTTTATGATAAACTCGAAGACGTAAATTTCGACGCAGGGGCATTACCTCTAGAACACCCCATCTATCATAATCATGTTACTTTCTGTTGATTTGCTCATGACTTCTTGGGGGGGCAGGGGGGGGGGGGGGGGGTATGTGTTCGTAATTTCAGCGCTCATGTTGATTTCTTAATCAGTTCCTCTTCTTCTCATTAGCTTGGTATTCATTCAAAACATCATGATATTCATTCACAACATTCATTTATTTTTTATAAATTCTTATTATTTAAATTTTCATTTACTGTAAGGTGATTTAGACACGTTTACATTCACGTTAAGAATGTACAGAAAAAAGGGTGGGTGAGTGGGAGGGGTGGAAGAGGGAAGAATGGAATGGATGCTGATTAGCTCATAACGTCATAACGTGTATGTTTATATATATATATATATATATATATATATATATATATATATATATATATATATATATATATATATATATATATAATATATATATATATATAATATATATAACAGGGACCTCTGAAGAGTGCTCAACCAGGAGCCGAAACTCGAGTCAGGTCAGGCCCAGAACATGGTCCTTACTCAATAATTCCCCAAATGCTGCCTTCAAAGACTTTATCTTAAAGGGTTTTTTGGTTTTTTTGTTTTTTTGGGTTTTTTTTTAATCTTTGAATAACATCAATTCTATGATGAGAATGAAGTTGTATTGGTTACCTGCACTTGTTTTTCTCCACTATATTTTGTCAATTATATATATATATATATAAATATATACATATATATATATAATATATTATATATATATATATATATATATGTGTGTGTGTGTGTGTGTGTGTGTGTGTGTGTGTGTGTGTGTGTGTGTGTGTGTGTGTGTGTGTGTGTGTGTGTGTGTGTGTGTGTGTTTGTAGCTAAGCACAAAATAGTCAAATGAGATATGATGGACTGAAAGAATAGCAGAATAGATGCACATTTTATAGGTGACACAGATAATTGAAAAAAAAAAAATTTTTAATCTAAGCACATGGAGCTGGCAAGAATTCAACTCATTTCATATGGTAATGTACTTGGGCCTTGGCTGTTTATAATTTGGGCCTTGAATGTTTATAATTTGGGCCTTGACTGTTTATAATTTGGGCCTTGAGTGTTTATAATTTAGACCTTGAGTGTTTATAATTTGGGCCTTGAGTTTTATAATTTAGGCCTTGAGTGTTTATGATTTGGGCCTTGACTGTTCGTAATTTGGGCCTTGACTGTTCATAATTTGGGCCTTGACTGTTCATAATTCGGGCCTTGACTGTTCATAATTTGTTCATAATTTGGGCCTTGACTGTTCATAATTTGAGCCTTGACCGTTCATTATTATTTCACAAGTTATGTGTTCATAATTTGGGCCTTGACTGTTCATGATTAAAATTGGGCCTTGACTGTTCATGATTAAAATTGGCCTTGACTGTTCATGATTAAAATTGGGCCTTGACTGTTCATGATTAAAATTGGGCCTTGACTGTTCATGATTAAAATTGGGCCTTGACTGTTCATGATTAAAATTGGGCCTTGACTGTTCATGATTAAAATTGGGCCTTGACTGTTCATGATTAAAATTGGGCCTTGACTGTTCATAATTATTTCACATGTAATCTCCAAAGTCCGTATGCGAGCTACTTTCCTGATATGGCATTTGCAAAATAAATAAATAAATGAATCATTGGTGAACCTCAGAGCTCTAGCTGAAGAACAGGAAAAAATGTCACTGGTATCATTATTCAGTCTGCCTGTCTACATAGCCCAGTTACTGGTCAACAGAGACATTGGTTCACACTGTGTGTTCTAGAGCTAGCATGTGCCTTTTGCAAGTGTCCGTAACTGACACAGTAAAACAACGCAGGTGTGTGTGTGTGTTTGTGCCTGCGTGTGTGTGTGTGTTTGTGTGTGTGTGTGTGTGTTGTGTGTGTGTGTGTGTGTGTGTGTGCGTGCGTGCGTGCGTGCGTGCATGGGTGCATGTGCGTGCGTGCGTGCATGCATGCGTGTGTGTGTATGTGTGTGTATGCATGTGTGCGCGCGCGCGGCGCGCGCGTGTGTTGTGTGTGTGGTGTGTGTGTGTGTGTGTGTGTGTGTGTGTGTGTGTGTGTGTAAGTTCTAGTGCCTCTGACAGCTGGGAAGCGTTCCGCCTCAGTGCCATGTAGCTCCAGGTAATTAGTGCTGCTCTCTCTCTCTCTCTCTCTCTCTCTCTCTCTCTCTCTCTCTCTCTCTCTCCTCTCTCTCTCTCTCTCTCTCTCTCTCTCTCTCTCTCTCTCTTTCCCTTCCGTCTCCCTCTCCCTCTCCCTCTCCCTCTCCCTTCTCATTATTATCGCTATAGAAAGGCACTTGCCACAAATCTTCAATGCCCAATTTGTAAATGTTCAGTAGAAGATGAAATCCATTTTGTGCTTTCCTGTCCAGGGTTAAGAAGTATACTAGTGCAGTTCATACCACAAAGGAACTGCAGAGACCCATGTCTATGCAGGTTCGTTTTGTTATTAGCTTCCACGAATGAGTGTATTGTAAAACAACTGGCAACATATATGTATAAAGCCATTTAAAAGGAGAAGTATCTACGTTATATAATGCCCTCACAGGTCCATCATATTATTTTGCTTGCTTTATTTGTATTCCCCCTTCTAAGGGCCATGGCCTTTATGAATACACATTTCATTTCATCTCTCTCTCTCTCTCTCTCTCCTCTCTCTCTCTCTCTCTCTCTCTCTCTCTCTCTCTCTCTCTCTCTCTCTCTCTCTCTCTCTCTCTCTCATCTCTTCTCCTCTCTCTCTCCAGTAGAGACTAGGATTGCTCGTCAGTTTTTTAGTCAGTCAGTCAGTCAGTCAGTTAGTCAGTCAGTTAGTTAGTTACTTGCTTACTTAGTTTTCCATAGTTCAGAATGTCAATCACTGTCAGATGTCCTCTCTCTCGTAAGCTGGGCATATGCACAGGGAGTGTCTTTCCTTTGCCATGCAGATGCACAGGGAGTGTCTTTCCTTTGCCATGCAGATGCTGAAAGAGTGTCTTTCCTTTGCCATGCAGATGCACAGGGAGTGTCTTTCCTTTGCCATGCAGATGCACAGGGAGTGTCTTTCCTTTGCCATGCAGATGCACAGGGAGTGTCTTTCCTTTGCCACGCAGATGCACAGGGAGTGTCTTTCCTTTGCCATGCAGATGCACAGGGAGTGTCTTTCCTTTGCCATGCAGATGCACAGGGAGTGTCTTTCCTTTGCCATTCAGATGCAAAGGGAGTGTCTTTCCTTTGCCATACAGATGCACACGGAGTATGCATTGTGCCCCCTGACATAGCCAGTATGCCCCTGACATAGCCAGCATACACTGTGCCCACTGACATAGCCAGCATGCCCCCTAACATAGCCAGCATGCATTGTGCCCCCTGACATAGCCAGCATGCCCCCTAACATAGCCAGCATGCATTGTGCCCCCTGACATAGCCAGCATGCCCCCTAACATAGCCAGCATGCATTGTGCCCCCTGACATAGCCAGCATACACTGTGCCCACTGACATAGCCAGCATACACTGTGCCCACTGACATAGCCAGCATGCATTGTGCCCCCTGATATAGCCAGCATGCATTGTGCCCCCTGACATAGCCAGCATGCCCCCTGACATAGCCAGCATGCATTGTGCCCCCTGACATAGCCAGCATGCATTGTGCCCCCTGACATAGCCAGCATGCATTGTGCCCCCTGACATGGCCAGCATGCATTATGCCCCCTGACATAGCCAGTATGCAATGTGCCCCCTGACATAGTCAGCATGCCCCTGACATAGTCAGCATGCCCCCTGACATAGCCAGAATGCAATGTGCCCCCTGACATAGCCAGCATGCAATGTGCCCCCTTACATAGTCAGCATGCCCCCTGACATAGTCAGCATGCCTCCTGACATAGCCAGCATGCATTGTGCCCCCTGACATAGCCAGCATGCAATGTGCCCCCTGACATAGTCAGCATGCCCCCTGACATAGCCAGCATGCCCCTGACATAGCCAGCATGCCCCCTGACATAGCCAGCATGCCCCCTGACATAGCCAGCATGCATTGTGCCCCGTGACATAGCTAGCATGCATTGTGCCCCCTGACATAGCCAGCATGCATTGTGCCCCCAGACATAGCCAGCATGCATTGTGCCCCCAGACATAGATAGCCAGCATGTATTGTGCCCCCAGACATAGCCAGCATCCATTGTGCCCCCAGACACAGATAGCCAGCACGCATTGTGCCCCCAGACATAGATAGCCAGCATGCATTGTGCCCCAGACATAGCCAGCATGCAATGTGCCCCCTAACATAGCCAGTATGATGCCCCTGACATAGCCAGCATGCATTGTGCCCCGTGACATAGCCAGCATGCATTGTGCCCCGTGACATAGCCAGCATGCATTGTGCCCCTGACATAGCCAGCATGCATTGTGCCCCGTGACATAGCCAGCATGCATTGTGCCCCCTGACATAGCCAGCATGCATTGTGCCCCCAGACATAGATTAGCCAGCATTCATTGTGCCCCCTGACGTAGCCAGCATGCATTGTGCCCCAGACATAGGTAGCCAGCATTCATTGTGCCCCCAGACATAGATAGCCAGCATGCATTGTGCCCCCAGACATAGATAGCTAGCATGCATTGTGGCCCCTGACATAGCCAGCATGCCCCTGCATAGCCAGCATGCAATGTGCCCCCTGACATAGCCAGCATGCAATGTGCCCCCTGACATAGCCAGCATGCATTGTGCCCTCTGACATAGCCAGCCGTGTTCTATCACCATAAAGGCTGACTGTACTCTGTGTATTTGTGTGTGTGTGCTTTATTTATTCATTATTTATTATTTATTCTTTTATTTCGAGATAATGGAATAGTCAGTATCTCCGTCTATTCTGTATGTTTATCAATCTGTTTGTCTGTCTGCCTGTACCAGTCTCTTGTGTATATGCTTGTGTTTACGCTATGCACATATGGAAAACTCTGTCTGACAGTAAACAGAGCATCATCAACTTTCTTTCACAGTATACACACACTTTACCAAACCCTCTAGGAATTTACAGAGCTCCCATAAATGATAAATGCTCCGGGGAATGGGGGGGGGGGGGGGCGTTCTTCTTTCTTGCTACTGATAAATCTTGTTCCACTTCGATCGTGCATATACTGCTGCGGCTGCTACTGCTTCTACTACTACTACTACTACTACTGCTACTATTGCTGCTACTACTGCTGATGCTGCTGATGCTGCTACTACCACTGCTACTGCGCTACTGCACTGCTACTGCTGCTACTGCCACTGCTACTGCCATTGCTGCTTCTCTACTGCTACTTCTGCTGCTATACTGCTGCTACTGCTGCTTCTGCTACTGATCTGGTACTACACTGCTACTGCTGCTGCTGCTGCTGTGCTGCTGCTGCACTGCTGCTGCTACTGCCACTGCACTGCTGCTACTCCACTGCTACTGCATTGCTGCTTCTACTACTGCTACTCTGCTGCTACTACTGCTGTACTGCTGCTTCTGCTACTGATCTGCTACTACCACTGCTGCTGCTGCTACTACTGCTACTGCCACTGTCTCTGCTACTACCACTGCTACTGCTACTGCTGCTGCTGCTACTGCTACTGCTACTGCTGCTGCTACTACCACTGCTTCT
>CM060332.1:17953028-17970528 GCA_030674155.1 Stramonita haemastoma
TTATAATATGAGAAATCAGACATGAAAACAAAATAAATTTTCACACGAGTTGTCCTGGTCCCAAGAAAAGCTCCTTCACTTTACAATGGATAATTACTACTTTCGATCGATGGATCGATGTGTGTATGTGTGTGTGTGTGTGTGTGTGTGTTATTTAAGAATAGTAGATCGACAGTAGTGTGTAGTTCAGATTTTAAGATTTTTCTTTGTGTATTAAAAGTTTATTTCAGTGTCTCGTGTGTGTTTCATTTTCCCCCAAAATTTCATTGATTTTCATATTCTGTTGTTTTGATGTTGTATGCATGTTTTAACAAGTACAGATTGTAAGATTGTGTTTGGCCTAAAATCTTCATCCTCGCGTGTTAAAGAGCATTCCTTCATTCTCTAATCCCTTGCCGTTATCTGTGTGTTCATTTTCTTCACCTTCTGTTTCAATGATGTAATGACAAAATCTCACCACGACAATGTCTGTTATTTTCCTTCTCCTGTTTCTATTGTCCTTTTATTAAAGAATAGTATTGGCTATTTTTTCTTCCTTTTTTTTTTTTTTTTTTTTTAATTTCATCATTGACGTGTTATTTTTATATCGATATTACTGCGTGACTGACTTTCTTCCAAACGTTTGTTATTTATTTAATATTTGTTTGCTTGCTTTCTATTCTTATTTCCTCTTTTTTGTTTTTTAATCATGTTTGCCATTTTCTTTCTCGTTTTTCAAAAAAAAATTGTTTTACTGATTTCTATGTTAACATGCATCCTTTTTTATATACTACTGTGTGATAGATTCTCTTTCAAATGTTTGTTTGTTTGTTTGTTTTTCTGTCTGTCTTTCTATTTGTTTGTCTGTTTGTCTGATTGTTTGTTTGTCTGCTGAGGGATGGATTTTTTTTAAAAAGACCATCTCTCTCTCTCTCTCTCTCTCTCTCTCTCTCTCTCTCTCTCTCTCTCTCTCTCTCTCTCTCTCTCTCTCTCTCCGGGGGACGGATAGCCTAATGGTCAGAACATTGCGCTGGCAATTTGACGACCCGGGTTCGATTCCGGTCGAGGAGATTAAATTTTTTCTCCTGGAGTTAACATCAGTGCTGACTCCACTCTCCCCAAAAGTCTTTCGGATGAGACTATAAACCGAGGCCCCGTGTGCGAACGCACGCAGAACATCTTGTGCACACGTTAAATCCTGTTCCGCTTTTCGTAAGAGTAGGCCATCGTGTGCCGGTGGGAACAGATGACATTTACAAAACTGCATACACACGGGGGCTGGATTATAAAAAAAAAAAAAAAAAAAAAAAGCACACGAGTGCTTATCCCATTATCCTCATATAAAAGAATAAAATTAATTTTTAAAAATAAAATGAAATAAACAACACAGTACAGCACAACGCTACACAGCACAGTATAACGCAGTACAGCACAACGCAGCACCGCACAGCACAGCACAGAACAGCACAGCACATTACAACACAACACAGCACAACACAACACAACACAACACAACACAGCACAGCACAGCACAACACAGCACAGTGCAACACAGCACAGCACAGCACAGCACAGCACTGTACAGTGACTGTAAGTGAAGCTGAAGGCTGCCTCCACGGCAGGAACCTAGCATTCACACAGCTCTTCTCTTGGAGTGACAGGGAAACTGAGCTGACACAAGCAAACAATTACACCCTCTCTGAGTGCACTTTACTCTCTCTCTCTCTCTCTCTCTCTCTCTCTCTCTCTCTCTCTCTCTCTCTCTCTCTCTCTCAGAGGTATGATTCACTGCTCTACAGCATACACCCCCCAAAAGTCCCTCAACCTTAGTCTTTTTTTTATGAAGAGGTATGGGAAAATGACCGTGTCAAAAGGCATTATTGATATTTGAACTCGTTCCTCTCTCTCTCTCATAACTCCACGGAATCATAAGGGCACTGCAGTGAATATTCCAGGCTGTGTGCCATGTCCAATTTCAGCTTTGTGGAGCCCAGGTGGCAGGGTGCATGCTGGGCACGCCTGTGTTATCCATACCACTGGTCATAGCTGGTCTGCTCTTCCCCAAACGGTGGATTGGGGTTTGAAACTGTGTGCCCGATGTCCACTACATGTTTTCACAGAAAACATAGCTTTACGGTCTCATGCCAAGGATTTTCAGTCTAAGCTATGGGAATGTGAAGAATATTCTGGGGTTTCAGAACAGCAGTGGTGAATGTTGAAACTGTGGTGAACAATGAGTGGTGAATGTGGAAGATGTGGGGTTTCAAGTGGTGACTGTGGAAGATGTGGTGAACAATGAGTGGTGAATGTGGAAGATGTGGGGTTTCAAGTGGTGACTGTGGAAGATGTGGTGAACAATGAGTGGTGAATGTGGAAGATATGGGCTTCAAGTGGTGACCGTGAACAGATGTTAAATTTACACATAAACGCGCGGGCGTGCGCGCACGCGCACTCACACACACACACACACACACACACACACACACACACACACACACACACACACACACACACACACACACACACACTAAGAGGCAGTATGATGAAAACAATGACATTCTTAGAATGGCCCATCAAGCTATTATGGCTGTGACTTCTAGACACAAAGAAAAACGATGAAAAAAGAATTGAAACAGCTGAGATGTTAAGGGCGGGATAGCTCAGTGGTCAGAGTGCTCGCTTTCCCCCAGCCAAGATTAAGCAGCGTCGAGCGTTGTTACCAGTTGGATGGGTGACCATTTGCGCGCCTTGGCTTCAGTACAATTCCCCCAGTTTCTTCTTCTTCTATCCCATAGTCTGTTTAGACCGTGGGGGCGCCACGGAAGACCTCGCAACCAGCTCTCTCCATTTCCCTCTGTCCTCGACCTTTCTCAGGGTGTCACTCAGCCTGAGGCCCATCCACTCTCGGATGTTGTCCTCCCATCTCTTTCTCGGCCTGCCTCTCCTTCTCCAGCCTTGCACAGTTCCTTGCAGAATCGTCTTGGCAAGCCCTGTTGATCTTGCGACGTGCCCATACCACTTTAGTTTGCGTTTTTTGACTGTGGTCAGGAGATCTTCAAAGGACCCGATGGCTTGACCGATTCTGATTCTCACTTCCTCGTTAGTAATGTGGTCTTTGTAAGAGATGCCAAGGAGTCTGCGAAAGCATCTCATCTCTGTGGCCTGTATTCTCCTCTCCAGATCTGCTGTGAGGGTCCATGACTCACAAGCATACAGGAATATTGAGATGACCAGTGTGCGCATCAGCCTGATCTTTGAGCTGAGCGAGATGTTCCTGTTCTTCCAAATGGTCTTCAATTTTGTCAGTGCTGTAACTGTCTGTGCAAACCTTGCGAGTATTTCAACCTTGGATCCCTTGTCTGTAACAATTGCTCCCAGATACTTGAAGCTTTGTACCGTTTCCAAATTCTGACCACCGACCCTGATGTTGGTGTTGATGCCGTTGATGTTGTTGGTCATCAGCTTGGTCTTCTGCGCACTAATCTCCATGCCATAGGCTGTTGAAGTCTTGTCGAGGCGTTCCACTAACCTAACTCTTCTTCTTTCCCTGCCAGTCCATCGATGTCATCAGCAAAACTCAAGTTGGTAATTATTCTGCCTCCAATGCCGACTGTTCCTTCATTATCTTCCAGTGCATCAGTCATGATTCTCTCCAGGAAGATGTTAAAGAGAGTAGGTGAGAGTAAGCAGCCTTGTCCCCCAGTTTACCCAGCTGTAAATGGGTACCTGTCCTCTTTAGGGTCAGGGAAGGGAAAGCAGCCAGGGAGAGGAGATGGGCACCACCCTCAACATGCTGGCCCCTAGAGAAGCTGAGGTCTCTGACACCTCACTCCCCTACAACTGTATAGGTTATGGGACACCTTTACCATTTTACCTTACCTTTTTAGAAGGCTACTCGTGGTCAGCTGGACAAATAAAAGAACAAATAAAAGCCTATTACCTGAACAGGAAACAACAAGAAAACTTCTACCTTTAATAAATAAAAGGAAACTAGGATACGCAGGCCATGTGCTACGAAAACAATATACGGACCTCATGAAAACTGTCGTTCAAGGCAAGGGAAGAAAAAAAAAAAAAAAGGTGGACCACTAGCTTCTCCCATTGGCAACATCACGAATCCTGTAGCATAAAAATCCATGAAGTCAACAGTGCCAGCGAAGATGGGAGCAAATGGAGAAGGAGAAATCTATCGGTGTTACTGCGTGCAGTGGTTAGCGATGCCGACAGGTGGGACAGGTGAGGTGAGGGAGGAGGGGGGTCAGTCCTATTAGTTGGGATTGTAAGAACTTTGGCCTTTCAGTCTGATTACTGATGGTTCGAGGGCCGGTGAGGTTTAGTCTGATCACTGTTGATTTGGCTGGGGCCTGGCATGGGGTTTCAGTTCAATCCACGATCAGGGGATGGAAGGGAAGGGGGGGGGGGGGGACGCGTGGGCTTTCAGTGTGATTAGTTGAGATTTAGATGACTATGGTGGTTCTGTTTGGTTTGTGTAAATTGGAGGAGAGGGGAGTTCTTTATGCTTTCAGTATAATTAGTAATGATCAGTGGGGGATGAATTTTACTTTGATCAGATTATCTAGACAGTTTAGGGCTTTGGTGAAAGTCGTGGTAACTTTTATAAAGGGGAGAGGGGGTATTGGCCAGCTGTTAGCTGACTGTATACACAGAACACTAGATATCCCTTGATGACTGCAGCATACACAGAACACTAAATATCCCCTGATGACTGCAGCATAGACAGAACACTAGATATCCCCTGATGACTGCATACAGAGAACACTAGATATACATGATGACTGCAGCATACAGAGAACACTAGATATACATGATGACTGCAGCATAGACAGAACACTAGAATATACATGATGACTGCAGCATAGACAGAACACTAGATATCCCTGATGACTGCAGCATAGACAGAACACTAGATATCCCCTGATGACTGCATACAGAGAACACTAGATATACATGATGACTGCAGCATACACAGAACACTAGATATACATGATGACTGCAGCATACACAGAACACTAGATATACATGATGACTGCAGCATACACAGAACACTAGATATCCCTGATGACTGAATACACAGAACACTAGATATTCCCTGACATGATGACTGCAGCATACAGAGAACACTAGATATACATGATGACTGCAGCATATAGAGAACACTAGATATACATGATGACTGCAGCATACACAGAACACTAGATATACATGATGACTGCAGCATATAGAGAACACTAGATATACATGATGACTGCAGCATACACAGAACACTAGATATACATAATGACTGCAGCATATAGAGAACACTAGATATACATGATGACTGCAGCATACACAGAACACTAGATATACATGATGACTGCAGCATATAGAGAACACTAGATATCCCCTGATGACTGCAGCATACACAGAACACTAGATATCCCCTGACATGATGACTGCAGCATACACAGAACACTAGATATCCCCTGACATGATGACTGCAGCATACACAGAACACTAGATATCCCCTGACATGATGACTGCAGCATACACAGAACACTAGTATCATGATACGCAGCATACACAGAACATGATTTATGACTGCAGCATACACAGAACACTAGATATCCCCTGACATGATGACTGCAGCATACACAGAACACTAGATATCCCCTGCATGATGACTGCAGCATAACTAGAACCTAATATCCCCTGTGTCGAGGGGGTAGTGTTACTAACAGTCGAGACACACCTGCGAATTATGTGATGCTCTGTTTCCTTGGGCGGTGGTTGAAAACCCTCCATGGCATACACACCACCTTTACATCGTAATGTAGAATTTAAGCAGTCTATATCTTCTAGTCTCTTTACGCAAGCCACATCGTAAAGGGCCCGTTATGCCCACCCGAGGAATTGAGCAGATATAGTCATTACAAGAGTCTACTGTATTACACAGAAAACGCAAGATGTCACGACGCAGCATCAATCATAATATACAGACCAGACTGAAAGCATTTCGCTATATTTACATAAAGTTACGGGTAGCTGTATATCTGAACCTGGTTGATATTAGAACACATGAGGTAGGACCACTCTAAACATTCTGTGATTATTCTATTTCAATTTATAACACGTATTTATATTGGAAGCTGATGTTACAGTAAATTAACGGAACAGTAACGCTTTTCAAAGTCAAAATGCTGCTACGATTAATGGAGGGCAAAACATGGTCACCTACGCAAAAGTAGGCCATGACTTTTAGAGCTCTTGCTGAGGAACAAAACAAAGAATTAAACACCAAACAAAATTTGAGCAGAAGAAAACATTAAGATATTCTGCCACGGTAACTTGGCGGGCACACAGCATGCCCAGGATGGATAACGAAGACAGGGGTGGTTATTGACTATGGATAGATTATGGGGAGGGGGAGATTGTATGAAAGAAATGTGCTTTGAGGCTGGATTTCATAAAGTATGGAATGTAGGCTTTTGGCAAAGGGATAGAGGGAGGTCATTTAACGTGGATGGACCACAAAATTAATAGTGCTATTACTAGTTCTGCTGCTGTCGCTGCTACTACTACTGCCTACTCCCTCTCCTCCTACTCTTCTTCTATTACTTCTCGTCCTCCTGCCCTCTTCTCTTCCAACTACTACCCCCCCCCCCCCCCCTTCTATTACTCCCCTTCCTCCTCCCACTATTCTCACTCCTTCCCCTACTACTTCTTCTCCTCCTACTCCTCCACCTACTACTACTACTACCCTTCTATTACTTCTCACTCATCTTCTCCTCCAACTCCCCCTCCTCCTTCTCCTCCTTCTACCACTACTGCTCCCCTTCCACATCCTCCTTCTACTACCACTCATCCTCCTCCTATAACTCTTCCCCCTCCTCCACCAAGTCTGTACACCCCTGTGTGCTGTTTAGCAGGGCCCTGCCTGCAAGAGGAGAGAGATTGCAAGGGGGGGGGGGGAGGGAGGGGCGGAGAACGGGGACTACCAGTTCTGTAGCACTGCCATTACTTGGCCATCTGTAGCATTGCCATTACTTGGCCACCTGTAGCCACTGCCACCTGTAGCCACTGCCACCTGTAGCCACTGCCATACTTGGCCACCTGTAGCCACTGCCACCTGTAGCCACTGCCATACTTGGCCACCTGTAGCCATTGCCACCTGTAGCTACTGCCACCTGTAGCCACTGCCACCTGTAGCCACTGCCACCTGTAGCCACTGCCACTACTTGGCCACCTGTAGCCACTGTCTTACTTGGCCACCTGTTGCCACTGCCACTACTTGGCTACCTGTAGCCACTGCCACCTGTAGCCACTGTCACCTGTAGCCACTGCCACTACCTGGCCACCTGTAGCCACTGTCTTACTTGGCCACCTGTTGCCACTGCCACTACTTGGCTACCTGTAGCCACTGCCACCTGTAGCCACTGCCACCTGTAGCCACTGCCACTACTTGGCCACCCGTAGCCACTGTCTTACTTGGCCACCTGTAGCCACTGCCACTACTTGGCTACCTGTAGCCACGGCCACCTGTAGCCACTGCCACTACTTGGCTACCTGTAGCCACGGCCACTACTTAGCCACATGTAGCCACGGCCACTACTTGGCCACCTGTAGCCAGGCCACCTGTAGCCACAGCCACTACTTGGCCACCTGTAGCCACGGCCACTACTTGGCCACCTGTAGCCACTGCCACTACTTGGCCACCTGTAGCCACAGCCACTACTTGGCCACCTGTAGCCACGGCCACTACTTGGCCACCTGTAGCCACTGTCATACTTGGCCACCTGTAGCCACTGCCACTACTTGGCCACCTGTAGCCACTGCCACTACTTGGCCACCTGTAGCCACTGTCATACTTGGCCACCTGTAGCCACTGTCATACTTGGCCACCTGTAGCCACTGCCACCTGTAGCCACGGCCACTACTTGGCCACCTGTAGCCACTGCCACCTTACAGCCACTGCCACCTGTAGCCACTGTCCACTACTTGGCCACCTGTAGCCACTGCCACCTGTAGCCACTGCCACTTACATGCACGTACACTGGCCACCTGTAGCTACTGCCATACTTGGCCACCTGTAGCCACTGCCACCTGTAGCACTGCCACCTGTAGCCACTGCCACCTGTAGCCACTGCCACTACTTGGCCACCTGTAGCCACTGCCACCTGTAGCCACTGCCACTACTTGGCCACCTGTAGCCACTGTCATACTTGGCCACCTGTAGCCACTGTCATACTTGGCCACCCGTAGCCACGGCCACTACTTGGCCACCTGTAGCCACGGCCACTACTTGGCCACCTGTAGCCACTGCATACTTGGCCACCTGTAGCCACTGTCTACTTGGCCACCTGTAGCCACGGCCACTACTTGGCCACCTGTAGCCACGGCCACTACTTGGCCACCTGTAGCCACTGTCATACTTGGCCACCTGTAGCCACTGCCACTACTTGGCCACCTGTAGCCACTGCCACTACTTGGCCACCTGTAGCCACTGCCACTACTTGGCCACCTGTAGCCACTGCCACTACTTGGCCACCTGTAGCCACTGCATACTTGGCCACCTGTAGCCACTGCCACTACTTGGCCACCTGTAGCCACGCATACTTGGCCACCTGTAGCCACTGCCACTACTTGGCCACCTGTAGCCACGGCCACTACTTGGCCACCTGTATCACTGCCACTATTTGCCACCTGTAGCCACTGCCACTGTAGCCACTGCCAATATAGGCCACCTGTAGCCACGGCCACTACTTTGCCACCTGTAGCCACGGCACCACTGCCACCTGTAGCCACTACTTGGCCACCTGTAGCACTACTTGGCACCTGTAGCACTACTGCCACCTGTAGCCACTGCCACTACTTGGCCACCTGTAGCCACTGCCACCTGTAGCCACTGCACACTTGGCCACCTGTAGCCACTGCCACTACTTGGCCACCTGTAGCACTACTTGGCCACCTGTAGCACTACTTGGCCACCTGTAGCCACTGCCACTACTTGGCAACTGTACACTATTGGCCACCTGTAGCTATTGGCCACTTAGCCACTGGCCACTACTTGCCACCTGTAGCACTACTTGGCACCTAGCACTACTTGGCCACCTGTAGCACTACTTGGCCACCTGTAGCCACTGCCACTACTTGGCAACCTGTAGCACTACTTGGCCACCTGTAGCACTACTTGGCCACCTGTAGCCACTGCCACTACTTGGCCACCTGTAGCACTACTTGGCCACCTGTAGCACTACTTGGCCACCTGTAGCCACTGCCACTACTTGGCCACCTGTAGCACGGCCACTACCTGGCCACCTGTAAACACGGCTACTTTTCGTCAGGCCCTGCCCCGAGCACCTGCAGTTCGATTCCCCACACGACTTGTGCGACTAACACTCCGCCACCTGTCACTAGACCAAGTCACCTGCCATTTTCTATGGATGATAATGACTTGTTTGTGATAAGGACGTCCTTGGTGGTGCTGACGTTATTTGTGATAATAACGTCATTGTTGATGCTGACGTCATGTGACCTGTGGGAGGGGTAGGATTTTTTTTATATATCATTATTATTAGGGGAAAGCTGTTTTTGAATGGGTTTTAGTTTGGTGTCAGTTGCGTTGTTGTTGCTGTTGTTGTTGTTGCTGTATTTTTGCCTTTGTTATAGTTTTGTTTTGGTTCATTGTGATGTAGGTTGTCTTAACGTTTTCTGTGTATTTATATTTTTCATTCCATTAATGTTTGCCATTTATTATGAAACAACGTGTTCTTTCGATTAAAATTCATTAGGCAACAACAGATCTGTGTGTGTGTGTGTGTGTGTGTGTGTGTGTGTGTGTGTGCGTGCGCGCGCGCGCGTGTATGTGTGTGTGTGTGTGGATGCGAAGGGGTGGGGTTGGAGTGTGTGTGTGAGAGAGAGAGAGAGAGAGAGAGAGAGAGAGAGAGAGAGAGAGAGAGAGAGAGAGAGAGAGAGAGAGAGAGAGAGAGAGAGAGTATAAATGAATGAATGAATGAATGAATGAATGAATGAATGAATGAATGAATGAATGAATTGATTATCTTTATTTTTCAAGGGTGACAGATAAGCATAAACACATTTTTTCATCCGGCCCTTGCCCTGATTAGGGGCTATCGAAACAAAAGCAAAAGCCCTTAACAAAGAATGACAACAACAACAAACAAAAGAAACAAAACCAAAACCAAAAACAAAGCAAACCCCGAAAAACATAATAGCAACCCCCTTCCCCGGAGAGAGAGAGAGAGAGAGAGGGAGAGAGAACCGTGAGCTCTTGTGTGACAAGTTATCACCGCGCAAGCTAATGTCCCAAAATGCGTATTCGCCCCAATGTTGCATGCGGGCTTTCTCGTCACTCTTCATTCCACCTTGATCCATACAAGTTCAGAGCCACAAGCTGGACAGAAGTCTTCTATCTTGTCGACGTTGGGCAATTTTCACCTGAGGCTACAGGTAGGAAACGATTGCTATTTTTTTTGTTATTTTTGCAGATTTGTTTGGTATTCAAGAATACTTTTCACACGTTTAGATATTTAAAAAAGCGAGAGGATTAATTAAATTTTGTATCATTATGGGTTCCAAAAAGGTTGGACAGACTTTTATGATGAGCAAGATTTCTGATCGCTCCCTTTCCTGTGACTTGATTTTGACTAAATTCCTTAAGGTGTTGTTTGGGGCACTGCGTTTATTTATTTATTTTATTTATTTATTTATCTATTCTATTACATTTATATTGAGGATAATGGAATAAGCCCTCGTGTGCTTTTTTAAGTCTAGTCCCAGTGTGTATGTAGTTTTGTAAATATTGTCTTCTGTTCCCACCGGCGCATAATGGCCTACTCTTACGAAAAGCGTAACAGGATTTAACGTGTGCGCAAGATGTTCTGCGTGCGTTCGCACACGTGGCCTCGGTTTATAGTCTCATCCGTAGGACACCAATGAGTTGACATCAAGTAGTGTCTTGAGCGAGCTTAATATGGTAGAACCCATACTTTTTCAGGCTATTCATGTTACCCAACATAATGAATTAGATAGGTTTGTCGGGTGTGCAAGCTGCTTTTCTGCATAGTTAGACAAGGGAGCTCAGACAATAAACCGAGGTTTTCTATGCGAACTAACATATTGCGCACACGTTAAAACCCATTCCGTTTTTTAGAAGAGCAGGCCATTGTGTGCCGGTGGGAACAAATGACAGAATTTACAAAACGTCACACACACAGGGGCTGGATGTAAAAAATATTTTTTAAAATACACGAGTGCTTATGCCACTATCCTCGAAATAATAGGATTTTTTTTAACAAAAAAGTTTGGAGTTGGGGGGGGGGGGGGGTCGTTTCATGGCTAGAGCTGGGATGTTCACCTATGGTGAGATTTTGCGTATGCGACCGTTTTTGCCCACCATTAAGATACTGGAATTCCTACCTCTGGAATGATGTCTAAACACACCCGCAGAATAGGTTTCAACGTGTGCAAGGTGTTGTGCAGTGGTGTCATGAACCTGGGTTTGATCCTGGACTGTCACATGGCTAACACAACACACTAACCACTCGGCTTTCCCGCCCGCCCGCGGTACTTTGATGAAACATATTACTGATGACCAAACTTCCCCCTCCTCACCTTTTCACCATAGAAAAATACAGTATTTCCCCCTCCTCACCTTTTCACCATAGAAAAATACAGTAGCTTCGTAGGTGTGATGCCAGAGACAGTCTGATTTTCATTGTTTATAGCTGATCCAGACTTGTTTGGCTATATATAGGTATGACTATTTGATTTGTTCCATCTCTGTGGACACTTGTCTCTGTTCACTAACTAGGTAACCCTTTGTGTCCCCTTGCTCCCAATGGTTTCATTTTGCCCTCCCCCCCTCCCCCTTCCCCTCCTCCACCACTCCTTGGTGGCCAGAACTTTCACTGACATTTTTTTTTAATTCTTTGCCAGTGCTCGGAAAACTGTAATTTAGATATGGAAAAAAACCTAGCGCGAGTTAGATCACCAAGATGTGATCCTAGATGTATTAAAGATTATAAACTGGTTAGTACCGAAGTTTTTATTAGAGCCTGGGGAATCATCTTTATTGGCTGCTTAAAAGTTCTAATTGTATGGTTGGCGGAAAGTGACAGGCCAAGTTGGAAATCTCTTCTGATAAAAAAAAAACCCCACCTGTAAACAGGATTTTCTAGAAAAGGGAGTCAGGCGAAACACCCCCCCCCCCCCCCCCCCCCCCCCCCCCCACTCTTTCCTGTGTTCAGCTAACAGAAGTTATGAAAGTATTAACGAACAAAACAGCATAAAGGTTGAAAGGGGAATAAAGATAGAGGAAGCATTTCTCGAAAAATGTGTACGAATCAAATTGCCTGCACAGAGAAATAATAGCAAAACGCATCATACATACTCTTATACAGCAGGCACGTCCGACATTTGTACGCACATGCGCTGACATGACGCGCTTGCACCAAACATGCACACAAGGATGCACATAAAGCTCACGCACATACACGTGCCGGTTTTTGCCCCCCTTTTGTATGAAAACAATTACACGAGGAAAAAATATTGGTGGCATTGCTCTGATGGCAACGCATCAAACTCACTAGGGAGAACACAGCAAATTTTCCATAAGTATACTACGAAAATCTTCTGTGACTGAAAGTGAGGCCAACGCCCCCCCCCCCCCCCCCCCCTCCCCCCAACTCTCTCTCTCTGTCTCTCTCTCTCTGTCTCTCTGTCTCTCTGTCTCTCTGTCTCTCTCTCTCTCTCTCTCTCTCTCTCTCTCTCTCTCTCTCTCTCTCTCTCTCTCAGGAGCTGTCCCCACATCCTTAAGAGATAAGTTCCCAATGAATCGTTCCAGAAATAATGAAAAGCCAAGTATCCCAATCCCAAGAATAGACTTGTTCAAGTCCAGTTTACTATACTCAGGCCCTGTACTGTGGAACTCCCTTCCCGATTCAATTAAACAGCACCAATCATTGTCGACCTTCAAAAATCACCTAATGCACTTGATGCATCAAAACTAATGAACCAGTACTCATCCTGTTGGCTATATATAATTCTCCCCCTTTCTCTCTCTTCTTCTGTGTGTGTGTGTGTGTGTGTGTGTGTGTGTGTGTGTGTGTGTGTGTGTGTGTGTGTGTGTGTGTGTGTGTGTGTGTGGTGCGTGTGTGTGTGTGTGTGTGTGTTTAAATGTATCTTATATGTATCTTATCTTTGTGCACTTGTAACTGATTTCAAAGAATAAATTTTTAATATTTTATTTTCATGTCACATTTATCATATAGTATATTCTTTATATATGCATAAGTAAAAGATAGGGAGTGTTAAGTGATGATATTATTGGTCAGTTGAAAATTGTGCGCAATACTACCTGGCTAAAAATGTACTGTGTACTCTCTCTCTCTCTCTCTCTCTCTCCTCTCTCTCTCTCTCTCTCTCTCTCTCTCTCTCTCTCTCTCTCTCTCTCTCTCTCTCTCTCTCTCTCTCTCTCGTTGCCTAAACATGTTATCATCCATATTGAGAAATACTTTATTCACTTTTTGTACTATTTAATAATCACGTGTTGAATGCAGTTGATTTTGTATAATTTTTTAATTCTCAAGTAAGCTGAATAATTATGTTCATTATGATTACAAAATGGTTATGAACGCGATTTCTATGACCATAAATACATAATCATAAGATTCAGGTATTAGAATATGTATGTTTTAATATATATGCCTTACAGCGGATGGATTCTTTTTGTGTTCGTTACATGACTTGATTAAAATTAGGCATATATTTCTTTTAAAATGAAGTTTATTGATGACATGAGCGCGAAATTTGTGTGTGTGTGTGTGTGTGTGGTGAGTGTGTTTGGGTGTTGTGTGTGTGGGGGGGGGGGGGTGGATAATTGTTTTTATTTGTCGTCTCCCCTTGTATTAAAATATTATGATTTGCATGACTTTTTGTTGTTGTTGTTGATGGGTCCTACCTCAAGTTTTTGATGTCTTGTTCTTGTTTATTTTCTGTTTTAACTTTGCTGCTTGCTTTTGTTTCTTCTTTTTTTTATATGAAGTATGAATGTAAAAGAAATGATAATATTGTCACCTGATAATGATTGTTTGACTTGTATCATTCTTCTTTTTTCTATGACTAAATTTTTTTTTTTTTTTTTTTTTTAAGAAAAAAAACAAAACACAAAAAACCTACCACCTCAAGTACATGTGCGCCTGCGGATATGTGCTTATAAATATAAGTGTGAGTAAGTGTGTGTGTGTGTGTATGGTGTGTGTGTGGGGGGGGGGGGGGGGGGGGGGGGGGGGTGTATGTGTGTGTGTGCATTTGTGTGTGTGTGTGTGTGTGATTTGTATGTGCATTTGCCTGCGAGCGTGCATGCGTGAGTGAGTTGTATGTATGTATGTATGTATGTATGTATGTATGTATGTATGTATGTATGTATGTATGTATGTATGTATGTATGTATGTATGTATGTATGAATGTATGTATGTATGTATGTATGTATGTATGTGTGTGTGTGTGTGTGTGTGTGTGTGTGTGTGTGTGTGTGTGTGTGTGTGTGTGTGTGTGTGTGTGTGTGTGTGTGTGGCCTACGTGTAAGAGTGAGTTTTACGTGTATTATTATCATACTATTATCACTATTGTTATTATTCTTATTGTCATCATTATAATCATTGTATTATCTTTAGTTCCTTCTGAGTTCATTTTGTTGTTATGAGTTGTAACAATGTTGTAGCTAAGTATTTTTGGGTGGACTTTTCTTGGTTGCTAAGTTGTTTATTTCATTATGTTTCTTTGTTGCTCTTTATCTATTAACGCTCTCTTTTCTTTTATAATCAAAATCATTTTATTGTGGCTTCTGATTTTCGTCTTCTGAAAGTGTGCATTTTTATTATCTTATTATGTATAATGTCCGTATTCCTTTATGTTGTTTGGTACTGCATATAGTTTTACTGTTTAGTATCTTTTTATCTTGATGTTTTCCCTGAAAAGGGCGGGGACTGGATGTAAAAAAGCACATGAGTGCTTATCTATTATCCTCGAATAAAAGAATTTTGCCTTGCCTTGCCTTGCCTTGCCTTGCCTTGTGTCTCTCTCTCTCTCTCTCTCTCTCTCTCTCTCTCTCTCTCTCTCTCTCTCTCTCTCTCTCTCTCTCTCTCTCTCTCCTCTTCTCTTCTCTTCTCTTCTCTTCTCTTTTCTCTAAATCCGGCTTGAATAATTATTACAGTCATATTCTTTACTTATTTTTTGTTATCAGAAACTTCCCAGCAACCTTGGACCTTCCCGCCACAAACTTCATGTTGTGATCCACATTTGTTTTTAGCTGGGTTGGGCCCTTGTTAGATAGAGGGCAGGGAATGGAGGAAGGAAATGCTTCCACAAAGCCTTCACAGAGCTTTGTCTCCGCGGACTTTTGATCAAGAATATGTCGGACCATTGTTTTCAGAATGGGAATATTTTGCTATCCCCAAAAGTCATTGGAATGGGGGTAGTCTGCTATCACCAAAATTGTGAGAATGGGGATATTCTGCTATCCTCGTAGTTTTTAGAATGGGGATATTCTGTTATCCCAAAGTTTTCAGAATGGGAATATTCTATCCCAAGACTTGTTCACATGCTTCCAGATCCTGCAAGACTGAGCCAGAGCGCTGGTAGTTTTGATGCAAGAGAAGGGCGGTGGGGGGAGGGGGGGGGGTCTAAAGGACCTATCACATTTCAGCAGGGGGACGAAAACAGCAGTGGAATATCTGAACAGGTCGAAATTTCAGAGTTCCGTCCATGCAGATTTTGCCGCCGAAGTTCTTTGTCAGACGATGTCTTTGCCATTGAACTGCCCTGTCTGTTGCCTTTGTGACATCACTGGGCACCAGATTTCTGATTGCATCTCTGATCCTTGCTAAACGATAGATCAAATAGAATAGAATAGGGCAGACTAAAATAAATGAAATAAAGTTTTAAAACTTTCTGCCAAAAATTATAAAATAGGAAATAAACCATAAATAGCATAGCATTAGAAAATAAAGCTAGTTTAAAAAAAAAAAAAAAACTAGCACAAAGAAAATAAAACTAGATTTGAACTAGGGACAAAATGGTGCAAGAGATCTAAGGAGAGCAATCTTGGTGACAGTGATGTCTTCGCCACTTACAAAGGCTTTGAGACATTGATTATGAGAGAGAGAGAGAGAGAGGAGAGAGAGAGAGAGGAGAGAGAGAGAGAGAGAGAGAGAGAGAGAGAGAGAGAGAGAGGAGAGGAGAGAGAGAGAGAGAGAGAGAGAGAGAGTCTTCATGTTTGGGACAGTGGTTATGAGGGAGTGTGACGTTTTTCTTTGGGACAGCGGTTTTTGAGGGGGAGTGACTTCATCTTTGGGACAGTGGTTTTTGAGGGGGAGTGACTTCATCTTTGGGACAGTGGTTTTGAGGGGGAGTGACTTCATCTTTGGGACAGCGGTTTTTGAGGGGGAGTGACTTCATCTTTGGGACAGTGGTTTTGAGGGGGAGTGACTTCATCTTTGGGACAGCGGTTTTTGAGGGAGAGTGACTTCATCTTTGGGACAGCGGTTTTTGAGGGGGAGTGACTTCATCTTTGGGACAGTGGTTTTGAGGGGGAGTGACTTCTTTGGGACAGTGGTTTTGAGGGAGAGTGACTTCATCTTTGGGACAGTGGTTTTGAGGGAGTGTGACTTCATCTTTGGGACAGTGGCACTGATGGAGAGTGACTTCATCTTTGGGACAGTGGCGCTGAGGGAGTTTGACTGTGTCACCTACTGGCATCTTTGCGACATTGGTTATGAAGGGGTGTGTGACTTCATCTTTGGGACAGTGGTTATGGAGGATTTTGACTCTGCCGTCTCCTCATATTTTCTAAACATTTCCTTCAGGTTTTTTTTTCCTTCCCGCTCTTTATTCCACACGGGTCCTATCCTGGTTAGACATCATGTGGATCACACAGGGGTTCTCTTCAGGAGCTCAAAGGTCAAAGAATGGACCGGCCTTGACATGGCTGTGTTGCTGCAAAAGGCAGCAGACAGACAGAGCAGCCTGGATAAAACTGTCGACCAACGCATCGGTCATCAAGGGACTGATGATAGGAGACCAGAAAGCGCCGCTGAAGTCCCACAGCATTCGGTGCTGTCACATCGCGTCCAACAAAAAAAGTAATTACGGTACCAATTCATTTTGTCTTCAACTCCCTGAGCTAGTGTCTGCCTTTGTACGATGTATTTCTTTATGTCTGTCGTCGACTTTGCCTGCTACTTTCTGTCTGTTCTTGCTTGTATGACTGTGGTTATTACTATCGTTTTTGTCTTTTCTGCTCGTCTTTCTCGGAGCCTGTTATTCATTTTGAAAATGCTTCATTACTAGTTGGTAGAATCTGTGTATTTTTCTTTTACTTGTTCATCTTTCCTGCCTGTCTCGGGCATGAAACTATGGAAAATAAAAAATAAAGATCACTACGAGATCACAGCAACAGGGGCCACAAAATGGTTTTAATTCTGTCAGTGTAGGTACACATGC
>CM060332.1:17975528-18003028 GCA_030674155.1 Stramonita haemastoma
GGTATTTCTTTATAATGAGATAGAATGTAAAGAGATGGGTTTTGGTGGGGTTAGGGGGGGGGGGAAGATTTGCATCACATATGTGAAAACAAAAAATGTATGTGAAAAACTAATGGTATCTGATTTTAAGTATAGCAGTGGATAAAATCTACCTTTATTTTGTTTTTCTTTTTTCTTTTAAATAACGAGATGGAATGTAGGATAATGTATAACATGTATAATGTATGTCCAGTTAGGTCTTATTTCTAGTTGTTGTTTTTTTTTTTGGGGGGGGTTGTGTTTTTTTACATCACATCAAATGTGAAAACAAAAATAGCTCGTGCCGTCATTGCCTGTGATATTGCCTGGCATAAGTTAAAAAAAAATGGTGGCAAACTTGTGTATTGATCCTCTGCTGGAAGATTGGTGGCAAATTTTACACCAACATATTTTACAAAAAATGTATGTAAAGACTAATGATATATGATTTTAAGAAGCAAAGTAGATGACATGTGTTTGTTTGGTTTTTTTTTTAAAAAGACTATAGGCTGAATGTAAAGATGTCCCATAACCTGTGTGGTCATAGGGAAGACTATATGTATGTGATTTATAGTACAGCAGTGTATATGATGTGCCTGTGTTTTTTGTTTTTCTTTTGTTTTTTGTTTTTTTAATGAGAAATTTTAGGAAAGATATATATGAAAGACTTTAGGTATATGATTTTAAAATATAGGAATGGAAAAATGTGGCAGTGTTTGTTGTTGTTGTTGTGTTGTTTTTTGTTTTTTTTTTGGGGGGGTTGGGGGGAAGGTTGGGTTTTTCGTTTTGTTTTGGTATTTCTTTATAATGAGATAGAATTAAAAAGATGGGTTTGGGTTTGTTTGTTTTTTTAGGGGGGGGGAGGGAGGTTTACATTACATCAAATGGGGAAAAAATGTATGTAAAAGACTAATGGTATCTGATTTTTAAGTATAGGAGTGGATAAAATGTAACCATTTTTTTGTTGGTTTTTTAAAGACTGAGATGAAATCTAAGTTGACAAGAAAAATGTAACATAATGCATAACAATGTATTAAGTCTGTTTAGGGAGATTTTTTTGTCTTTTCTTTAATATCTTTTTACATTACATCAAATGTGAAAACAAAACAGCTGGTGCTGTGATTTCCTGTGATATTGCCTGGCATAAGTTTGAATGATTGGTGGCAAATTTGTCTATTGATCTTCTGCTGGAAGATTGATGGCAAATTTTACACCACCATATTTTTACCAAAAAATTATGTAAAGGACTAATGATATATGATTTTAGAAATGAAAGGGGATTAAATGCGCCTGTTTGATTTTATTTTGTTTGTTGGTTTTTTTGTTTTTTTAAAGACTATAGTGATAAAAAAAAAAAAGGTGAGGTGTCCTGTAGCCTGTGTGGTAAGGGAAGACTATAGGAATATGATTGAAAGTATAGCAGTGGATATAATGTGCCTGTGTTTGTTTTTTTTTTTTGGGGGGGTTGTTTGTTATTAAGAAAATGAGATGTTTTACAAAAGATGTATATGAAAGATTTTAGGTATATGGTTTTAAAATAGGAGTGGATAAAATTTGACAGTGGTGTGTTGTTGTTTGTTGTTTGTTTGTGTTTTTTTTAGGGGAAATGTTTGTTTTTGTTTTTGTTTTAGTATTTCTTTATAAAGAGATAAAATGTAAGTAGATAGGTTTGGGGTTTTGGGGTTGTTTGGGGGTTTGTTGGGGGGTTTTGTGGGGGGATGGGTTACATCACATCAAATGTGAAAACATACTGTATATCTTGTGGTGTGTAAAATGTGCCTGCAAGGATTTTTTTTAGTTATCAAATTTAGAGAGACTAGAAAATTGTAATGATCTGTATAATGGTGTGGAAAGTGTGTGGGGAGAAGGGGACTTTTGTCTTATCTAGCCAAATATGAGATAAATTGCAAACCTGGTGATGTGATAACTATTTTTATTGGGTAAAATAGCTTGAGTTGATGTTGGTGGCAAATTTGTGTATTGATCTTCAGCTGGAAGATTGATGGCAGATTTTACACCAACATATTATACAAAAGATGTCTATGAAAGGCTTCAGGTATATGGTTTTAAATATAGGACTGGATAAAATGTGCCAGAGGGTTATTTTGTTTTTCTTTTGTTTGTTTTGGATTTTTTTATAATGAGAGAAAATGTAAATTGACAAGGAGACTATTGCATTTTGTATAATGGTGGAAAAACGAAGTCCAGAGAGGTTTTCAAATGTGAAAACAAAATCAGACCTGGTCCTGTAATTGCCATTAATATTGCCTGGCATGACTTTAAATGATGTTGGTGGCAAATTTGTGTATTGATCTTCTGCTGGAAGATTGATGGCAGATTTTACACCAACACATTTTACAAAAGATGCATATGAAAGACTTCAGGTAAATTATTTTAAGTATAGGAGTGGATAAAATGTGCCAGTATTGTTGTTTTTTTAGGGGGAGGGGATACATTTTTTTTGTTGGGGGGGGGGGGGGTATTTTTCATGAGACACAATGTAAAAAGATGGATTTTTCGGGGTTATGGACTGTTGTTTATTTTGTTTGGCTTTTTTTGTTTGTTTTTAGGGGGGGGGGGGGGGTTACATCACATAAATGTGAAAACAAAACATGTATGTGAAAGACTAATGGTTTCTGATTTTAGGCATATGAGTGGATAAAATGTGCCCATTTTTTGTTTGGTTGGTTTGGGGGGGGGGGGGGGGGGGGGGGGTTATTTTGGACTAATCAGATGAAATGTAAATTGACAAGAAAAATGTAGCATGTTGTATATCATATATAAAGTGCCTCTAGGGGGTGTTTTTTATCCTTTTTTTTTCTTTTTAATTTTCTTTTCCATCACATCAAATGTGAAAACAAAAACAGAGCTGGTGCTGTGAATTCCTGTGATATTGCCTGGCATGAGGTTAAGAAATTGGTGGCAAATTTGTGTATTGATTTTCTGGTGGAAGATTGATTGCAAATTTTACACCAACATATCTTACCCCAAAAGTATGTAAAAGACAAATGATTGTATGATTTTAAGAATGAAAGTAGATGAAATGTGCCTGTTTATGTTTTTATTTTGTTTGTTTGTTTTTTAAATGAGAAAAAAATGTATGTGAAAGACTAATGGTATCTGATTTTAAGTATAGAAGTGGATAAAATGTATTCATGTTTGTTTGTTTTTTGGGGGGGGGGGGATTTGTTTGTTGGGTTTTTTTTGGTTTTTTGTTTGTTGTTTTGGGGGGTGTTGTATTTGAATAATGAGATGAAATTTAAATTGACAAGAAAACTGTAGCATGTTGTATAATGGTGTATAAAGTGTGTCCAGGGAGGGTTTTTTTTCTCTTTTAGTCCTTTTTTAAAAAAAATGTACATCACATCAAATATGAAAACAAAAACAGCTGGTGCTGTGATTGCCTATGATATTGCCTGGCATGAGTGTAAATGATGTTGGTGGCAAATTTGTGTATTGATCTTCTGCTGGAAGATGGATGGCAAATTTTATGGCAACACATTTTTCCAAAAAAAAATGTGTAAAGGACTAATGATATATTATTTTAAGAATGAAAGGGGTTGAAATGTTCCTGCTTTTTTTTAAGACTATAGGTTACAAAAATATATTTTTAAAAAAGGTAAAGGTATCCCATAACCTGTGTGGTCTAGGAAAGACTATGGGTATATGATTTAAAGTATAGCAGTGGATATAATGTGCCTGTGCTTATCTTTTGGTTTGTTTTTAAACAAGATATTTTACAAAATATGTATATGAAAGACTTTAGGTATATGATTTTAAATATAGAAGTGGATAAAATGTGCCAGTGGTTTTTTTGTTTGTTTGTTTGTTTTGGTTTTGGTTTTTTTTGTTTTTGGTTGGGGTTTGTTTGAATTTTTTTTTTTTTTTTGGGGGGGGGGGTCATTTTGTTTTTGCTTTAGCATTTCTCTATAAATAGAACGTAAATAGATGGGTTTCTGGGTTTGTTTGCTTTTTAGGGGGGGGGGGGGGGGGGTTACATCACATCAATGTGAAAACAAATGGATGTGAAAGACTAATGGTATCTGATTTTAAGTATAAGGAGTGAATAAAATATACCCTTGTTTGTTTTTGTTTGTTTTTTTTGGGGGGAGGGGGGTTAATCATGAGTTGAAATGTAAATTGACAAGAAAAATGTATAACCATGTATAAGCTGTCTAGGGAGGTCTTTTCTCTTTTCTTTATTTTTTTTGTTTACATCACATAAATGTGAAAACAAAAACAGCTGGTGCTGTGATTGCCTGTGATATTGCCAGGCATGAGTTTAAATAATTGGTGGCAAATTTGTGTATTGATCTTTTTCTGGAAGATTTGATGGCAAATTTTACACCTATTTTACCCAACATTATGTCAAGGACGAATGATATATGATTCTAAGAATCAAAGCAGATGAAATGTGCCCGTTAGTTTTTATTTTGTTTGTTGGGTGGTGGTTCTTTTTTTTTAAAGACTATAGGTTAAAATAAAAGGGTAAAGGTGTCCAATAACCAGTGTGGTTGTAGGGGAGACTGTGGGTATATGATTTAAAGTATAGTAATGGATATAATGTGCCTGTGGTTTTTTGTTTTTCTTTTGGTTCTTTTTAAATAATGAGATATTTTACAAAAGTCCTATATGAAAGACTTTAGGTATATGATTTTAAAATATAGGAGTGGAAAAAAATATGCTAGTGTTTTTGTTTGGGGGGGGGGGGGATTGTGTATTTTTGAAGGGTGGTATTTCATTATAATGAGATAGAATTAAAGAGATAGGGTTTGTTTGGGGTTTTTTGGGGGGTGGGGAAAGGTTTACATCACATCAAATGTGAAAACAAAAAATGTATGTGAAAGACTTCAGGTATTAATTTTAAGTATAGGAGTGGATAAAATGTGCCAGTGTTTTTGGGGGGGGAGGGTTTTGTTTTGTTTTGGTATTTAGAGATGGGGGGGGGTTTGGTTTTTTGTTTGTGTGTGGGGGTTTGTTTGCTTTGTTTTGTTGGGTTTTTGTGAATGGGGATGGGGGTTACATCACATCAAATGTAAAAACAAAAAATGTAGTAAAAGACTATTGGTATCTGATTTTATAGGAGTGGAGAAAATGTACTCATGTTTTGTTGTTGTTGTTGTTGTTGTTGTTGTTTTTTGGAGGGGGGGTTGGGGTTTTCTTTCTTTTTTTTTTCAATAATGAGATGAAATGTAAATTGACAAGAAAAATGTAGCATGTTGTATAATTGGTGTATAAAGTGCCTCAGAGGTTTTTTTCTCTTTTTTCTTTTTAATTTTATTTTATATAACATCAAATGTGAAAACAAAACAGCTGGTGCTGTGATTGCCTGTGATATTGCCTGGCATGAGTTTAAATAATTGGTGGCACATTTGTGTGTTGATCTTCTGCTGGAAGACTGATGGCAAATTTTACACCAACATATTTTACAAAAAATATATGTTAAAGACTAATGATGTATGATTTTTAAAATAAAAGGGAGAATGAAATGTCTTTTTTTGTTGTTGTTTATTTTTTAAGACTATAGGTTAAAAAAAAAGGTAAAGGTGGCCCATAACCTGTGTGGTCTTAGGAGGCTATAGGTGTATGGTTTAAAGTATACCAGTGGATATAATGTGCCTGGTTTTTGTTTTTCTTTTGGTTTGCTTTTAAATAATTAGATAATTTTACAAAAGATATATATGAAAGACTTTAGGTGTAATGATTTTAAAATATAGGAGTGGAAAACGTGTGCCAGTGTTTTTGTTTGGGGTTTCTTTGTTTGTTGGTGTTGGTTTGTTGTTGTTGTTGTAGGTTGGAGTTGTTTTTTGTTTGTTTATTTTTTTTTGGGGGGTTGGTATTTCTTTATAATGATATAGAAGTAGATGGGCTTTGGGGTTTGTTTGTTTTTTTGTGGGTTTTTTTGGGGGGGTTGTTTGGTGGTGTGTGTTGTTGTTTTTTTGGGGGGCAAGGTTTATGTCACATCAAATATGAAAACAAGAAATGTATGTGAAAGACTTCAGGTATATGATTTTAAGTATAGGAGTGGATAAAATGTGCCAGTGTTTCGTTTGTTTGTTTTGGGGATTGTTGTTGTGTTGTTGTTGTTTGGGGGGAGGGGGTTCTTGTTTTGTTTGGGTATTTTTTCTTATAATGAGATAGATCAAGAGATGGGTTTTGGGGTTTTGTTTTTTTTTGTTTGTTTGTTTGCTTTGTTTTCTTGTTTTTTTTGTGAATGGGGAGGGGGGGTTACATCACATCAAATGTAAAAACAAAAAACGTATGTGAAAGACTAATGGGATCAAATTTTATAGGAGTGGGTAAAATGTGCTCATTGGGTTTTTTTGGGGGGGTTGTTTGTTTCCTTTTTTCATTTGTTTGTGGTTGTTTTTGTTGTTGTTGTTGTTGTTTTTTTGGGGGGTTGATAATAAGATTAAATGTAAATTGACAAGGGAAATGTAGCATGCTGTATAATGGTGTATTAAGTGTATCCAGGGAGGGTTTTTTCTCTTTTTTTCTTTTTCATTTATTTTACATCACATCAAATATGAAAACAAAAACAGCTGGTGCTGTGATTGCCTGTGATATTGCCTGGCATAAGATTAAATAATTGGTGGCAAATTTGTGTATTGATCTTCAGCTGGAAGATTTGATGGCAAATTTTACACCAACATATTTACCCCAAAATGACAAAGGACTAATGATGTATGTTTTAAGAATCAAAGTGGATGAAATGTGCCTTTTAAAAGATTTTGTTTGTTAGGTTGGGGTTTTTTTTTTCAAAAAGACTATAGGTTAAAAAAATAATACTAATAAAAAAAAAAAAAAAAATAATAATAATAATAATAATAATAATAATAATAATAATGAATAATAATAATAAGGTGTTCCATAACCTGTGGTTGTAGGGAAGACTATAGGTATGATTTAAAGTTAGTAGGGGATATAATGTACCTGGTTTTTTTTGTTTTGTTTTTCTTTTGGTTTGTTTTTAAATGAGATATTTTGCAAAAGATGTATATGAAAGACTTTAGGTATATGATTTTTAATATAGGAGTGGATAAAATGTTCCAGTGGTTTTGTTTGTTTGTTTGTTGTTGTTGCTGTTGTTTTGGGGGGGGTTGTTTTGTTTTTTTCTTGGTGTTTTTTATAATGAGATAAAATTAAAGAGATGGGTTTAAGGTTTTTTTGTTTTGTTTTTTTGGCGGGGTGGTTTACATCACATCAAATGTGAAAACAAAAAATGTATGTCAAAGACTAATGATATCTGATTTTAAGTATAGAAGTGGATAAAATGTGCCCATGCTTTTTTTTCTTTTTTCTTTAATAATGAGATGAAATGTAAATTGACAAGAAAAATGTAGCATGTTGTATAACATATATAAAGTATGTCCAGGGAGGGCTTTTTCTCTTTTCTTTAAATTATTTTTTTACATCACATCAAATGTGAAAACAAAACAGCTGGTGCTGTGATTGCCTGACACAGTTTAAATAATTGGTGGCAAATTTGTGTATTGATCTTCTGCTGGAAGATTGATGGCAAATTTTACACCAACATATTTTCCAAGAAATGTATGTAAAAGACTAATAATATGTGATTTTAACAAGCAAAGTAGATGAAATGTCCCTGTTTGTGTTATTTTGTCGTGTGTTGTTGTCTATTAAAATACAAAAGATGCATGATTTAAACTATGAGTGGATAAAATGTGCCTGTGGGTTTTTTTTGGGTTTTTTTTTCTTTTGGGTTTTTTTTAATAAATAATTAGATGAAATTGACAAGAAAAATGTAACATTTTGTATAATGGTGTAGAAATGTGCCAGTGTTTGGGGTTTTTTGTTTTTGGTTTGGTTTTTTTTTATAATAAGATAGAATGTAAAGAGATGGGGGGTTGGGGTTTTTTGTTTTTGTTTTGTTGTTGATGGGGTTTTTTTGGGGGGGTTACATCACATCAAATGCAAAAAAATTGTATTTGAAAGACTAATGGTACCTGATTTTAAATACAGTATTAGAAATTTACCCATATTTTTGTGAGGTTTTTTTGGGGGAGGGTGGTTGTTGTTGTTGTTGTTGTTGTTGTTGTTGTTGAATGATATGAATTGTAAATTGGCAAGAAAAATGTAGCATGCTGTATAAGGGTGTAGAAAGTGTGTCCATGGAGGGATTTTTTTTCTTTTTGTCCTTTTCCAAAAAAAAAAATTTACATCACATGAAATGTGAAAACAAGAACAGCTGGTGCTGTGATTGTCTGTGATATTGCCTGGCATGAGTTTAAATAATTGGTGGCAAATTTGTGTATTGATCTTCAGCTAGAAGATTGATGGCTAATTTTACACCAACATATTATACTAAAAAAAATTATGTAAAGACTAATGATAAATGATTTTAAGAATAAAAGGGGATTAAATGTTGTCTGTTTTTATTTTGTTTTTTTAAAAGGCTATAGGTAAAAAAAATTTAGGTAAGTGTCCCATAACCTGTATGGTTGTAGGGAAGATTATAGGTATATGATTTAAAGTATAGTAGTGGATATAATGTGCCTGTGGTTTTTTTTGTTTTTCTTTTGGTTTGTTTTTAAATGAGATATTTTACAAAAGATTATATGGAAGACTTTAGGTATAATTTTAAAAATAGGAACTGATAAAATATGCCAGTGTTTTTGTTTGGGGTGTGTTTGTTTGTTTGTTTGTGGTGTTTTTTTTGGGGGGAGTGGTTGTTTTGTTTTGGCATTTCTTTATAATGAGATAGAATTAAAAAGATGGGTTTGGGTGGTTTTTTCAAGGGGGGGGAGGTTACATCACATCAAATGTGAAAAAAATGTATGTGAAAGACATCATATATGAATTTAAGTATAGGGAATGATCAAATGTGCAATGTTGTGTTTTGTTTGTTTGGACTTTTTTCATGGTTTTTTGTTGTTGTTTTGTTGTTGTTTTTTTTGTTTTTTTTTTTTTTTGGGGGGGTTGTTTCTTGTTTGTTTTGGTTTTTTTTTATAATGAGTAGAATGTAAAGAGATGGGGTTTGGGGTTTGTTTGTTTTTGTTGTTTTGTTGTTTTTGTCTTTTTGTTTTGTTGGGTTTTTTGTGAATGGGGAGTGGGGTTACATCACATCAAATGTAAAAAAAACAATTGTACCTGAATGACTATTGGTATCTTATTTTATAGGAGTGGGTAAAATGTGCCCTTTTTTTTGGGGGGGTGAGGGGGTTGTTTTTTTAATCAATTATGAAATGAATAGCAAAGCTAGTCATGTAATTGCTATTTTTATTGAGTAAATGACTTGAATTGATGTTGGTGGCAAATTTGTGTATGGATCTTTGCTGGAAGATTGATGGCAGATTTTACACCAATATAGTTCACAAAAGATGTATACGAAAGACTTCAGGTGTATGATTTTTAAGTATAGGAGTGGATAGAATGTGCCATGTTTGGTTTTTTTGGGGTTTGTTTTTGCTTGTTTTGGTATTTTAATTTATGAGATAGAGTGTAAACAGATAGGGGGAGTTTTGTTTTGCTGGGGTTGTGGGGGGGGGGGGGTCTTTGTAGTGGTTGTTGTTGTTTTTGTTTTGTTTTGTTGTTGTTTTCAGTGGGGGGGGGGTGTTTGCAACATCAATATGAAAGTAAATTGTATGTGAAGATAATGGTATCTGTTTAAGTATAGGGGGTATGGCAGTTTTTTATGTTGGGGGTTTCTTGGGTTTTTTTATAATGGTGAAAGTAATTGACGAAAATGTAGCTAATGTATACAGTAAAGTGTGTCCAGTGAGGCTTTTTTCTTTTTTTTTTTTTTTTTTTTTTTTTTTTACATCACATCAAATGTGAAAACAAAAACAGCTGGTGCTTTTTGACTGCCTTGATATTGCCTGGCATGAGTTTTAATGATGTGGCGGCAAATTTGTGTGTGATCTTTTGCTGGAAGATTGATGGTAAATTTTACACCAACATATTTTACAAAAAACTATGTAAAATACTAATGATATATGATTCTAAGAATCAAAGTGAAGTGTTCCATTTGTTTTTATTTTGTTTGTGGTGGTTGTTGTTTTTTAAGACTATAGGTATATGATTTAAAGAGTAGCAGTGGCTATAATCTGCCTGTGGGTTTGTTTTTTGTTGGGGGTTTTCTTTTGTTTGTTTTAATATAATTAGATGAAAATAAATTAACAAGAAAAATGAAGCAATTCTATATTGATGTAGAAAGTGAGCAGATATTTTTTTTATTTTTTAATTTTTTGAATATTACAGCAAATGTATAAAAAAAAAATAATAAAAAGAGAAGAAGAAGAAAAAGAATCTGGTGCAGTGATTGCCATTGTATTGCCTGGTATGAGTTTAGATGTTGGTAGCAGGTCTGTGTACTGATCTTCTGCCAGAAGATGCAGATTTTACACCAACACATCTTCATGCTATATGTCTTGTGGTGTGTAAAATGTGCCTGTGAATTGCTTTTCTTTTTTGAATTTATGAAATGTAGAGTGGCTAGAAAAAATGTAAGGGTCTGTAAATGGTCTGGAAAGTATGTTGGGAGAAGGGGTCTTTTGTCTTTTCCAACCAATCATGAAATGAATAGCAAACCTTGTGATGTGATGCTATTTTTATTGAGTAAAATGACTTGAGTTGATGTTGGTAGCAAATTTGTGTATTGATCTTCTGCTGGAAGATTGATGGCAGATTTTACACCAACATAGTTACTAAAGATGGATATGAAAGACTTCAGGTCTATTGATTTTTAAGTATAGGAGTGGATAACATGTGCCAGTGTTTGGGTTGGGTTTTTTTGTTGATTTTTTACAATGAGATAGAATGTAAAGAGATGGGGAGGGGTGGGATTTTTTTTTTGAAGGAGGGGGGGGGGGGGGGCTACATTACATCAAATGTGAAAAAAATGTATGTGAAAGACTAATGGTTCTGATTTTAAGTCTAGGAGTGGATAAAATGTACCATGTTTGTTTGGGGTTTGTTTGGGGTTTGTTGTTGGTTGTGTTGTTGTTTTTTTGGGGGGGGATTTGTTTGTTGTTTGGGTTTTTTGGAGGAGGTTGTTGTGGTTGTATTTGAATACTGAAATGAAATGTAAATTGACAAGAAAAATGTACCATGTTGTATAAAGGTGTATAAAGTGTCTAGGGAAGGTTTTGTTCACTTTTTGTCCTTTTTAAATTTTTTTTATATCGCATCAACTGTGAAAACAAAACAGAGCTGGTGCTGTGATTGCCTGTGATATTGCCGGGCCTGGGTTTAAATAATTGGTGGCAAATTTGTGTATTGATCTTCTGCTGGAAGATTGATGGCAAATTTTACACCAACATATTTTACAAAAATATATGTAAAAGACTAATGATGTATGATTTTAAAGATAAAAGGGAATGAAATGTCTGTTTTTATTTTGTTTGTGGTGGGGGGGTGGTGGTTTAAGACCATAGGTAAAAAAAAATATTTTAAAAAAGGTAGGTGTCCATAACCTGTGTGGTCGTAGGGGGACTATAGGTGTATGATTTAAAGTATACCAGTCGGTATAATGTGCCTGTATTTTTTGTTTTTCTTTTGGTTTGTTTTTAAGAGAGATATTTTACAAAATATGTATATGAAAGACTTTAGGTGTATGATCTTAAATATGGGAGTGGAAAAAATGTGCCAGTGTGTTTGTTTGGGGTTTCTTTGTTATTGTTGTTGGTTTGTTGTTGTTGTTGGGTTTTGTTTTGTTTGTTTGTTGTTGTTGTTGTTTTTTGGGGGGGTTGTTTTGGTATTTCTTTATAATGATATAGAAGTAAAGAGATGGGTTTTTGGGTTTGTTTTGTTTGTTTGTTGTTGTTGTTGTTTTTGGGGGGTGAGGTTTACATCACATCAAATGTGAAAACAAGAAATGTATGCAAAAGACTTCAGGTATGATTTTAAGTATAGGAGTGGATAAAATGTGCCAGTGTTTTGTTTGTTTGTCGTTGTTGTTGTTGTTTTGGGGGTGTTGGGGTTGTTGGGGTTTTTTTTGTTTTGTGTTTTTTTTTTGGGGGGGGGTTCTTGCTTTTGTTTTGGTATTTTTCTTATAAATGAGATAGAATGTAAAGAGATGGGTTTGGGGGGGGGGGGGGTTTGTTTGGGGTTTTTTTTTTGTTTGCTTTGTTTTGTTGGGGTTTTTTGTGAATGGGGATGGGGGTTACATCACATCAAATGTAAAAACAAAAAATGTATGTGAAAGACTACTGTTATCAGATTTTATAGGAGTGGGTAAAATGTGCTCATGGGGGGCTTTTTGTTTCTTTTTTTCTTTCTTTTTTTTTTCCAATAATGAGATGAAATGTAAATTGACAAGGATAATGTAGCATATTGTATACTGGTGTGTTAAGTGTCTGGGGAGGTTTTTTTCTTTTTAATTTTATTTACATAGATCAAAATGAAAACAAACCAGCTGGTGCTGTGATTGCCTGTGATATTGCCAGGCATGAGTTTAATTAAATAATTGGTGGCGAATTTGTGTATTGATCTTCTGCTGGAAGATGATGGCAAATTTTACACCAACATATTTTACCCCAAAAAATATGTAAAAGACTAATGATATATGATTTTAAGAATGAAAGGGGATTAAATGTGCCTGTTTTTTTGTTTGTTGGGTTTTTTATTTTAAAAGACTATGGTAAATTTTGTTTTTTTAAAGGTAAAGGTGTCCCAAACTGTGATTGTAGGGAAGACTATAGGTATATCATTTTTAAAGTGTAGCAGTGGATATAATGTGCCGTTTTTTTGTGTTTTTTTTCTTTTTGTTTGTTTTTAAATGAAGGGATATGTTACAGAAGATGTATATATAAAAAATTTTGGTATCTGATTTTAAATATAGGAGTGGATAAAAAAATGTACCAGTGAAATTTTTTTGTATGTGTGTTTGGCTTTGTTTGTTGGTGGTTTTTTGTTCGTTTTTTGTTGTTGGTGTTTTTTTTTGGGGGGGTTGTTTTTGTTTTGGTATTTTTTTATAATGAGATAGAATGTAAAGAGATGGGTGTCATATTGTTGTGGGGGTTTTTTGGGGGGGAGGTTTACATCACATCAAATGTGAAAACAAATGTATGTGAAAGACAAATGGTATCTGATTTTTAAGTATAGGAGTGGATAAAATGTGCCCATGCTTTTTTTTTTTTTTTTTTTTTTGAATATGAGATGAAATATGGGGATGGGGTCCTTTTCTAAAATCACATCAAATGATCTGCAATTTTTGTTTCTTTTTAATTATAAAGAACTGTTAGAGTGCAATTGCTTATTGTATAGAAAAAGCGTAATTGCTTACAAAAAAACTATGAATTTATGTGTTTTTAAATTCATAAAATAAATTCTACTGTAAGAAAAGTCTGTGTCTTGGCAACTTTGGGTCAGAATGCTTGCATGGTGGGGGAAGAGGTGCATGTGTGTTTTCATCTTTCTATTTAAATGACTTTCATCTATGTCTTGTCCAAGTGTGTGTGTGTGTGTGTGTGTGTGTGTTGTGTGTGTGTGTGTGTGTGTGTGTGTGTGTGTGTGTGTGTGTGTGTGTGTGTGTGTGGGGAAGTCAAAATAAAGGATACTGTCCAATTTCCCCAAAAATCAAATTGTCTCAGGGCTTGAAAATTAACTCATAGAAATTTCTGGAGGACAAACAAATGCAATTTTTCAATTATCCCCCAATTATTTGAGAGACCCCAGATTTCTAAAACCATAACTCAAAATGGGTTGAATTTGGCAATCACACAATTTAAAGAAAACTTTGAATGTTCATCAAGCGACCAGAGTAGTCGAGTATTACAAACACTCCTTTCTTGTTCACCATCAAGATTGATCATGCTGTGCAGAATGGACAGTTTAGTTGAATGTGAAACTTGTATTTCCTGGTCTCCAAAATACTATTTCTCTTTGAATGTATAAGGCCTACATCCACGCCCCCCCTCCCAAACAAATTATTATCTTATGTTCATTTTCTGCTAAAAAGTTGAAGAAAAATATTGCACTCCCCACCCCCCTCACAATTAAATGAACATAAGAAGAGGTGGCAGGATAGTTAAGACATTCACCTGCCTAACAAGTGAACCCGTGAGGTTCTGAGTTCGATTCCTAGCCTCGCCCTTTCTTCCCAGTTGATGGGAAAATCAACTGAATGTCAGTCCTTCAGATGATATTATAAACCAGGCCCTGGTAAATAAATCTTGCACACAAGTTAAACCCATCCCGCCTTTCGGATAAGTATATTATTTTGTGCTGGTAGGAACAGAGGAGTATGCTTTTTGTGCCGGTAGGAACAAATGATAAATTGTTTAAAAAATGCATGCATACCGATATGTTTACACACCATCCCTGAAGCCGGAATGCAGCTACCTTAATGGCAGCAGGAGGGAGGGGACAGTCACATATGCAAAAATCTCACCATTGGTGAACTCTTGGAGCACTGGCCTTTATACTTTGAGACAGACAACAAGAATGCGAATGCAATCTAAATGCAGCCACCTATACTGGCATTGCTAATAATTCTTAGGTGGAAAGATTTCACAAGTCCCATTGCCTCCCTCTCCCCACCCCCCCCTCTCTACCTCCCACCCCATCTCTTTTCCAGTCTGCCTGCCTCCTGGCTTTTCAATCTTCGCCTCTGGCGACAACTGTGCCCTGATCTCTAAAGCAACCAGCACATGACTGTTAAGGTGTGAGACCCATGGAAATAAGCAGATCTAGCCTACTATGCCTGCAAGCAAGTAGTAGCCTGGTTGGGCAGGGTAGGGTAGGGTAGGGTCTAGGGCTCTAGGCCTATCTTAGTATCTATCTACCTAACCTGGTGGTGCAGTGTAGAGCACTGGGTCAAAGAACCAGAGCCTTATTTGTGAAATCGAGGTGCCCATCGGCATTCACTATTGTGTGAGATTGTGGAAGGAGGTCCTCATCAGAGACACAGAGAGACAGACAGACAGGCAGGCAGGCAGGCAGCAGGCAGGCAGGCAGGCAGGCAGACAGGAAGGCAGGCAGAAGTCTAGGTGCCCATTGACATTTGTTATTGTGTAAGATTGTGTAAAGTGGTCCTTATCAGAAACACAGAGAGACAGACAAATCATCATTATTATTGTTTTCATCTTTATCATTATTGTTGCTGCTGCTGCTATCATCACTGTAACTGTTATCATCAATCACTATCATTTCTATAGCTTGATAATTCGTGTTTCAGTGTTTCTATAAATGGTAAGTTAAATGAATCTCTGATTTCCCCCTTGAAGACCGACACTGGTGTCAAGAGAAGTAGTTACTTAAGTCTTCAGGTTTTTTCCCCTAGCTTGGGTTTCTTCCCTTCCTTTGTGAGGAGTGTGTCTTTATTTACTCTTTCATATCAAAGATAATGGAATAAGCACTCATACTTTTTTTTAATATCCAGTCCCCGTGTATGCACTTTTGTAAATCTTGTTATCCGTTCCCACCGGCACACAATGGCCTATTCTTACGGAAAGCAGAACAGGAATCGGATTTAACATGTGGGCGAGATGCTCTTCACGCGTTTGCACATGGGCGCCTTGGTTTATCGTTTCATCTGAAGGACTTTTGGGGAGAGTGGAGTCGACACTGATGTTAACTCTGTGTGTGTGTGTGTGTGTGTATGTGTGTGCCAGCCTGCATGCATGCGTGCATGCGTGCGTGTGTGTGTCTATCTGTGCGGGAGTGTACAGGGGTGGGGGGGGGGGGGAGGGGCAGGGAATTGTTTTATTTGGAGGATAATGGAATAGGCACAATGTACTTTTTTTTTACATCCAATCCCCATGTGTATGCAGTTTTGAAATTTTTTGTCATCTGTATCTGTTCCCTCCTGCACACAATGGCCTACTCTTCTGAAAAGCAGAACAGGTTTTAACCCCCCCTCTCCCCCCCCTCCCCCAGCAATGCCATAGTGAAGTTTGCAAATCGCATTTAGTGCACGTATAAGAGAGTTGTCCCTGGTAAAATTCTGAGAAAAAAACACTCTCTTAGGGAAACAAATAAACATGCAAATAGCATTATAAATTAATTGGTAGTACCACTCGTGTGCATATGCATGCACACACACACACACACACACACACACACACACACACACACACACACACGCATGCACACGCCCGCCCGCTCGCATGCATGCACACACACACACACACACACACACACACACACACACACCACACACAACACACACACACATACATTGAATAATTCAAGAGTTTAATCAAATTATTGCATGAATATTCAGTGCCATATCTCCGGCCAAATTTCATACACACATAAATACAATATTTCAGCACATAACAGTGCATGAGAAAAACAGACATACTGGAATTTTTCCACATTTTGCAATTTTGCAACCTTACCATATTATGAAATCACTAAAAAAAAATATAAAAAAAATAAAAATTTGAATACATTTAATCATTCTGAAGTAGTTGTTATTTGAATGTTAAAATTTCACCTGTGGCCATTTTGCAGAAAATCAAATATAAAGTTTTCATATTTCTAAAGCTTTTTTTTTTTTTTTTTTTTTAAACAAATAGGTCTCAAAAACGTCTAAACAAGTACTGACAGCAATTCAGGATTGAATTTTACACTGATACTTTGCGTATATAACAGAAAAGGCTTTACAAAACCTTACAACTGTATTCATAAACAGAAATGTGGTACGTTCTGGGTTGGTGATGCTTTGTCACTGTAGCTCTCAGTCAGCTGTGGGACTTGTGTTGGTTTTTGCCCCCTACAGTGTCAATCACATATTTGCATTACTCATGAAAAATAGTTTATAATGCATGCTCACATTTACTCTTTTTTCACATTAGACACACAATGTTACAGCAACAGAGAATTCATGGGCATAAGTCAAGTTACGGCAACTCCCAAAATCCATTGCTGTACATACACCCCTCTGTCCTGTATCAGAGGCCAAAATAGGTGAAAAATCTACCGGTTAGAGCTTTGCTGTTCATGATCTTACAGCAACCGACAGAATGGGTTCCACTTCTACCACTACTACCATCCTCTACTACTACTAATACTACAACTGCTATTTAGTATTACTAATACTCCTACTCCTGCTGCTGCTGCTGCTGCTGCTGCTGCTGCTGCTACTCTACTACTGCTACTATTACACTGCTATTGCCACTTTGTGCTGGCAAGAACTGAAAACAAAAATAAAAAATGCATGCCCACTGCAGATGCGGCTACCTTAATGGTGGGCCAAAAAACAGTTGCATACATAAAAAATATCACTATTGGTCAACCTTGGAAGATCTAGCCAAGGGACAAAAAAAAAAAAAAAAAAAAGCAAACGAATAAAAAAAGTTCTGACGTTTCTTCATGGGGAAATATCCCCTGGAATAGCAAAACAGACTGCAAAATGCTCCCCCACTTCATGTCAGGCCCCACCTTCAACACCAAAACCAAAGGCCACTACTAGTATTCCCCCATTGTTGTCATGGTCACATTTCCACACAAAGCCACACCATGCCCCAATCATTGGCTGACATCATATTTCATCATAAAAAGCAAAACGAACAACAACAAACAAAAACCAAAACAGCCAAACAATTTAAATTCATAGCAAAAATTACCGAAAAATACCAACAAAAAGAATGCGCAAACTCCCCCTCATTCAACCCCCCCCCCCCCCCCCCCCCCCAATCCCCCATTCAAATTCACGCACCCTAGACATATGTATGAAGGTAAAGGGTAAAGGTAAAGGGTAATGGTAAAGGTTTTAAAGGTAAAGGTTTAGACATATGTATACAAAAGATTAATTCAAGTGATACAATAGAATCATTTACCAAATCCATAGGGAAAAGCCCTTACAAGTGATCTATGAATGGAAATGAAAAAAAGAAAATGACAAAAAAGAAATACACAAAAAAGGGCAGGGGGAGACGAAGTATGAAATTTTAAAAAAAAGAAAAAACAAAAACAAAACGAAAAAACAAAAAAAGAAATACACAAAAAGGGCAGGGGGGGGCGGGGGGGGGGGGGGGGTGAGAAAGTAAAAATCAAAGAAAATGACAGAAAAGAGGACTTTTTAGCACAAAATTGAAAATCGCTACAAGGTGCAGAGACTGTCAAACTGAAAGAACCTTCACATCTCTGAGGGGTGCAAAGCTACCCCTTTTTTTCCCTCAGATTTCCACTACACCTTCAGTTGTAGAAAACAGAGACAGTGACAGAAGAGAGAGACTAAACTTCCATCACGCAGTCTCCATTACGTGGAAACACTACTGTCTATACCGAAAAAATTCTTAGCTGACAGCATCAAAAGAATAGTGAAGCTACCCTTTTTTTTTTTTATCCCCCTCCAAT
The DNA here is from genome assembly GCA_030674155.1 of Stramonita haemastoma. NCBI lineage: Eukaryota > Metazoa > Mollusca > Gastropoda > Neogastropoda > Muricidae > Stramonita > Stramonita haemastoma. Next base: position 17,993,814 of record CM060332.1, read on the forward strand.
GTTTTTCCACATACTCAGTATCAGTTTTCAAAGGAGATAGAAAAGAGGATATTTCTAGCACATCATCTAAGAAGGCAGAGACAAGTATCTATGCTAAGAGGAGTACCTCAGACAGGTGTGAGGCTACTTTTTCAAGCTTAAAACTGAGCTGTCTGTCAGTCCTCAGAAACAAAGGGAGTGATAGAAAAGAGGACGTTTCCAGTGAATGATCTCCGCATGGTGGAGATAGTCAGAGATAGTGGACCTATACTCAAAGAGTATCTCCATGAGACACAACCTTGCCCCTTCTACTTCAAATTCTCCGTACACTGATACAACACTGCCCTTTCTACTTCAGATTCTCCGTACACTGATACAACACTGCCCTTTCTACTTCAGATTCTTAACACTGATACACACTGCCCTTCTATTTCTACTTCAGATTCTCCGTACACTGATACAACACTGCCCTTTCTACTTCAGATTCTACAACCTGCCCTGCCCTTTCTACTTCAGATTCTCCGTACACTGATACAACACTGCCCTTTCTACTTCAGATTCTCCGTGCAGTTTGCACTAATACAACACTGCCCTTTCTACTTCAAATTCTCCATGCACTGATACAACACTGCCCTTTCTACTTCAAATTCTCCATGCACTGATACAACACTGCCCTTTCTACTTCAAATTATCCGTGCATTATACAACACTGCCCTTTCTACTTCAAATTCTCCGTACACTGATACAACACTGCCCTTTCTACTTCAGATTCTCCGTACACTGATACAACCTGCCCTTTCTACTTCAGAATTCTCCATGCATTTATGCACTGATACTACAACACTGCCCTTTCTACTTCAAATTCTCCGTGCATTGATACAACACTGCCCTTTCTACTTCAAAATTCTCCGTGCACTGATACAACACTGCCCTTTCTACTAGTACAAATGTTTCTCCATGCACTGATACAACACTGCCCTTTCTACTTCAAATTCTCCGTGCACTGATACAACACTGCCCTTTCTACTTCAGATTCTACAACACTGCCCTTTTCTACTTCATGATTCACCGTACATTGATACAACACTGCCCTCTTACTTGAAATTCTCCGTACATTGCCTCAGCCCTCTTCCATGTCGGTTTCCTGCTTCCTGCCTCATGGACAGAACTGCGGCTTCTCTCCGGCATTCTCTCCCTGGCCTGCAGTTGCTGGTTTTTCTCTCCATCTCCGGCTACTTTGAGCTGTCCCCATGGGAAGCACCCAGCTCTGCAGCCCACCTGTTCTGCTGCCTCTCCACAATCTGCTGCTCCAAGAAGCTGAACAAGCCCGTCTCTGTCTCACCCGTCTCTGTCTCACCCGTCTCTGTCTCACCCAGTGACTTCTTTTCCCTATTCTCCGTTGGGGATGGTGGCCCTTCCTGCTCCTGGTTGCACCGCCATTGTGAGGGGAGTGTGAGGGAAGGGGGTGCTGCTGTGTGGGTGGGGGGTGGGGTTGTATGGGTAGGGGGTGCTGCCGTGTGGGTGGGGGGTGTTGTGTGGGTGGGGGATGCTGTGGGCCTCCTTCTTCCTGACAGGAGTGGCAATTCTTCTTGCTCTGAGTCCTGGTTCAAATACCGGTCCCAAGAGGTGGAAGGGGTGGGATCCGTTTCCAATGGGATCCCTACATTGCCCTGCGCTTCCTCCTTGGTTGCTCGGATGAAATTCCGAAACTGGATTGACGGGCTCAGAATCAGTTCCTGGAGGGTTCTCCTCACCTCCTCCTCATCCTCTTCTTCTTCTTCTGCCACTCTCGTCTGCTCCTCGCCATGCTGTGACAGGGTTCATACAGCAGAACTTTTGGGGAGAAAATTCAAGGACTTCAATCTTTTTTTTTAAGGACCTTTATCGATAAATAACACCTGTATTTTAACAATGTTGACACAGTTTGAAGCTGGAAAGAAAATATCTATTGCCGATTTTGCGCAATATTTCTCTTGCAGCTAATTCGGGGTAAATCGAAAACAATCGTTGGTCCTATGTGTACACTTAGCATAAAATACTATAATCTGGGTGATCACCTCATCAGTTCATTCAAAAGTTTTTGGCCTACTGGTTCTCAAGGTCTACATCAGAGTAAAGCTCTGTATGTGTTACTTACTTTACCAGGAGACTGAAAGTATAAAACAGTAGATATCCATCATCTGGATAACGTACATAACATACAGGAGGAAAGGCTGGGTGGTGGTGAAGAGGGGGGATAGGTGATGGTATTGCTATCAAAACAAGACTTTCACATCACAACACACTGACAGAAACGGCAGGATAACATACACCTGCCGTGAAAAAAAAAAAGAGAGAACTCTGTGTGTGTGTGTGTGTGTGTGTGTGTGTGTGTGTGTGTGTGTGTGTGTGTGTGTGTGTGTGTGGTTTTTTTCCTCAAACTGTGTGTGTGTGTGTGTGTGTGTGTGTGTGTGTGTGTGTGTGTGTGTGTGGTGTGTGTGTGTGTGTGTGTGTGTGTTGTTGTTGTTGTTGTTGCTTTGATTTTACGTCTGTTCACTCAAAGTGATATTAGACGATGGGAAGGGAAGGGGAGGGTCTAGTATGTTGATGGATGTGTGCAGTAAAATGGGTGTCTTTTTCTTAATAATGTATACAGTATACAGGTTTGGGCTAAACAGTGATAACAACAAATAAATACATAAAAATTGCTAGCATGACTTAAAACTATAACAAATTTCCTAAAGACTATTCATTAAAGATTTTGTTATACGAAATGCCAAATTAAGATTTTTAAAAATCTTATCCAAGGATTTTTCCGAGAAAGAGGGTAAGAATGGTTTTAGACTCTTACATTCAAAAATTATGTGACTGTTTGTAATTTTCTCACCACACAAACATTTTATATTTTTGCTATATTTAGTGATGAACGCATTCAGTTTTATCCGAAAAAATAAAGCCCTAACCTTTCTTGCTGTGAAAAAACTTGTATTGATCTCAAGAGCGATCGATATCCTTTAAATTAGGGACAGTGAATGAAGACCTTTCTGATATGCGCTCCTTTGGATAATAAGCCTTTTTGGCCTTGCTCCACAATGCCTCTTCTAGTAAGTGATAGCCTTCTTGTAAAGATAATGGAACGTGTAGTTCTACAGAATCCTCTCCATGTTTTGCACCTCTCTTTGCAGCTCTGTCAGCCCACTCATTTGGTAAGAATCCCACATGAGAAGGTACCCAACAGAAAGTGACACAAATACCCCTTAAAGCTAAAACATGTATAACATGGTTGATCTCTAATATAACTGTGGATTTTAATGCGTAGAGTACCGATTTAGAATCAACGCAAAGTAAAGTTTGAAATATATTCAGCAGATCGAGAATATGGTTAAGAGCCATTAAAATTGCTATTAGCTCAGCTGTGAATATCGAATGATGTTTACCAACATAATAACATTTTTCTACTTTAAGCGATGGTATTACAAAAGCTGAACCTGTTTCTTGATCATCTAGATGTGAACCATCTGTAAAAACTTTTAGATGGTGACAATATTTCTGATGAATGTGCAATCGGACTTTAGAGATCATGATATTTTTATTTTCACTCTTAGCCATATTTGTATATTCTATATCAAAATTTGCTTTGTTAATTTCCCATAAGGGATAAAGTAGAATTTTAGTTTGAGTGTCCATGATATGTTGATTGATTCCAGATTTTTCAAAAAGGTCTGAAACATTGGTACCAATTGTCTTTAAAGAAGTCATCTGTTTTGCCCTTTTAGTGGTTGTGTGTGTGTTGTGTGTGTGTGTGTGTGTGTGTGTGTGTGTGTGTGTGTGTGTGTGTGTGTGTGTGTGTGTGTGTGTGTGTGTGTGTGAACGGTTGTGTTGGTGTGTGTGCATGGTGGACAGAGACAGAGTTGATAAGAAGAGAGAGCGAGAGAGAGAGAGAAGAGAGCAGAGACGAAGAAGAGAGACAGAGCAGACAGAGAAGAGAGACAGACAGACAGACAGACAGACGACAGACAGACAGACAGACAGAGACAGACAACAGGACAGACAGACAGAGACAGACAACAGACAGACAACAGACAGACAGAAACAGAGAAACAGAGAAACAAGAAACAGAGAAACAGAGAGAAAGAGAACAGAGAGATGGGTGAAGGTGGACAGGGAGAGTTAAGAAATCTCTGCTAAGTAACACAGACAACTGCCAGACACTGTACCAATGACAAACTCAAAGAGGGAGAAGGGGGGAAAGAGTAAAAGAGTGGGGCAGGTGGTGGTGGGTAGTTTGCTCAGAAATGAGCAGAGCTCGACAGGTCATAACGCCAGTGCTGAAAGCTTCCCATCCCTATCTGCTCTCCCCCTTCCCCTCTTCTTACCATCCCCTTCACCCCTCCGCTATAGGTCTAGAGATACTGGTTCTTCCCTTTTTTGTGAAACCAGACGCCCATTGTTGGTACTTAAATGTGTCGCATCTAACAGTCTTCACCCCCCCCCCCCCCCCCCCCCAACCGCCACCACTACCCCTCTTCAATGGTTCCTCCCTACACCCCTTCTTTGTATTTCGGTAACATTCCCCTTTCTTGTTCCTTTCATATCGTTACTTTTTCCAAATAATTATCCCAGCCATACTCTCTCTCTCTCTTACGTCTACGGTTAAAGCAAAAGCTGAGCCCTTTTAAAGCACCTGGAGGCACATGTCTGATTTTGAAGGAGGACTTTCAAGGCCTCAGAATGGGGGACCCCAAAACTTAAGCGACTTTTAAAGGCTGCACGCACCCTGCAATGACGTTGCAGCATGGGTGGGTTAGGAACTCACTTTTCTCCCCTTCTGAGGAGGCAGCTCTGCCAGTGCATTCAGCTCTTCCTGCTCCATCGCTGAGGTCACAGTGTGGGCAGGCCGGGTTTTTTTTTGTTTTCTCTGTTTGGCCCCGGTCTCCTCACGTCCCCTCACATGGTCGAGATGCATCTCTTTCAGGTGCTTCAGCTGAAAACAACCGTCAATATTGTCCACTGAATATTATATATTACAACAAACTGAAATAGCACAACAAGCAATGTCAACTGAAATATCACAACTAAAATATGTCAACTGAAATATCACAACAAACTGAAATATGTCAACTGAAATAACACAACAAACTGAAATACGTCAACTGAAATATCACAACAAACGAGTAATGTCAATTGAAATGTCACAACTAACTGAAATATCACGACAAGCAATGTCAACTGAAGTATCACAACAAAATGAAATATCACGACAAGCAAGGTCAACTGAAAATGTCGATTGAAATATTAAGTATTTCTATCATCATTTATCCTCTAAACTTTCAGGGGAGGTGTGGGGGGAGGTGGGGGGACCTTGTAAAATTTTGATGGAAAATCTCTACACGATCTTTTGGGATTGTTGTACATTTTCAACAACAAAAAATTAATGTCTCTATTTATAAACAACTTCTACCCCAGATTTTACTTCAAATTTGCAACAACAACAAAATGTCTGATTACACTTTTTTTGTAAGTGCCCCCCCCCCCCCCCCCCCCCCCCCCCCCCAAAATGTTAATGGACTAAAAAAAAATCGTTTTCTGCCCCTAGCTGGATCACTTTGCTTTCCCTTTTTCCACAGAATTCTGCCAGGACCAACTGTCTTGTTGCCATGGGTTATTTTTACACTTGTATTATACATTCTACATGTACAACAAACATGTTGCACAGTGGGACCTGGGTTTAACTTTACCATCATCACACCTAGAAGACCAGCACTGGAACTGCCACTGATGCTATGGTCTGGTGGTAGATGGGAAGCCAGGAAGTCTGCCTTCAACAAGGCACTGATCCCACAATTTCCCACTTAGTTTCTTTATATTTATATTCTTTTTATTGTTTTATTCTTTTATATCAAGGATAATGGAATAAGCACTTATGTGTTTTTTTTCATCCAGTCCCCGTGTGTTTGCAGTTTTGTAAATCTTGTCATCTGTTCCCATCGGCACAGGATGGCCTACTCTTACGAAAAGCGGAACAGGATTTAATGTGTGCGCACGATGTTCTGCGTGCGTTCGCATGCAGGGCCTCGGTTTACAGTCTCATCCGAAGACTTTTGGGGAGAGTGGGGTCAGCACTGATGTTAACTCCAGGGGGAAAATCCCCAAGACAGGGAGGCTACCACTCGACTTCTGATCCACACATAGCCCCACAGCCAGCCCTTCATTCAATACTACTAGTACTACTGTCATACAGCCACGATGACAATCAAACTATAAGTTCTATTCAATGTTGCCATCACATGTACAAGTGCGGAGATTTTTCTGCACTCTATAAATAATTCAATCTTGCAGATTTTTCTGCACTCTATAAATAATTCAATCCTGCATGATCTCATAGGTTGGCGGTACATGTGACATACCAAACAGGGATTCCGTCTGACCAGCAGTTTCACGTCATCAGGGGAGATCACTGTTCGACGCCCATGCCTGCACAAGAAACAATCAACGTTACATATCACATTTTTTACACTGCAATCCCTCTCCTCTGACCCTCCTCCCCTCCCTGGGTTTTTCTTTGTGGTTTAATACCACTAAATGTGAACAGATTTTAAACACACAACAACCACCACAGTCAGACTTTTAGTCAAAGTCAAAGTCAAAAACACTTTAATCATCCCTGAAGGGCAATTACAATACTGACAGGCATATTGATACAAATCATAATCAAACACACGAAGTAGCTACATTTCTTATTTGTTCAAACATTATATAACTTCAAATAAAATGTCACAAACACTCACACTCTACGTGCGCGCGCTTGCACACACGCAAACACACGCATACACACACACACCAATGTTTAGATACAATGTTCTTAAAAACCATTGACTAGAAAAGACATATGATCACCATTATTTACACATTTTAATCTTTGTATACTGGTTACAATTAGGAATTTTAACTGTTGATCTCACTCAGGCAGGCAGGAAAACCACATTGAGACATACTGATACTCATACTAAAATGAAAAAAAAAACCACCAATAAAATCCTTTTTTTTCAATCAATATTAAACTTCTGTAATTTATTTTACAAGATATATCAGCTAGATTTATTTAAAATGAATTGTAAATTGTCTAGAATCAGATCTGAAATGTCTTCACCTGCTTCACTTATCCTGTACAGTCTGAGTGGATGAACACTGAGGCACCACTGTGGAATAAGTAAGAAATTTCAAATCTGACCAAAATTTTCACATTCATCAAATCAAGCTGACTTGTAAAAGTTGTATCCTTTGTATCCTTTTCACAAAAAAAAGTATGTACACTTATGATTGACAAAAACAGCAATTGTTTGTATAAATTTGTTGGGGTTTTTTATCATCAGTATCAAATGTCTGTGAATTTCATGAGTCTACAGTAACCTTTTAAAATTTCTAATTGTAACCAACATACAAAGATTAAATCTAAAACTAGTAAAAGTCTGACAGTAGTTGTCGTCATTGTTTAATGTTTGAAGACTGCATAGACTTACTAGTTATTACAAACTATAAAAAAATTCTTTCTTTTTTTTTAAAAAGAAACCTACTGAGAAACATCTACACTATTTGAAATTGTACGTTCCCTTATTCAGTATCTGTTTCCCTGAATTACACTTAATATATTTAATTTTTCATGTGAGTACCAGTCTAACTTTACACTTCAACTTGTGTGTGGGTATATCACTAGTTTAGTAGACTTTAGTATTCATGTGTATTACTGCAAAAATTGAGTATGTGCATAATTTATGCAGCTGAGCATGGGTATGTGTAAGCAGACATTACATGCGTGTGTGTGTGTGTGTGTGTGTGTGTGTGTGTGTGTGTGTGTGTGTGTGTGTGTGTGTGTGTGTGTGTGTGTGTGCATGTGTGCGTGTGTGCGTGCGTGCATGCGTGTGTGCACATGCATGCATACATGTGACTGGGCTACCTTTTTTAAATTTGGTTTGAGACTGCACAAGAAAAATGAATGCTCAAGTAAAATGGCCTACTGGCCATTGTATGTATATATGAGCACAAATCCCACATAACTCTTCTTACACAGCAAGCAAGTCTTACACAGGTCTACACATTAAAAGTTATACTGTAGTCTATAGTCTTCAGTGATTAATACAGTGTGCCTGTAGTGTTGGCAGGGATTTTTTGGGGGGGGTTTGGGCTTTTTTTGTTGTGGTACCTGATGGAGTTATAAACACACTGTTCACAGCTGTCAGTTTTCCCTACTTTTACTTTTAGCTTCTCTCAGTTGCTATCTATTCCATCCCATTCCAGCCCAGCTTGGGAAAGCTGATGCTAATCATAGCAGGCACTGGCTGCACTTGGACTTGGTAAGACTAAAAGGAAGTGGCGTGCTAATTTTAACACTGGGTCCTGGACCCTTGACTGAGTTATGTGGGATTTGTGCTCTATTTAATTCACTCCAATCTAGTTTAAATTTATAACCTCGCCGACCACAGAGGCTATAATAGTATTTAAACATATACAATGATACATACAGACTGCAAAATTATGAGCTTGATCATTATTGGGATGATCAAAGCAAATATGGATAAATAATATTATCATTAATCTTCAATCACACAGGTTACACTACAGACTCACTTGGCAAAGTGTTCCAAGTCGACAGCAAAGTTTTCTATCTGCCTCCAGACAGTCTCTGAGATGGTGGCCACCACTTGCTGGTTGATGGTCATGTCGTACATGAACTCCGTTTCCTGGCAGATCTTCATCGCGCCATAGTAAACCGCCGCCCGAAGCCTCTGCCAAGTCATTAACAGAGAGACATGAAAAATTTTATGTGTTTTAACTAAAGTGAAAAGTCATCTAACTGCCACTCAAAGCCTGTGGCACTTTGGCAATCAAAGGCATAAAAAAAAACAATAGCCTACTGTCAGCATCACTCAAACTAAGCCTGTGGAAAACAGAGAGTATTAGAACTACCTTCCTTTCTTACTTCTCTCCTCTACCAAACCCCACTTCCTCTCCACTCACCCCCACCCTTACCTGTTGTTAGGCCCTATTCTTTATCAGTTTATGTCCCTTTCCCTGCTTCTTAGAACCTGTTAAAGATAAATTTCTCCCTTCCCCTTCACTGTCTACGCAGGTGCATACAGCATAGAATACTGATCCACTTATTCTACTATCTGAACTCAGTGTTTGCTTAGTCTGTGGATTGGGATCTAGGGATTTTCTACTTTGTTTTTTGTTTGTTTTTTTTTGTTTGTTTGTTTTGT
>CM060332.1:18020528-18125528 GCA_030674155.1 Stramonita haemastoma
TTCTTCGCATTCTTTGCATTTTTTGCATTCTTTGCGTTCTTCTAATTCTTCTTTGCATTCTTCTTCACATGTCCCGGTGAAAGCACAGAGAAGTGAAGTGAAGTGAAAGCAAAGCAGGGTGGGATGCAGTGAAGTGAAGGAAAGGGAAGGGAAGTAAAGAAGTGAAGAGTGAAAAGTGAAGTGCTGGTGATGGTGTGGGCAGAGACAGCCGCTGCCCCCGCAGTACCCGGCGGGAGGTGGATGACCTTCTGACCTCGCTGCTGCAGCTGCAGTACGAGAATCGTGCCTCTGCCACCCAGCTGCTGGACCGTCCTGTACTGCGCCACTATGAGGACATTCAGGTCAGCAGAGAGCAAGGACACCACCCCATACCCACACCTCACCACACCTCACCACATCGCACAGCACCATACCATACCTACCGTACCGTACTGTACCATACCATACCATACCGTACCGTACCGTACCGTACCGTACCGTACCATACCATACCTCACTACTCCATACCATACCATACATACCTCACCACTCCACACCACACCATACCATACCAAATCAGACCACACCACATCACATCACAACACATCACACTGCACCTCACCATACCACACCACAACCACAACACATCACACTACACCACACGACACCACATCACATCACACCACACCACACCACACCACCTACCACACCACACCCACCACATCACACACACAACACACAACACATCACCACACCACACCACCCAACACACACACTACACCACACACACACACACACACACCACACCACACCACACCACCACCACATCACACCACACCACACCACACCACCATACCAACACAACACACACACACAACACACCACACCACCTCACCACATCACACCACACCACACACCACCACCTCACCTCACCACATCACACCACACACCACACCACACCAACCACACCAACACCCACACACACACATCACACCACACCACCACACACACACCACACCAAGACAAGACAAGACAGAACAAGACACACCAAGATAAAACAAGACAAACCAGATAGAACACAAACCAAGAAAAAAACAACCAAAACCAGGACGAACCAATACATACCAAGAAAAAAAACCCGAGACAATAGAAAAAAAACTAGTTCAATACAGTGAAATTTTGTATTAAAAAAAATAATTAAAAAAACACACAAAAAACCAGAGGTTAGAAGCATATAACAACATATATATGGGTTTGACCTGGGCATCAAGACAATTTTTTAAAAAACACAAACGTATCCCACATTGCTTTCAAGATCTAAAAAAAAAACCTTTATGTTTTACATGTCTGGCATAAACTTCTAGTGCTGTATCAAAAGACACTCCTGTTGTAAATATCAAGATATCAGTAACTGTTGACAACTTCTATATTTCCGTATGTAAAGTACCATTTTTCGGATTTTGATGAATGCCTATCTTTTCTGGACATCGTAAGCTTAGTTTTCTGAAGAGTTACAGTGAGTGTAAGATGCTCTCTGCAAGTCATTCGGTTGGTTTTGAAGGCCACTGGGGCAATGGGAAAACAAAACAACATCGTATGCAAAAAATAAAAGACAAGATTCCCGGCACACCGTATAGAATCTCAAAGTCAGGTTTACCATTTTGGGTCACTGCTTCTGCTACTTCTTTGAAAAATGATGAAAAAACCAGAGGAGACATCAAACAGCCCTGTTTTACACCTAATGGACTTTTTTTTTTAATCAGACATTTCAAAGCCCCATCAAATACAGCTTTGAACATAACCATGCATACTTTTTAGCATACAAATAATTTGGGATGAACCAATAATTCTTAAGCACTTTCCTAGCAAGTCACGATCAACTGTACTAAAAGACTTTATGTAGTCCATAAAGGCAACATATAAATAGGCCTAGTTTACTTCTTTTCTGACCATACAAACATGACCTGATCCTTGAAATAAGAGTAAGTATGTGGTCTACAGTAGAACAGTTCTAGTGAAATCCAGTCTGTTCTTCACTAATTTTTCTATCCCCTTTGACTCATTTATGCAATCTCTGGTTTAAGATTAAAAGAAAAAAGTTGTAACAGCACTAAGTAAAGAGATCCCTCTATAGTTTTCAGGGTTGTTAGCATCACCTTTTTCAGTAACAGAACAATGACTGACCATGTCCAGGCTACAGGAAAAGAACCGACTATACACACATTATGGTTGAATTACTTTGTCAAAAATAGCAAAACAAAGGCTTTGGCTGCTTTTAGGGATACACTCAGGGTTTCATAATATAATCCAGAATTGCTATTCACTTTGATCTTCTAATTACACAGCAGAGAGAGGAAGAGAGAGAGAGAGAGAGAGAGAGAGAGAGAGAGAAAAGAGAGAGAGAGAGAGGAGAGAGAAAGAAGAGAGAGAGAGAGAGAGAGAGAGAGAGAGAGAGAGAGAGAGAGAGAGAGAAGAGAGAGAGAGAGAGAGAGAATAATGTATGGTGCATAGAAGCAACGCAGGCGTGATATAGTAACATTATGCAAGCAACCAGATAGACAGTTATACATGCACATACACAAGTGTGTGTGTGTGTGTGTGTGTGTGTGTGTGTGTGTGTGTGTGTGTGTGTGTGTGTGTGTGTGTGTGTGTGTGTGTGTCTGTCTGTCTGTTGTCTGTCTGTCTGTCTGTCTGTGTCTGTCTGTCTGTCTGTGTGTGTCTGTCTGTCTGTGTGTGTACGGTTTTCGTGCACTCTTGCGTTTCAGTACACATGCGTGCGACTATATGTGCGTGTGTCTATCTATGCACTGCACAGAGCAGCATAACCTGTGTGATCCCCCCCCCTTCTCCCTTCCCCTTCCTCCTCTCACCCCTTTAGTTCTGATGATCTGTTTCAACTCCCGCCAGCCTATGGACCTCCTCCTCAAACACGGCCTGCAGTTTGCCCTGGGCACACACAGACCTGCTTCCCCCACCTCCTCCACCGCATCATCCACCAAGGTTGGAACCCAGACCCAATGTGAAGCAGACGACACAATCCCCTTCCTAACCAACAGCATGTCCAACTTGGCCGCCATCTTGGATGAAGGGGAACCACTCACCACCTACCGGGTCAGACTGGAGAAACGCATGCGCGGCAGACGACCAGATGAGGACACCTTAACCAACAGCAACGTGGAGACAGTGCTGTACAGGCCGCCAAAGACGGTCAAGCCCAAGACGAAGAAAAAGGAGCTGCAGATTCCTTCTGTGGAGAAAAAGCCAGCAGAGAGAGGAGAGCCCGATGATTCTCTCTCCAGAACCGTGCTGTCTTCCATGAACAGCACCCTGCTGACAACTCTGGGCGGCTCCAGCAGAGCGCAGCAGGTAAGCCTGCGGGGTGTCTTTGTTGTTTTCTGTTTACAGTCTGTTGTGTTCGACGGTGACCTCCAAAACAGCAGAGGAGGCAGCTGCTGTTTGAAACTGGGCAGAAATTTGATTATAGTGGAGATGCCTTGCCTACACTACATCCCCACTCTCTCGGTCAAGAGGGCGTAAGGACAGTCAGCGTTGGAGATGTTCTCCAAAGGCCAACTAGCCTCCTGGGCTTGCAGCACATAAGGACTGAGCAAGTCAAGCCTCCTAGTCAGAGAGTCATAGTCGATCACTAAAGAGTAAGCTGCAAAGTGGAATTCCATGAGTGGGAAAGCCACTGGTCATACAGCCTCTTACTTTGTTGTTGCCCCCAGCATCAATGGTTTAATCAAGAACTGTGATAAAGCCCGGTGTAGTTAGCAGTCAAGCTGCAGTCCCCCGTGGAGATGCCGGGGGGGGGGGGTCTGTCTGTAGAAATAGCATCTCCAAAATTCAGGAAATTCTGTCCCTAAGCAGTTCCTTCTTTGCTCTCTCACTCTTTGTTTCTGCCCTGTTGCTTTTCTTCCTGTTGACCAGCTCCTTGTTTGTTTTGGCCTTCCTGATCCATTCTCCTGCCTGGTCAGGTAAAGCAGTGAGGGAGAGACCTTACCTTATGTCCTCTTGGTCGAGAGAGTGGGGATGTACTGTGGGCAAGGCATTTCCACTATAATCTTTTTTTTCCAGTTTCTGAAACAGCAGCTGCCTCCTCTGCTGTTTTGGGGGTCATCGTCGAACATGACGGACAAACAAACAACACAAACACACCTGTAGGTGCACTTGTCAGGCGCTTAACGGCAGAGCAACACATTTTCGCTCTTATGTAAAGGTAAAGGTGTTCCCATAACCTATGTGGTTGTACAGGAGCGAGGCATCAGAGACCTCGGCTTCTCCAGGGGCCAGCTTATCGAGAGCGGCGCCCATCTCCTCTCTTCTCACTGCTTTACCTTCCCCGACCCTAAAGAGGGCAGGTACCCATTCACAGCTTGGTGAACTGGGGGACTGTACTGAAGCCAAGGTGCACAAACTGTCACCCATCCACTTGGTAACCATGCTCAGTGCTGTTTAACCTTAGCTTGGGAAAAACTAAGTGCTCTGACCACTGGGCTACCCCGTCCCATGCTCTTATGTAGTAGACACCAACAGTTGCTGTATGAGCATTCGAAGAAGATGAAGAAGTAGGAGAAGAAGTTTTGTGCCATGAATATATACCTAGTTCCTCTTTGAGTCTACCATAGCTTTCCCTCGTAGCCTTTCTGGAAAGTGTATGGTTTGAAATGTGGAAATCACAATCACCTCTTTGGATATCTTGCCTTAGCGGCTCTGTCAGCCTCCCTGTGCTGCTTTGACTAGTGTCACTCCGTTGTGGCTGTGGTCTTAGATTTTTTTTTTTTTTACTTCACAGGGCCATGTGGAGCGACATCGATAAGTGGTTGGAACATCTTAGTCAGCATCTGAACTAAATATGGTTCAAACCGCAATTAAGCTGTTTGGTAACTGTGGATATCTGTCCTGAAGTTTTTGGGAAACCCCGTGGGAATGCTGGGGAGTCTGTCAGTATGAATAGCACCCTCCACCTTCTAGAAATTCTGTGCCAGGAGTTCTCTCTTTTCTATCTCTCTCTTTCTTTGTGTCTGCCTTGTTCCTTTTCTTTCTGTTATCTCTTTTGTTGTTGTTGTTGTTGTTCATTTCCAGCCTTTTCTCGTCCATTCTCCTGTCCTATTTCCAGAAGAAGAAAAATAATAATAATAATTCTCTCCCTTCGATTTGCGGGGCCTGACTTGTCAGTCGTTTGACGGCAGCGCAGAGTATTTTCCCTCATATGACAGATAAGAATAGTTACTATCTGAGCACTCGATGAAAAAGAAGTACTGGAGTTTGTATAGTTTTAAGTTCTTTCAACTTCTTAACTCTCCGGATGAGACTATAAAACCAAGCTACGTGTGCAAACGCACGTAAAACATCTTGTGAAACACACAAAAATCCCATCAAGATTATTCTTTATTCGTAGAAAAGTAGACCAGCTATAACTGGTGGAATGAATGACGTGCTCACCAACATACCCAGCATGCATCTTCCTACCTAGAAATGGATGGGCTCCGTCGTGTTCCGTTTGCTAATGACGCACTCCATGGACAATTCAGTGCTGTGTCTCAAAGATCCCCTTCAGGAGTTACGGGATATGTGAAGTCAACTTGTGACCGCAGAAATAAAGGAGATGTCGGTTGAGATTCTGAGGCAATCCTCTTGCTTTGCCGGTGATGCTTTTTTATATATTAGGAAAGGTAGAGGATAGAAGACTAGAGCATGAACATGAATTTGAACTGGGGTAGGTAATATTTTCCCCAACACACACACTATAATAGTGATAGTGTGTGCGCGCGCGCGCGCGCGCGCGCGTGTGTGTGTGTGTGTGTGTGTGTGTGTGTGTGTGTGTGTGTGTGTGTGTGTGTGTGTGTGTCTTGCCTGTGGGTGTGTGGGTGAGAGAGAGAGAGAGTGTGAGAGTGTGTATGTGTGTTACCAGAATTAAACATTGAATTTTATTTTTTATTATATATATATATATATATATATATATATATATATATATATATATATATATATATATATATATATATATATATATATCGGTTTTGCCCGGTAAGATTAAAAACAAAGTAACCCTGATTTTTTTTTTTTTACAGACACGACCAGCTGGAGCGGGTAAGGATGCCCCCTCTCTCTCTCTCTCTCTCTCTCTCTCTCTCTCTCTCTCTCTCTCTCTCTCTCCTCTTCTCTCTCTCTCTCTCTCTCTCTCTCTCTCTCTCTCTCTCTCTCCCCCCCCCCCCCCCTCTGTCCCTCATGTCTTCATTTGTGTTGTGTTATTGATATAATACAATTATTCTGTTCTTAATTATGCCTCCACACTCCTTTACAACGGGCAAAAACTGTAGACTTAAACCCCCTAATCGTACATCGTGAAGTTCTCAAGTCTTCCTGAACTTATTTCCCTTGATCTGGCCCAGGCCAAAAGCTGTGTCGGTTATTGATGTCAGCTAATTGCCAAGGCCTACACTAACATGCTGTTATGTAGTAAAGTGTTGTGTTGAGCTTGTCTTCAGCCATGACAAGCTCTGAGCATAACAACCTGCACTCTCCTTTAAAAGAGAAAAAAAAATCCTCTGAAATCGGATTGTGGTTGCCTATTTGGCGAGATAATTAAAAACACTCATAGACGCAAACTTCTCATTCAGTGTCCAATTTCAATCTCCCAGGTGGGATGAGTGAGTCAGAGTGCACATTCTGGGTGACCCCCAGAATGTTAAGCTGGGGATTGCACAACATTTCCTTAGGACAAGGACTTCCCAAGGAGTTATTAAGGGAGGAGTTGATTGGTCAGTCAGTCATGCTACGACTGGTTGTCGATGACATTGCCAATACTTTGTCATCATCTGTAGTGAATACACCAGAGCGGTGGTCTTGAGGTAACGCATCCGCCTAGAAAACGAAAAGTCCCGGTTTCGATTCCCTTTTGTGCCCCAAAACTGTTCCCCCTTCCAGTAGACCATGAGTAGTCGTCTGGGTGCTAATCTTTCGGATGAGACGGTGAACCAACGCCCCATGTGCAACATGCATTCAGCGCATGTAAAAGAACCCACGGCAACAAGAGACTTTCTTTGGCAAAATTCTTTTGGAAAAAAGGCCACTCTGATAGGAAAACACACATGCAGAAAAGAAAAGGTTAAAAATGGGTGGCGCTGCTCTTGTGGCGAAGCACTTTCCCCGGGGAGAGCAACCTGAATTTTGCGCAGAGAGATCTGCCGTTGTTTTAAGTGGTGTACAAATGTTGATACAAATAAAAAGTATACTCTCTTTTCGGGGGGTTATTTTCTGTTAACTTCACACAGTCTTAGATATTCATGCTCGCCTATGAGGATGCCCAGGGCTCTTTTAGCGATCTCTCTTCTCTTCTCTTCTCTTCTCTTCTCTTCTCTTCTCTTCTCTTTCTCTTCTCTTCTCTTCGTTCTCTTCTCTTTTCTTCTTCTTTCTCTTCTCTTCTCTTCTTTTCTTTCTCTCTCTTCTCTCTCTTCTCTCTTCTTCTCTTATTCTCTTCTCTCTCTTCTTTTCTTCTTTCTCTTCTCTTCTCTTCTCTTCCTCTTCTCTCTCTTCTCTTCCTTCCTTCTCTTTTCTTTCCTTCTTTTCTCTTCTTTTCTTTCTCTTCATATTCCTCTTCCCTTTTCTTCTCTTCCTCCATCCCATCTCCCTTCTCTTCCCTATCCCTTCCCAAATTCCCTTCCCTTTCTCCCATCTCTTCCCATCCCTCCCTTCCTTTCCTCTTTCCTTCCTTCCCTTCCCTTCTCTTCTTCTTTCTCTTCTCCTTCTCTTCTCTTCTCTTTTGCTCAGAATCCTGCTGCCAGCATCAACGATTTTGTCCATAAAGGAAGCTAGCTGGCCTTCCTTCTGTCCTTGCTTTCTCTCTGCGCCCCTGTCTTGAGACAAAGAGGCATCAGAGTGTAGTCTATAAATCATGGCCTTTTTCACCTTCACCTTCACCTATGCCGTGGTCTTGAAGGCTCTGGGAGTACCCCTGATGATTTTGCATGGCCTCTTCTTTTGGTCAAGACTGTACTTCCAACAAAAAACTCTTTTTGGTGGTAAAATTGAGATTGTTCTAAATTTACAAACACAAACTTAACATTCTTTTTCTTTAGCTGATGACAGGAAATTCTGAAAATCTGATCTAAAAAAAAAAAAAATTTTTTTTCTTCTTCTTCCCTCCTCTCCTCCTCCTCCTCCTCTCCTCCTCCTCTTCCTCCTCTTCTCCTCCTCTTCTTCTTCCTCCTTTTCTTCTTCTTCTTCTTTGTCAAATGCTCTGACAGCAACGATTGTTGTCTGTCATATGAGCGGAGATGCGTTACGCGGCAGAAAGGCATCTGACAAGTCAGGCTCAGCGCATCTGACTTGGGCATGGGAGAGAACTGTTGTTTTTTTTAAGTCTTTCTGTGGGGAAAAGGCAGGAGAAGGGACCAGGAAAGCAGAAAATAGATAAGAAGGGGGTGACATGTAGAAAATCAACAAAGCAGAAACAAGAGAGGGTTAGAAAGGCGGGAATTCCTAGCACAGAATTTTCAGAAAGTGGGGGTGCTATTTACACTGACAAGCCCTCAGCATCCCCACTGTGGATTTTTTTTTCTTCTTATAGTTAAAGTTAAAGTCTGTCCTGAGCTTAAGGCTCATCAGGCCGGTGCTTATCCCGGTTTCTGTGGCGTTGAGCGACTGAGAGTCATAGACTCCCCCCTGGATAGGACGCCAGTCTATCACAGGGTTAACCCCAACAAGGTTGGTACCCCTTTTACACCTGGGTGGGGTGAGAAAATAGCCGTAAAGTGCCTTTTCCAAGGGCACAACGCCATAGCCGAAAGCTGGGATCGAACCCGCAAACTTTAGATTACGAGTCCAACGCCCTGACCACTAGACTACAGCGGCGGCTCTTCTTATAGGCCAAGTTTTAAATTCATTGTTGTGTCATTCTGACACATTTTGATTTACTTCTGCATAACTCGGTGTGTGTGTGTGTGTGTGTGTGTGTGTGTGTGTGTGTGTGTGTGTGTGTGTGTGTGTGTGTGTGTGTGTGTGTGTGTGGTGTGTGTGGTGTGTGTTGGTGTGTGTGTGTGTGTGTGTGTACTTTCCCATATGGACAGATGAAGCTTCAAGCTCCACACAGATGACAATGTTACGAAGGTGAGTGCAGTTTATTATTACGTGGTTGATGTGTATATTCTATGTGGTAAGTCTGCTTTCCAGTGTGACTCTTGTACTTTGATAATTATTGTGTGCTTTATTTTTTTTACCGCTCAGAATGTAGAGTTGGAATTGTCAGACTGTTCTAAAGCCTACAGAGCAAACAGAGGAATAACTAGACATGTTATTTGTGTTCCAAAACATCATTGAAAAGATGAAAAGTACGAATGAAGAACTTTGTATTGCCTTCATAGACTACAGCAAAGCCTTTGACAGTGTGATTCACCAGCATCTCTTTGACACAATGCATAAAGTAAGTTTTTCAGAATATATCATCTCCTTAATTTTCTCACTTTATGAAGACCAAAAACAGAATTATCAGATGGGGCAATCAAAAATGGGAATTTGTCAACATCTCAAAAGAGTTTGACAAGAGTGCATCCTCTAACCTCATATTTTCAATATATTCACAGAGGCAAGGCATGAGAACGTCTGCTACTGAAGTCATTGGCCTCTGGATAGTTGTCAGAACATAGCAAATCTGCGCTACGCTGATGATTCGGCACTACAAGCTGACATCATTACCAGAATGAAGAGAGTATTACACAGAGCAGACGCGACAGGAAGAAGAACCATCTCACGCTCAATGCCAAAAAGACAAACGTGCTGCATGTTGCCAGAATCGGGTGATGTTCTGCGTGCGTTTGCACACGGGGCCACGGTTTATATCTCATCCGAAGGACTTTTTGGGAGAGTGGAGTCTGCACTGAGGTTAACTCCAGGAGAAAAAAATACCCTCGAACTGGAATCGAACCCGGGTCGTCAGATTGCGAGCGCAATGTTCTGTGCACTAGGATACTAAGTATGTAGGCTCCGCGCTACGAAACCAAGATACGGACTTCATAAAAACTGTCTTTCAAGGCAAGACTGAGGGGGAAAGGAAAGAGGCAGACCATCAGCTTCTCTCCCTGGCAACATTACTGAATCTTGGGGCCTAAGAATCCATGAAGTCAGCAGGGTCATCGAAGACTGGAGCAAATGGAAAAGGAGGATCATGTCGGTGTCATTGGGTGTGGCGGCTGATGGGACAGGTGAGACAGGTGAGGCGTTACCTGCAGACCAGTAGTGCAGATTGCTGTTGGCTGTTTCAGGTCTCTGGCACAGCTGATGGGTGCAGAGTCTCTACAGCAGGCAGGCAGACTGGTGGACACAGCCTCTAACCCTCAGGAGCTCATGGTCAGTGCCTCACACACACACACACACACACACACACACACACACACACACACACACACACACACACACACACACACACACTCACACACACACACACACAGAGGCAATTATGCATGCACTCGTCTCCACGCACATGCATACATACAACGGCATGTGCATGCACACGCACGCTCGCACGCACGCACGCACACACACACACACACACAACTCACACACACACAGGACACACACACACACACACACACACACACACACACACACACACACACACACACACACACACACACACACACACACACACACTTTCTTAAAGGACCAAAAAACAGATTGTAAAGCACATCGTTTTGCTCTCAACCAGTTGCATTCCATGCGGTTAGTATCAACCGACACATGATTATAAGGAAGCACAGGTATCAACTAACATATTATGGTTATAAGAGAGTACAGGTATCAACCGACACATGATAATAAGGAAGCACAGATATCAACTAACATATTATGGTTATAAGAGAGTACAGGTATCAACTGGCACATGATTATAAGGAAGCACAGGTATCAACTAACATATTATGGTTATAAGAGAGTACAGGTATCAACCGACACATGATAATAAGGAAGCACAGATATCAACCGACACATGATAATAAGGAAGCACAGGTATCAACCGACACATGATAATAAGGAAGCACAGATATCAACTAACATATTATGGTTATAAGAGAGTACAGGTATCAACTGGCACATGATTATAAGGAAGCACAGGTATCAACTAACATATTATGGTTATAAGAGAGTACAGGTATCAACCGACACATGATAATAAGGAAGCACAGATATCAACCGACACATAATAGTAAGGAAGCACAGGTATCAACTGACGCATGGTTATAAGGGACCACATGTTTTGCCTTAACATGAATATCGAGCCTACCAGTTTCCTCAGGTTTTACTGTTCCTAAATGATCCGAGGTTGACAAGAATAGGGCCTTCTACATCAGAACTGTTAGAGAAAGTGTGAATAAAAACCAGGACAACCGGATGAAGAAGGGGAAAAAAGGTGTCACAAATTCCAACAAGCGAACAAAAATGCAGCATTCTTGGATCTTGAACAGACAACCTGTAAAAAAAAAAAAGATGTGAGGCCAGACATTGTGGTTGCTGCTGTCGGTTCACCTGTTGCTACTACACACCCTAACTATCTGAAGGCGTTAGCTATGCGTCATTCATTAGTAGGAGGAGTGGGCTGGATTTTCCGGAACCTTTGGAACGTTTCATTCGTGTCGGTCATTATCGGTACACCTTATAACCTGTCCCTACTTCAACAGTCACCCCCATCTCCATCACCCTGCTGAAGTAGTGTGTGTGTGTGTGTGTGTGTGTGTGTGTGTGTGTGTGTGTGTGTGTGTGTGGTGTGTGTGTGTGTGTGTGTGTGAGTGAGTGTGCGTGCGTGTGTGCGTGCGTGCGTGCGCGCGCGCGCGTGTGTGTATGTGTGTGCGTGTTGTGCTGTGTGTGTATGTGTGTGTATTGTACTGTGTGTTGTGCTGAATGTGTATGTTCCTTTTGTCCAGGCTGGCTTGTCCGCCTTGTTGACGGGAGACAACCCTGTGCTGAGCCAGATCGTCATCTACACGATGCTGAAGGAGTCTGTCACCCAGGCGTCGGCCTCAGGAGTGTGACTGATGTCAGGCATACAGGCCACTGCCGTGCTGCGCTGCACTGCGCTGTGCTGTCCTGCGCTGCGCTGTGCTGTGCTGCGCTGCACTGTGCTGTGCTGCGCTTTGCTGTGCTGTGCTGCGCCGCACTGTGCTGGGCTGTGCTGTGCTGTGCTGTGCTGCGCTGCGCTGTGCTGCGCTGTGCCTGCACTGTAAAGCACAGACCGCATGGATCTGCTATCAGCGGTGTGACTGATTGGGAGGCCGCTGTTGTACGTCTGCTGAGGGATGCATCAATGGGGCGAAGATCGTGTTGCTCAGTTTTGATCTCTCTGTGGATTCCAGCATGCTGATCGCTATTTTCTGCTTTGAAACCTGAAGGTTGGACATGTTTGAAGATTTATTCAGAGCTAGATATTGCTGCTGTTTGTTTTTGTTTTTTTGTGTGTGTGTGTTGTTTTTTTTGGAATGGGAGAGGAATGTGTAGAATGTGAATAAATGCTACACAATGCCACGGGGAAACAATGCGCAAAGAATGAATGCAATGGAAGTGTAATGAAAGTATAACAGTTTTGAGGTAGATGTATGTCAAGTCGAAGGGGGGAAAATACATGAACCATCCCAGAAGGACAGTTACAAAATGTAATTTACAGACGTTAAGATTTCAAGCAGAAAATAGCAATCAGGGTGCTGACATCCACAGAGAGGTCAAAGGTGAGCAAAACAATCTTTGCCCAAACAAGTAATCCCCACTGTACTGCGTCTGCACTGTGAAACACTGACATCATCTGCACAGTGACTC
This sequence comes from Stramonita haemastoma, assembly GCA_030674155.1. Classification (NCBI taxonomy): domain Eukaryota; kingdom Metazoa; phylum Mollusca; class Gastropoda; order Neogastropoda; family Muricidae; genus Stramonita; species Stramonita haemastoma. Next base: position 18,033,309 of record CM060332.1, read on the forward strand.
TTGCAGTGGATGCTGCTTCAGCGTCAGATTTACGGCGCTTTTGGTTTGTTTTTTTTGCTGTTATGTGATATCCCCGCCATTTTTTCTGGCATCATCTGCACAGTGATTCTTGCAGTGGATGCTGCTTCCAGCGTCAGATTTACGGCGCTTTGGGTTTGTTTTTTTTGCTGTTATGTGATATCCCCCGCCATTTTTTCTGGCATCATCTGCACAGTGATTCTTGCAGTGGATGCTGCTTCCAGCGTCAGATTTACGGCGCTTTTGGGTTTGTTTGTTTGTTGTTGTTGTTGTTGTTTTTTTGGGGGGGCATTATTTGATATCCCCCACCATTTTTATTCTGATATCATCTGCACAATAACTCCTGTAGTAAATAATGCTTCTTGGGTCAGATATAAGCCTACGGCTTTTTTGGGGGGTCGATATTTGATATCCCCACCATATGTATTCTGACATCATCTGCACAGTGACTCATGCAGTGAATAATGCTTGTGGTCAGATTGATGGCGCTTTTTTTGGCTGATATTTGATATCCCCCGCCATTTTTATTCTGACATCATCTGCACAGCGACTCCTGCAGTGAATTCTGCTTCTTGCTCAGATTTATGGGCTTTCTCTTTTTTTCTCTCTTTTTTTTCTTTTTTTTTTTTGGGGGGGGGAGGCGGAGGGGGCGTTATTGGATATTCCCGCCATTTTTATTCTGGTATCATCTGCACAGTGTACTCCTGCAAGGAATAATGTGCTTCAAATATGCGGATTTTTTGTCGTTATTTGATATTCCGCCATTTTTCTCCTACAGTTTAGTTTCTGTGATATCCTTGTCAATGTGCTTATCAATGCAAAACCTGTTCGTCCTCTTCTTCCCTGAGTATCTAGAAGAAGCACGCTGGCAATTTGACGACCCTGGTCCGATTCCCGTTCGAGGGGATTTTCCCCCTGGAGTTAACATCAGTGCTGACTCCACTCTCCCCTCAAGTCCTTCGGATGAGACTATAAAGTAAGGCCCCATGTGCGAAGGCATGCAGAACATCTTGTGCACACGTTAAATCTTGTTCCGCTTTCCGTAAGAGTAGGCCATTGTGTGCCGGTGGGAACAGATGACAAGATTTACAAAACTGCATACACTCGGGGACTGGTTGTAAATAAACGCATGAGTGCTTATTCCACTATCCTCGATATTAAAAAAATAAGAATAATAAATAAATAAATGGAGATACTGCACTGAAGAACTGCTTTCCTGATTCCTCTTCATGTTGATGGTGTCTAATATCCTGGGTTTCTGTAAGGACTTTTTTTGTGATATTTCCTGCAATCTGGAGTTACCCATGTGTGTGTGTGTGTGTGTGTGTGTGTGTGTGTGTGTGTGTGTGTGTGTGTGTGTGTGTGTGTGTGTGTGTGTGAGATACTTTTTATTATTCTAAACTATGTTCAATATTTAAGCTAATAGAAAAGAGCAATAACATAACTGATATCTATCTTACCATACAACGTGTTATGATAGCTTAGTTTATGTCATAAAGTGCGTGCGCATGTCAAGTCAAGTCAAGTCAAGTCAAAATGATCTTTATTGAGGGTAAAAGATTAAGTTTACACAACTTTTTTTCATCCTGCCCTCGCATGTGTAGGAATGAGTCCACTCTGTGTGTGTGTGTGTGTGTGTGTGTGTGTGTGTGTGTGTGTGTGTGGTGTGTGTGTGTGTGTGTGTGTGTGTGTGTGTGGTGGTGGCGCGCGCGCGCGGGCATGAGTGTATGTAATTATACACCAGCGAGTTTATTTATGCCTGGGGTGATGCTGATGTTTGGTGTTTTTTTTTTTCAATTTGTGATGTGTGTACTGATGTATGGATATTGTGTTGTGGTGTTTTCCTGTAATGTTTAACAGTGTGCTGTTTTTATGTGTGGCTTGTACCCCACGTCAGTTTCTCCATTGTGAGATAATAAACTATTTGAAGTGTATTTGTGTGTGTGTGTGTGTGTGTGTGTGTGTGTGTGTGTGTGTGTGTGTGTGTGTGTGTGGTGTGTGTGTGTCATTTCATTTAAAGTCTATTCACAAATTGTGATGTTAGATGAACAAAGGGGTGGGGTTGGGGGGTGGAGTCTGGAGCATTGTTTGGAGGCGGATGCGCACATAGTTTGAATACCGGTGGACAAATGAATGAAAATCAGATGACTGCTTGTGTGTGTGTGTGTGTGTGTGTGTGTGTGTGTGTGTGTGTTGTTGTGTTTTGTGTGTGTGTGTGTGCGTGCGTGTGTGCGTGTGTGTGTGAATCAATCAATCAATCAATCAAATTTTTATTTCCAGATGGTACATTGAGTAAGAATCGATTTGCTTTTTTCCATCAAGCCATCGATGTGTGTGTGTGTGTGTGTGTGTGTGTGTGTGTGTGTGTGTGTGTGTGTGTGTGGTGTGTGTGTGTGTGTGTGTGTGTGTGTGCGTGCGTGTGAGTGTGCGTGCGTGCGCTGTGCGTGTGTGTGTGTGTGTGTGTGTGTGTGTGTGTGTGTGTGTGTGTGTGTGTTTGTGCGCGTGTGTGTACGATCGCGCCCGCGCGCCTGATTATCCTAAGTAAAGGCAAAGATACTTTGGAACAAGAAAAATGCTAACTTCTGACCTACAGCAAATAGGCTACTGGACTTTTATGCATGCATTCAAAAATTCTGATCCTTAATCAAAAGGTCAGGAAAAATATTTCTAATGAAAAATCGGAAATATCGGGCAAAACTGATGTTAAGGTTTAGCATTCAATAGTTAAATGAAGACTTTCTAGTCTTTAACATACACTTCATGTGAAGTGGGGGTTATAAACATCCTCCATATGTGAATCAGTTAAACATGTAGAAATCAGGGTTATAAACATCCTCTATGTGAAATCAGGGTTATAAACATCCTCCATATGTGAAGTCATGGTTATAAACATCCTCTATTTGTGAAATCAGGGTTATAAACATCCTCATATGTGAAATCGGGGTTATAAACATCCTCCATATGTGAAATCAGGGTTATAAACATCCTCCATATGTGAAATCGGGTTATAAACATCTCCATATGTGAAATCGGGGTTATAAACATCCACCATGTGTGAAATCAGGGTTATAAACATCTACCATATGTGAAATCAGGGTTATAAACATCCTACATATGTGAAATCAGGGCTATAAACATCCTACATATGTGAAATCAGGGTATAAACATTCCTACATATGTGAAATCAGGGTTATAAACATCCTACATATGTGAAATCAGGGTTATAAACATCCTACTATGTGAAATCAGGGTTATAAACATCCTCTATGTGAAATCAAGGGTATAAACATCCTACATATGTGAAATCAGGGTTATAAACATCCTTACATATGTGAAATCAGGGTTATAAACATCCTACTATGTGAAATCAGGGTTATAAACATCCTTACATATGTGAAATCAGGGTTATAAACATCCTCATATGTGAAATCAGGGCTATAAACATCCTTCATATGTGAAATCAGGGTTATAAACATCCTCATATGTGAAATCAGGGCTATAAACATACTCCATATGTGAAATCAGGGCTATAAACATCCTCCATATGTGAAATCAGGGTTATAAACATCCTCATATGTGAAATCAGGGCTATAAACATCCTACATATGTGAAATCAGGGCTATAAACATCCTTTCATATGTGAAATCAGGGTTATAAACATCCACATATGTGAAATCAGGGTTATAAACATCCTCCATATGTGAAATCAGGCTATAAACATCCTCCATATGTGAAATCAGGGTATAACATCTCATATGTGAATCAGGGCTATACATCTCCATAGTGAATTCAGGATACATACTCCATATGTGAAAACCCTCCAGATATTAAGTAAGGGATATGAACACCCTCCATGATTATGGAATAAAGTGAGGGATATGAACACCCTCCAGATATGAAGTAAGGGTTATAAACACACTCTCAGCTCTCACCTCATGTCACGGCACATTTCCCTTCATGAAATCTGGGCTGGTCACCCCAGAGTATATGTCTCTCCACGAGAGCAGCATAACCCTTGTTTTTCCCTTTTGCTTGTGTATTTGTCTACCTAAGAGAGAGAGAGAGAGAGAGAGAGAGAGAGAGAGAGAGAGAGAGAGAGGAGAGAGAGAGAGAGAGAGAGAGAGAGAGAGATTGATTATGAAAAAGTCACATTGCTTAGTGTCCTTATTGCAAAGTTTACAACTCTAAACCAATTAACTTTTTTTTTTTAAATGAAGAAGATAATGAAGAGAGTGGTTGTATATTTCACAATTTTCAAACAGTTCACAACTAAAAATGATAAAACTGCCAAGAAAAGATGAAGAAAGTCATTGTAAATTTCACAACTTTAAAACAGTTAGCACCTAATAAAGTTTTTTTTTATATTATTATTCATAAAGAAGAAGATGAAGAAAATTTTTGTAGATTTCACAACTTTAAAATGTAAACAACTAAAGAAGATAAAACCACGAAGAAAAGATGAAGAAAATTATTGTAAATTTCACAACTTTAAAACAATTAACAACTAAAAAATAAATGCCCATGATTAAGATAATGAAAATTAGTGTCAACTTCGCAACTTTAAACACTTTTTAAAGTTTTCTTAAAGGTTTTTTTTTAAAGATTCTAAAAATCACTAAGATGGAGACGATGAAAATAATTGGAAATTTCACAATTTCAAAACAGTTAACAACTTTTTAAAAAATCATGAAGAATAAGATGATCAAGCTTATTGTAAAGAAGAAGAAAGAAAGAAAGAAAGAAAGGAAAAGAAAAGAAAAGAAGAAAGAATGAAAGAAAGAAAAGAAAAGAAGAAAGAATGAAAGAAAGAACGAAAAGAAAAGAAAGAAAGAAAAGAAAAGAAAAAAGAAAGAAAGAGGAGGAGAAGACTAGTGACGCTTGTAAATAAAGTTTCTAAACAAATCAGTGGTCATGTATCTATCTCATAAGTAAAAGGTTGTGGGTTTAATGCCTGCCTCGACCCTTGCTCTGCTGGTCTGAGCACTAGTCTTTCAGATAAGAAAATAAACCAGAATCCCACGCTCAACACACATTTAGCATCAGCATCATCAGTCCCTTGACCAAGATGGTCATCAAGGGAACACGCGGGACGCGTTGGTTGACAATTTACACCAGACAGATCTGTCTTCAGCCTTTAGTAGCAACAGTGCGTTTTGTTCAAAGAACCGACAGCAACGAACGTCCTTTGTCCCTGGCAAAATTCATATGAAAAAGCCGCTTCAATAGGGACAACAAATAATTATGTACAGCCAGACATAAAAATGCAGCATACAACTTTGTGGGCAACCATGAATTTGTACAGCATCAATGCAAACCTGATCAGAGTCATCAAAGAGCTGTACAACAAGGCCAACAGTGCAGTGTGCTACAACAGCAACATTGGAGAGTGGTTTCGAACAACAGTTGGAGTAAGACAGGGCTGTCTACTCTCACCCACTCTTTTCAACATCTTCCTTGAGAGAATCATGGCTGATGCACTGGAACACCATAAAGGATCAGTCAGCATTGGTGGCAGAACGTTCACAAACCTCCGACATAGCATGATCAGAACAGGAGCTTGCCAGCCTTACAGAACACCTGAACAATGCCTCTAAAACATACGGCATGGAAATCAGTGCAGCTAAGACCAAACTGATGACCAATAATGTAACGCCAAAGGCATCAGCACTGATATTAGGGTCAATGACCAGAAGCTGGAAAGGTTCAAAGCTTCAAGTACTTGGGAGCCGTTGTATCAGACAAGGGGTCCAAGCCAGAGGTAGTATGCAGGACTGCACAGACAATAACAGCACTATCAAAACGAACACCATCTGGAAAGATAAAAATATCTCGCCCAACTCCAAGATCAGACTAATGCGCTTCCTTGCCATATCTATATTCCTGCATGCCTGTGAATCGTGGACCCTGACTGCTGAGTTGGAGAGAAGAGTACAGGCGGTAGAGATGAGATGCTTCAGAAGACTCCTTGGCATATCCTACAGACACCCATATAACCAACAAAGAAGTGCATAACAGAATCCAGCAAACCATTGGTCCCTACGAAAACCTTGTATCAGTCGTAAAGAAGCGTAAACTTAAATGGTACGGGGATGTCACAAGATCAAAAGGACTTGCAAAAACAATACTGCAAGGCACTGTCCAAGGAGGAAAAAAAGAGGCAGACCAAAGAAGAGATGGGAGGACAACATCAGTGAATGGACGGGCCTAGAACTCAACAAAATTTTGAGAAAGGCAGAACAGAGAGAGGAATGGTGAAAACTGGTTGCCAAGTCTTCAGGGGTGCCCCCACGGTTGCCAGACTAAGGGATAGATAGATAGATAGATAGATAGATAGATATAGATAGATAGATAGATAGATAGATAGATAGATAGATAGATAGACATAAAAATAAACAATTTTTTAATGTGGGGTGGGAGTGGAGGTAGTGGCACTTTTGTGGCCAACGCTTTCTCCCCCATGGTCAGTCCAAATTCCATACATGTAGAGAATTTTGGCATGATTGAAAGTGGTTTACGATACAATACAATACAATACAATACAATACAATACAATACAATACAATACAATAAATACAATACAATACATACAATACAATACAGTAAATTTTTATTTTAAAAATGGAAGTCGAAACTTAATAAGGAACGTATGAATGAAATAATAAACCAAAGATGTCAGTAAATAGGCCTAGATAACAAGCAACTCTTTTTTTTCAATCAGAGGGGATACACCACCAGTGCATGAACACTTAGCTGAGTAATAAAAAAAAAAAAAAAGAAGAAGAGAGAAAAAAGAAGAAAGAAAGACAGAAAGAAAGAAAAAAGGGGGGAAAGGGTCTAGGCCTAGTATAAAGAAAAGTAAAGATGCAGAGTAGGCCTAGCAAAAACAAATTTAAAACAACACACACACACACACACACACACACACACACACACACACACACACACACACACACACACACACACACACACAGAGATAAACTGGCTAAACAGGGTGCGAAGAGAAATACGACAGAAAGTACTTTAAAACTTGATTTTCATGAAATTAATTCATTATTCGTTAATTATATGCATAAACTTTATCCACGAGAAAATTCAGATTTGGGGTCTTGCTCAAGACACATTTTAAAGTTAATATTCAAGCTGCGTTTAAACTCCTGGAAAACCAAGTATTCCCAAAATGTGGTATGTGCTTGTTCTCGCCCTTTATCTTGTGAACACATTCTTTTCGATTGCCCTATCTTGACATCATTATGCAAAAAGTCTGGTATAGATCTGAAAAGGGAATCTGTGGGTTTGCTCACTCGCAGACCAGAAATTGTTGATATTGCTAAAGTTATTTCTCGGTCTGCTATTAATGTTCTGTTATAGGTTTTCTTTTGAATTTATTCGTTTTATTTGTTGGGTTTGTTTTAGCTGCTTTTAATGCTTGTTTAAGTCTAATATCACCTAGAGTGAACAGACTTTAAATGAAAAGCAAAACACACACACACACACACACACACACACACACACACACACACACACACGCACACAGATTGATAGCTTTCGTTTAAATTTCTAGGCTATGCAGGCTATGTGAATACAAACAACCGACCAAATAAAACCCCATAATAGAATTGAAAGATACACTAAATACAGGTTTTTTTTAATTCATGCAAAAGTGTTTTTTTGTTTTCTTAAAAAACTAATGGTCACTTTCAGCAATCTTTATATATATAATATATATATATATATATATATATATATATATATATATATATAAGCATGACCCTGGGACTTGCTGCGATTTTCGTACATAAGAGATTCATTCACATGAAGAAAAGCTATAGTACTCATAGTATATTATTCACGATTTCATCGTATAATAGTTGTTTGTTATTGTGTTGTTGTTGTTTTTTCCATATGCCATTCAGTTCAAAATTAGTAGGTGTGTGAGGGAATCACTACGTCAACTATGTGGGGAAAATGGGAGTGCTGAGTGAGCTGAGTCAACCCTTAGGAAGTAAATGAAAAGTTGCAATGGAATTGTGGGAAAGATGACCTTATATAGAAATTGAGCCTCTTACGTGACGTCATTTGCCGGAAGTGAAGAGTAACCATAGTCGGCAGACCTAAGATTTTTACGAGTGAGTATTTTTTTTATTTGATAGCAAATACTGTCTTCTTTTTTGAAAGCCTACAATCCCTTCGAAGAGATACGTGACTGATCTACAAGTAGATGGTCTATATTGTTTTTGTTGTAAAGGCGATTCAAGGAAATTCACTCATAGATTAAAGCAAGTGAAGCTCCACCCTCGCCTTTTAGGTTTACCGAAGCAGACAAAATTGTACTATAAAGTACATGGTTTTGTCATCGTCGTCTGTTTTTATGCTCTTCACTGCCAGTTACATAGAGGTAATAAACAGCACAGTTGATGGAAAGTTTGATTTTTAATGTTGAGAGTAGGTACGATCGTAGATAAGTAGACCCTCCCCTGTGTGTGGACTGGGACAATCGCGACTAATTTCCTAAACGATTCATTCCGCTTTGAACGTGGTGCTTTAATTGATAGGCTTGCTCAGTAGATGAATAGTTCATAGACAGACTTCAAAAGCATCTCACTTAGTATTGAATTATTTGTAGATCTGTGCAGGTGAGTACAACTGTGTGTTATATCTGTGATGAAAACATAAGCTTAAGTGATACTTGCAGATGTTTCATTATTTTATAAGGCATACACCGTTTTTTATTTCAGTTTTCAGACAGATACTGAGATGGGCCTATGCCTTCATACTGTTTGCTTTATAGATGTTGAAGATAACAAAAAGAATGCATAGTATTAAACTTACTTTCATGTGAGAGTGTAGACCTAAATTAGTATTGTAAACAAAGCCCAGGCATACATGTATCATTCATTACATGTATGTCTATAAATAGTATAAATCCAGACTGGTCATTATTCGTCAACCTTTGAGATTGTGGAATGTGGTGCCATAGCCAGTGTTCCCTGATGACCCATCTCCTACTTCAACCCCACCTCCTTTTTCATTTCCTGCCAACATACAGTGCATTTAATGATTTATTTACCTTATTGCAATGTAAGGCCTAGTTTCTTTTTACTGTTTATTTTGTGTGGGACACATAGGCCTATTATATATTTTTCTCAGTTTTTTGTTAGGAGGTTTTTCTTCAAATCTTTTTCAATGCTGTGGACACTGAATTCATATCAAAAATAGAATAGCTAGGCTTATTGTCCCTGAAAGAATCAGACCTCTGCTCAATGTCTGGTGGAATAAGGGAGATAATTCTTAGTTTTGGACCCTGTTCATAGCATTATAGACTTATTCAGAGTTATTGATTCTTGTACACAGTACAGAACTTCACTACTTTTTTAGTTTTCATCAGTTTCATGCCTGCTAATCTTTAAACGTATGTCAGTTTTGATGAAGAACATTGTGCCTGGCTATGTTATTTAGACATTTGAATCAATTTGATCGATCAAAGGCCCACAAATACTGTGTCCATGTTGATTTGGGGTCAGCTCTAACTGCAGTATTTTTTAAAATATATTTGTAAAAGGATATTTATAAACTCATGTTGCATTGATGCTTGTTATCTCCTTGAATACATTGAGATCTCTTAAATTAACTCACTTGGGAAGGCCAGTTCTCTCCCTTGCTTTTCCCCATAGACGGCCCATTTGTAATGGTTCTTTAAAAATTCATAAAAAATACAAAACATAGAAAGAAAATTTTTTTGGAATTTATGAATAACATGCTGGGCTAGTACACATCAAAAGATTTAAGCTCTCACTTTGTTTAAATATTTAAGCTTTTACAAGCATGAAGAAAATACTCCGAATTTTGTACTCCGTGTCACTACTCTGTATCCCGTACTCTCGGCAACTGCAAAAAAAGAGTTTGGAACACACGGGAATACCTGACAACACTCTGCATTTGACCTTGGATAGGGTCACAAAGCTATATTAAGCTGCACTGGTCATAGTATCAATGCAGCGGCCATGTGAAAAATCTGCAAACAGCAAATCCACTATAGCGGACGGCCGTCCAAAACCGTTGCTTTACACTGATCCGCTATAGCAGATGGCCGTCCTCTGAGAGTTAAAGCTATTGCTTATTAGTTGTAATGTTACGTAGATGCAGCATTTGTATTTTGGGGGAAAGGAACTGTACAGACATGAGAAATGCCACAAAGACGGAGCACTTGAGACCTTACCTCAGAAACCTTTTATTCCCACCAGCTGTCTCTGTTGTCTTGAAGCAGGGCCCCACATTAGCGATTAGGACTTGAGGGTACACTCGGAAAGGGGGGGGGGGGGGGTGTAATCCAGATTTGTGAGGTGGATATTATCTGTCACTGAGTATAGAACTGGCAGATTGTTATATGATAATACAGTGGAGAGTTATTCCCAAATCATCTTCCCCTGATGCTGCTGCAGGTCAGGTGAGTTGAAAGAGACTTATTAAATGCACTGGATGTTGGCTTATGGCTGGCAGTTTGCTTTGTGAACGAACAAATGAATAAAATACAGCTGATTTAAGCAATGGTGTTCATTAAAAAAAAAATGTCCCCTTATCTCACTTATCTGTTATCAAGGCCATGTATTTACTTGTGTCATTATTTTTTCAAATAATCTTAAGCATTTCTTTAAAGAAAAAAAGGACAAATTTGGGTTGCTCTCCCCGGGGAGAGCGCGTCGCCACAAGTGCAACGCCTACCCATTTTTTTTTTTTATTATTTTTTTTAATAATAGAATAATGATAATGTTAGAAGTGCTTTTACTGTTTTAGATCTAGCTCTAAAAAAAAAGTAAAGTGTATAGTACATACCAGATGAATGAAAAACCAAGCAGGTAATGATAATGCTGGTGATGATATGATAATGATAATAATGATTATGTTAGAACTTAGAAGAAGGCAGCCATTCAAAGAATAGCCCCCAGGTAGCGTTGAGTTATGAAACCTGTTGTGCAGTTGGAAGTACCTTGTCCTCGATAAATATTGTGTTTAAATTGTTCTTAGCTGTCTGGGAGAAGCAATGTAACACCTCATTTCTTGGTTCAATTGAAACCTGTCATGAAATTGTTGAAGGTTAAAAAAAATTTGAATACACACGTGCGGGCGCGTGCACACACAAATTCTCTCTCTGTCTCTCTCTGTCTCTCTCTCTGTCTCTCTCTCTGTCTGTCTCTCTCTCTGTCTCTGTCTCTTCTGTCTCTCTCTCTCTCTCTCTCTCTCTCTCTCTCTCTCTCTCTCTCTCTCTCTCTCTCTCTCTGCTACTCATGAAGAGAGGATATCATAACTTGTGAAGAGACATTAAATGAATTAAATGAATTTGAACACACACACATACACACACACACAAACACACACACACACACACACACACACACACACACACACACACACACACACACACACACAACACACACAAATCACACTCACACACACACACACACACACACACACACACACACACACAAAACACACACCAGGGTTCGCGCTAGGATTTTTTAAAACCGGTACTGGGAGTTGCCATTTAAGAGATATCTTGACCAACTCCCCCAAAATTGGTCCCCAGAAAATAAAATCTGGTACATACTGTGAACAAAACGAAACTATTCAGTCAGGGGGTGGGGGAGGGGGGGGGATTGTTCGGCAGCAAAACTAAAATCTATTTAAATTGAATGCAAATCTCTCAGAGACTTTGACTGCCATGCTGCTGCCACTCGCTTCTTGGGCATGAAGCCACGCAGGAAATAGGTAGGATTTTTTTCTAGCGCCTGTGACAATGTCTGTGTCAGTCTTTTGTTTTGCATGACATCATTCGTGTGACTTAACTTTTGCTATAGCCTATTCTTCTTTCTTGTTTCTATGCTTAGCACTGATCTAGATCTTTGCTCAATTAAGATTTTAGTTTTGGATTCTTCTCTCTCAAAGCAACGGGCAATTTCAGTCATAGACCCTCGCTTTTGTAAGAGTCGGCCATTGGTGGGAACAGATTCCGTTTACAAAACTGCATACACACAGGGACTGGATGTAAAAAAGTACTGTGCTTATTCCATTATCCTTGATATAAAAGAATAAAGAATAAATCAATCTAGGCCCCATTTACTCATTGTGAATGCAAGTCACTGTCATGCTGAGAAGAGCGCGAAGCTCTATTCTTTCACAGTAAAGCTTGCAGTTCTGCGTGCTTATGAGGTTGGCGCCAAAGACAAAGAGTTCGTCGGAAGGGATGGGAAGGGGTAGGTGCGTAAGCACAGGCGCATGACAGACTGTCAGAAAATGTCTCTTCAGACTTTTTTTTTTGAGACGGAAACCTAATCAGTCACAGGCAAACAGAATCGGTACACGGTACCGGCTGCTTTGAAAATTTTCAGTATTCCCTGTTTACAATCGGTAAAATACCGACAATTACCGGTTTCGCAAACACACACACACACACAACCACACGCTTGCACAAAATCTGTAGAACCATTTCAGGGCTTATTTTCACACCTGTCTTCCCAGTTGTCCATGTGAAAAGACCCAAGTGCCCACCATATGCTCAACAGTGGGAAAGACCACAAATCAGGGGTATTCTAGGTAGCTTTCGCAAGTACCTCAACTGATACTGTCACCAAATGATGACGATGATTTTTTACAAGGCAGCTCATCGCTGAATGTAACTGGCCCATTGCACCATTTGCCTAGTTGACCATGGTTGTGATGATGCTTTTTAACTCTACAGCAAGATGGCAGGTTCACGCCAACTGGACTGCATACATGTGTGTGTGTGTGTGGGGGGGGGGGGGGGGGGGTGGAGGTTCATGAGAGGTTGTTGGAAGTGTTGTGGTGGTCACCACCCAGGGTGGGCGTCTCACTCAATCTGGCTCTGCAACTGAACTGTTACTCATTAACTCAATAACTGTCATCCGTAGGGGCTTGGTAAGTTGTGTCCTGCGTATGTTAGCTCAGAACAGGCACCACTGAACACCACCAAAGTGATCCAGCCGCAGGGTAGGGCCCCTTTGGCTAGTGGCCCAATGGCAACCTGATATTGATGGGCTTCCTTAACTCTGACTGAGGATGCAGCATAATAAATCTGAGTAAGGCTGGGTCAGAGAGATTGGAATGAGCGGCTTGGGGACAGCAGTCCAGAAATGTCACAGAAGTCTTAAGACTGGGCAGCAAAGAAAATAAGTTTTTTCTTCAGAAGTTACTTTTCCTAAAGATAAATTTATTAATGAATTTGTAAGGAGAGAATTCAGCTAATCTTTCTTTGAATTGACTGATTGATAAATCCTATATCGTTTGCAAGTGTCTGGGAAGGGAAGTTCAGTCTGTTTTATATTTAATAACTTGTCTATTCTGTGACTGAACTCTTCTCCCAAACTAGCTTCCTGCACTGCCTCTCATGTCACATGTTAAAGTATAAACTAGGGGTGAATTGACAGAACTTGGCCTGATATCTTTGTGCACATGCATGCATGCATGTATGCACGCACGCACGCACGCACGCACCACCACACACACACACACACACACACACACACACACACACACACACACACACAGTAGCACAAAGTCACAAGCACACAACACACACACACACACACACACACACACACACACACACACACATCACACACACACAGTCACAACACACACACACACACAGTCACACACACACACACACACACACACACACACACACACACACACACACACACACACACACACATTGTCTTTCTATCTCTGCCTCTCTCTTTGAGTGGTGTAAACCAGCCTGCCTATGTCCAGTGAAGCTGCCAGGGGGCTCTTTGAGCACTGTCCGAGCAATCACTGCTTTAATTAAAATTCCTCATCTCTGTGATCATCTCTTAACTGTCTTTTGCCATTTTGCTCTGTTTCTAGTTCCTCTTTTCTTTTTCTGCCCTCTCTTTCTGTCTTGTTTTCTACTTTCCCACTCCACTCACCTTTTTTTTTTTTCTTTTTCCCCCTAGCAAGCCATGACTCCCTTACTTTTTTTTCTCCCTGTGTTGTATTACCTGTTTGGACTCATTCTTGCTGCAAAGTAGTGAGATTGTAAACTCTAGGATGGGCACAGGACATCCATTGTATAAAACTGCTGTGCGATGTTGTTTTTTCCTATAAGGCTTTTCTTATTTCTAGTTACCTTATGGTGTGTGTGTGTGGGGGGGGGGGGGGGGGCTCTGTGTGTCTGTCTGTGTATCTGTGTGTGCGTGCGTGTGTGTTGTGTTGTGTGTGTTTCACTTTTTGAATAATCTGCTATGGTAAGTCGAGCAGAATGGCCAGTGTCCTCAGCATGACCTGGTGTTATTTGTCTTTACAGATCTGAAGATTAAGATAATGGGACACAGTTACAAGTGTCAACTGTCATAATTATGTAACTGCTTTTTCTTTGAAGAATGGGGGAAGTATTTAGATCCATAATGATAACATTGTTTTGGAAAAGACTAGTATGACTAACTTGGTTTGTTTTGAATTTATCCTTTGTGTTGGAAAGACTGGTCAAGTGGTATGACTGACTTGGTTTATTTTGACAAATGAATATGTTTTGTTTTGGAAAAGGCTGGCATAACTGACTTGGTTTATTTTTTTATAAATCAATCATGTGTTTTGTTTTGGAAAAGACTGAACAAGACTGACTAGGTACATTTTGAATTTGTCTTTAAAAAACAAACAACAACAACTGGTATGACTTGTTTGTCTTGAATAATTTATGTTTTGTTTTGGAAAAGACTGGTATGACTGACTTGTTTGTTTTGAATTTATGTTTTGATTTGGAAAAGGTTGATATGGCTCATTGACTGACTTGTTTATTTTGACTTTATGTGGGTTTTTTTTTAGTCTTGTATGACTGACTTGTTTGTTTTGAGTTACTTAATGTTGTGAAATCCCTGATATGATTATATAGTTGGTTGAATTCGAAAAAAACAATTAAAAGCGGTAGTACTTAGTAGTAATTCTAGTAGTAGTAGTATAGTGCTGTTACTGTCATCATTCTCATTATTAGTACTATGTGGTGGTATTTTTGGCAGAAAGGTCAGGCCTCATGTTTGAAAACATAAATTTTGACAATTATTGACTAACATTTTTATTCATTTTTTTATGATTATTATTGCTTGGGAGGTTTTTGGTGTTTTTATTTTATTTCTTTTGTTTTGGGGGTGGTCTTGGATGTGAAATGATGTACACATGTTGCCTAATACTTGTATTATGAATATTTTTTTTAATACTTTTTTTTCTCCCATTTGTGTACTGTCAGTGTTAATGTTATATCGTGGAGTCTGAAGGGACTGGAGTCCAAAATGTTTATATTAAAACACTGGTTTGACTGTACATAATTACTTTATAATTTCGTGTATGAAGTCATCAAAGTAAGGTGTATTAAGATCTATGATTGTCTCAGTGTCTGGTTCCCAGTGTGCCTGTTTACAACCAAAGAAAAAAAATCCGGAGGGAGGGGAACGGCAGAATAAAATGTAATAAACTGTCTATGGCTTTAGTATCCAGTCATGATGGGTGTTTTTTTTCACTCCAGGTTACTAGCATAAATTTACGTACAGACAGATAATGTACAGATTGTTGAATGCATAAATTCATGTACTGACTATTGTACAGAAACATGCTCTATGAGAGACTGTGAGTGACTCAGTACCAATATAGAAAGATGGAAAGAGAAGAGAAATATCATAAAGTGGGGAAAAAAACTATAGACAGAGAGAGAGGGAAAAGGGAAAAACTTTAGACTGACATACTAGAGAGAAGGGAAATAAATACTACAGAGAGAGAAGGGAAATATAGAGAAAGAATGGAAATGATATAGACAGACAGAGAGAGAATGGAAATAATATAGACAGAAAGAGAGAAGGGAAATAGACAGAGAGAAAGAGAGAAAGAAAGAGGCAGGCTCAGAGACCGATCATTGTCATTATTTTCTTTGATAGCAGGCTGGGGTTTGGCTGGGCCTCTGGCTCATGCCCTTGGCATTTTGGCCTCATTTCTCCACCCACCCATTACTTCCCCCCCCCCCCCCCCTCTACTTTTTTTCCCCATGGGGGAGGGGAGAGAAGAGTATGTAAGTTGCCAGAATGGTTGGCTCTTAGCCTTTCCCACCAGCTCTAGGTGTGTGTGTGTGTGTGATTGTGTGTGTGTGTGTGAGAGAGAGAGAATAGTGGTGGTGGGTGGGTGGGTCAGTCATGAAGGAAGATACAGGATTAATTCTGACCTCCAGCTGTGTCAGTAGGCTGCCTCAGTCTCTCAAGTGCTCACAAGAGCTTTTACTGTTTTAGTATGTATGTATATATGTGTATTACATGTACAAGTTTGCTATCAACATTCTCGCAGCTACACTTTTTGTGCACATTTGCACGTGCACGCACTATACACATAAATGCTGTCAAATATACTGTACATATGCATGCTCACGCACACACATGCTTACATGTACATTATTTTGCACACACACACACACACACACAACACACACACACACACACACACACACACACCCACACACACACACCACAAAACATGCACATGCAAACACACACGGAGGCAAAACTGGGATGCATGAAGACACCTCAAGTATTCCTGCAGGTACACACAAGCACTTGAACAAATACACTCCTTGATGTGCACAAAAACTATCGCTCTTTCTCCTGTACTTTTTGTCTACCTTTCTCTCCAACTACTCCCCTCCCTTCCTCTTTCAGCTTTTCTCCCCAGGCCATGTAGTAAGACTGATCATACTGAGGTACAATGGAAGGACATGGAAAAAAGAATGAATTGGCGGTTGCTGCAGTATTGTCATGTTCAGCTGTCCATGGAGCATAATTATATTTTGCAAGCATACGCATGCATGTCAAATACACACACAATCACACACACACACACAAACACACACACACCACACTCATCACACACACACACACACACACACACACACACACACACACACACACACACAGTCACACACACACACAACACACACACCACACACACACAGTCCACACACACACACACACAGTTCACACACACACACATCACAAACAAACAGTCTCACACACACACACACAGTCTCACACACACATGCCATGGTTATCATTACCATGGCATCACCATCATTACCATCATTATCATCATTATAATGCATAATCACTCACATAATAAGTTACTCTTTCACTGGTATACATTCTCACATATTCACTTATTCTCTTATGATATAGACAAGGAACACACACTACAACACACACAACACACACACACACACACACACACACACACAACAAAACACACCTAACCACACACACACACTCACACACACCTAACCCCCATAACACACACCACACACCATAGGTGGAAGAGAAATGAGAGGAGTAGTAGTACACACACCACACACACACACACACACACACACACACACACACACCACACACACACACACACACTCACACTCGCACCATAGATGGAAGAGAAACCAGAACAGTAGCACACACTCACACACACACACACACACACACACACACACACACACACACACACACACACACACACACACACACACAGAGTATTGTACAAACTCTTTCCAAAAACAAAAAAAAATCACTCCATCATTTTCAGCTTTTCTGCCTCCCACACACTCTCCCCTTTCCCCTTTCCCCTAACTCTCCATTGATTGTGATTGCTGCTACTCTGTACAACACGATCTGTTCACTCTGTTCCTGTCATTTTTCGAGGACTTTCGCTTGACATTTGAGTAGATCGTGTTACGACATTTTGCCTACATCATTACTAACAAATTGGAAGAGGGAAGAAAACATTAGGAATCCTTCCCTCCGATTTGAAAGGCGATGCAGAGCAGAGGGGAAGCTGTGTTGAAGAGATGGACAGGAGGAAGAGTGGAGTGAGAGGGACAGAAAGGTCTCCAGACACGCCATTCGTTTTATGGCCACAATCAACACATTGATTATTTCCCCCGTTTATGGCCGCTGCAAGAAAGGGAGAGAGAGGGGGGTAAAAAAAAATAGAGCTTGCTTTGACAGCAGCAGCACTGTGACAATATCGTTCGTGAATCAGTCGTCCGCTTTGCTGCAGTCATGCTGACTGTGGACATTTCCTCAGTGTCGTATCTGTCTGTGTTCTGAGGTGGACAAGAGTGTGTTGCCTGGAGTTTTGGCTGCGAGAGTTAGTCATCTGTTAAATTCAACAACCCTGTGAAGAGATCTGCTTTTTTTTGTGGTAGTGATTGCCCGGTGGAAGGGCTATGTTTGTCGTCAAAACACAAGCGTCAGATATTAGATGAAATTTGGAGAGTTACTCGGGTGTCCAGTCAACAGTAGCCATGTTTTGTGGATCAAGGTGAAGGTGCTTTTGAATACCTTTGAGTCAGAAACAGTGTGTTGTAGAACTTGGATTAATTGGGTATTTTGCTGTGTCGGAAACGGTATTTGGTAGAAACTTAAATTCATTAGTTGGGCAATATTCTGCTGTGTCGGAAACAATGTTTGTTAGAACCTCAATTGATCAGGTATTCTACAGTGTCAGTAACTGTGTATGGTAGAACTTGAATTCATTTATTTTGTAATCTGCAGTGTCAGAAACCAGAAAGTAGAACTTGATTGGTATTCTGGTGTATCAGAAACGATGTTTGATAAAACTTAGTTTATTCATTTGGTATTCTGCTATGGCAGAACTTAAATTCATTCATTTGGTATTGTGCTGTGTCAAGAACTTGAATTCATTCACTTGGTATTCTGCTGTGTCACAAAAAATGTAGAGTAGGACTTGCATTAATTGGGTATTCTGTAGTAGTACCAAAAAAAAAAAAAAAAAAAAAAATAAAAACAATTTTCATTCCTAAAGAGCAAACAAACAAACCAGAGCTTGTGTACATGCGATCATAACAGTTTACTGATGAAGGAAATTAAGAAGTCTGAGTTTTTCAATGATGTCCTTGTAGAATGATCTAGAAGTGGGTTTTTTTGGTAAAAGAAAGTAACACTAAAATAAAGTTAACCTGTCAAAAGTAAGGGGTTTTTTTATTATTTGATATGTGGGTATTTTTGTTGAAAATATCAAATGTAGTGGAATGCATTACGCCACTTTTGATTGTTCGTAAGCAACAACATTTTAGATAAGAAGTGTTAAGGAGAGGTGGACAGCAGCATGTTTTTGGAGAAGCCCACTCCAGGTGAATGGTCCACTTTCAGCCCTTCATTTCTTTCACTCAGGAGGAAAGGGGGGGGGGGGGTATCCTGGCCTCATCCAGATCATAAGCTCTTGAGTGCTCGTCTCTCGTTGGCTTTTTTCCCTGTCTACACCCAGGATGTTGATCACAGGATTCTAGGTGCCTCGGGCAAAGTCACCTTTTAATTGGAATTTTTTTTTTTTTGAGTTTTGACCTGATGTGATACATTATTGCAAAACACAAAAATGATAACATAATAGAATTAAATCTTCTATACAGCTATATCTGATGTCTTGAGAAAAGAAGTACTCTCTGTATACACAGCAGTAAATGTTTGATACTTTTGTTTAAGACAAAACGAAAGTATTGTATATTAAACAGCATCATCTAAAGGATACATTTATGAAAGTCATAGGCAAACGAATGGTCAGACATCAACAGTGGCATAATAAATGGTTCGTCTATTATGTTGATAAATGTAGTGTTTTCAGTGTCTTTTTATAATAAATGTAAGGTTTGGGGAAGAAAGGAAAGAAGGGTTTTCAGTTGTGCTTTGTGTGACGTGCAGATTGGGGATGAAAGGAAAAGAAGGGTTTTCAGTTGTGCTTTGTGTGATGTGCAGATTTGGCGGGGAGCACAGGAGTCGATCAGGAATCATGAGAGAATACAAGCTGGTGGTCCTAGGCAGTGGTGGTGTGGGGAAAAGTGCACTGGTAAGTCACCCTTCTTCCTTGTGTCAGTCACTCAGTGTCTTTTCTCAGACGCTTCCTTGACCACACTGACCTTCTACAACAAGAAGGAAGGGAACAGTGCAGATGTCTAAGCTTCGTCTGCTAACAAGTAAACCGTGAGGTTCTGGGTTTGATTCTCATCCTTGCCCTTTTTTCCCAGTTGGACAGGAAAATCACAGTGAATGTCAGGTCTTTTGGAGGAGACACTAAACCAGTCAGACCTGTGTGCTTACAACTTGTGCACATCAGGAGAACTGACAACAGTGAAAGAGCAGAGGGGTACCTCCCAGCTGTCCTGGCAAAATAAGTTTGTTCAATTCTCAACTGTATCAGAATGCAGCTACCTGATTGGAAGGTAAAAATGGTCTCGTACTCAAAAAGTCTCACCATTGGTGAACTTAAAAAGCTCTAACCCTTGGAACCAGCAAAAAACCCTCAGATTTAGAACCATATTCATGTACTTTCTCTTGGCCCCTGCTTGTAAAATGTGTACTGGTTTAGTTATGATGTTATTGTAGGGATTGCTGTACAGTGTTGATGTAGTGTTGCAGCTTTTTTTCTGAATAAAGTGGCAAGAAATGCTTGTTATTCATTTCACAGACAGAGATGCAACTGTTAACTCTTGGAAAAATATTAAAAAGATAGGGTGGGGAGGGGATGTTTTGTGATGAAGCTTTGTAGAAAAAATTTTAAGAGCAAGGAGTGGGAAGTTTGATATTGATGGTGGGTTTTTGACATGTTTTAGTTCATTTGCTTCCCTCTGTGAGGATGCTATATCCATGTATGTATAGATGGCATCCCCACCTGGAAATTCTGTGCTAGGAATTTTCTTTTCTATCCTCATTTCTGCCTTGTACCTTTTCTTCCTGTCACCTTCTTGACTTTTTTTTTTTTGCCTTCTTGATCCACTCTCCTGCCTATCTTTTCCAGAAAGTTTAAAGAGAAAATGATTAAGACACAAGTCAGATGTGCAGGGCCTGACTTGTCAGGCTCTTCACTGCAGCAAAAATCATTTTTGCTAATTAATGACACACAGCTAAAGTCACTGTCTGAGGTTTGACAAAGAAGTTCATTTGCTTTAGCTCCTCTTCGATTTTGGAAGACCAGTGGTGGTTAAAAATGAATAAGATAAGAAAAAAAAATGAACATATTAGCAAGCTGAACAGCAGCCAGGTTATGAATTACAAGATAAAGGTTTATTGGAGTGTGTGTGTGTGGTCAGTTGATGTGTCTGGTATTGTTAATTGTCCTGTTAATGTGTTGCAGACAGTGCAGTTTGTACAAGGCATTTTCGTGGAAAAATATGATCCCACAATCGAAGACAGCTACAGAAAGGTTTGTCTTTGTTCTTGTATTCTCTCTCTCTCTCTCTCTCTCTCTCTCTCTCTCTCTCTCTCTCTCTCTCTCTCTCTCTCTCTCTCTCTCTCTCTCTCTCTCTCTCTCTGTTTTTTGTCTGTCAGTCTATGTCCTTGTCCTTTTTCATCCTTACCCTCTCTTCATGCTTCAGTTATGGTTTTTTATGTGCGATGGTTTTATTTTGTTTTGTTTGCAGTGACTTTAACAATGGTGTTTGTGCATCTTCATATTTCATCAATGGTGATAGGATAGCTCAGTGTTCAGAGCACTCGCTTTCCCCAAGCTGAAGTTAAATTAAGCAGCACCGAGCATAGCTACCAAGTGGATGGGTGACTGTTTCGCGTGCCTTGGCTTCAGTACAGTCCCTCAGTTCGCCCAGCTGTAAATGGGTACCTGCCCTCTATAGGGTCAGGGAAGGTAACGCAGCAAGGGAGAGGAGATGGGCACCGCCCTCAATATGCTGGCCCCTAGAGAAGCTGAGGTCTCTAACACCTCTTTCACAATGACCACATAGGTTATGGGAACACTTTTACCTTTTTTATATTATATTTCACCATCCTTTGTATTCCTTGAATTATTGTACAGAAATCATGACCGCATACGTTATGGGAACCTTTTACCTTTTTTTATATTTTTTATCATCCTTTGTATTCCTTGAAATATTGTACAGAAAGTAAAAAATATTAATTTGAAATCATTAGTGTGTGGACATGAATTATATGTGTGTGTCAGAGTGAGTGTATGGGTGTGTCCTTGTGTGCATATGTGTGTGTTTTGAGTGTTTTTATATTATTGAATGTATGCCTTCATTTGTTGTGAGGGTGTGTGGGTATGTGTGTGTATGGATACATTTATGTAAAAGAGATTTGTCAAGTGCTAACCTTCTTAGAGGATTGAAAAATGAAGCTGAAAACCACTGCCTCAGTGTCAGCATGCACCTTCACACACACACACACATCACACACAACACACACCACACCACACACACACACACAACACACACACACACACACACACACACACCACACACACAGTGACACACACACACACACACACACACACACACACACACCACACACACACACACACACACACACACACATACACACACACACACACACACACACACACACACACACAGTGACACACACACACACACACACACACAACACACACAAAACACACACACAACACCACACACACACACACACACACACACAACGCTGCACATGGTGATCAGAAGTATTGGTGGTGATCGTTGTGTTGTTTGACCTGTGTGATGTGTGTATACATCTGTTGCAGCAAGTGGAAGTGGATGGTCAGCAGTGCATGCTGGAAATCCTTGACACTGCCGGAACTGTAAGCATTGTCTGCCCTTAGTTTTCCAAGGGGGTGGGGGGGTGTTCTGTATGAATTGTATCTTTATCTTGTGGAAGCATGTTCTTCTCTTCTTTTCTTTTTTTTTAAATGACTTTTGGGGGTTTCCAAATTGAGGGGGGGGGGGGGGTCCTGTGTCTTTGTTTTTTTGCATCTTTTCAGTCTCACTGATTTGTTTATCTAGGTATTGGGCATAATAGATCGGTGGTCTCTCCTTGAATGGACAGCTCATCGGAGACTCCTACTGGCACCCTCAGTGACAGTCAAACCAGGAGTACAACAAGCCTTGTATGTGGCCACTCAGCTATTCCACCCCTGAATTATGACCACAGTGGTTGTGTTGTGATCAGAAACCACTCGGCTATTCCACCCCTGAAATGTGACCACAATGGTTGTAATGTCATCAGAAACCTGTCAGCTATTCCTCCCCTGAAAAGTGATCACAATGGTAGTTTTATGTGACCACAATGGTTGTATTGTCATCAGAAACCTGTCAGGTATTCCACCCTGAAAAGTGATCACAATGGTTGTTTTATGTGACCACAATGGTTGTATTGTCATCAGAAACCTGTCAGGTATTCCACCCCTGAAAAGTGATCACAATGGTTGTTTTATGTGACCACAATGGTTGTATTGTCATCAGAAACCTGTCAGGTATTCCACCCCTGAAAAGTGATCACAATGGTGGTTTTATGTGACCACAATGGTTGTATTGTCATCAGAAACCTGTCAGCTATTCCTCCCTTGAAATGTGACCACAATGGGTTGTTTGAACAGAAGCCACTCATCTGTTCCATCCATGCATTGTGACCACAATGGTTGTGTTGTAGTGTGAACAAAAACCACTCAGCTATTCCACCCCTGAAATGGGACCACACAGCTTTGGAACAGTTTACAGCAGTACCTGACTTAAAATTAGCCAGAGTTGTTAAGACTATTGTTTACATATTTATTTATGTAATCCGTTTGTTGTTTGACAGCTACATGCTTGCAGTCATATCAGAGTAAAGGATTATGTATAAATGAAAAACACAATAATCTTCATGATTTTCTGTATGGCTTGTAAACCTTTCATATCAGTTGCAGATTTCATTTAAAAAGTCTACGTTTGGAAAACTTATGATTGCCATTGTACTTTTTTTTTTTTTTTTTTTTTTTTAATATATTCCCATTCAAATTATGAGAATGTGTTAATACTGTAAGTATTGGATGCAGAAAACTGACTCTTCCCCCACACTGCTTTACACACTGTCATCATCATTACTATCTAGGGTTTTTTTTTTTGGGGGGGGGGGGTTGTGGGGGGGTTGTAGTTTTGTTTGTTACATTTATTGGTGTGTAGAAAAAGTGTGTAAATAGGCTCAGAGAGCAATGAGGAGGAGGAGAAGCAGCAGTATGCAGAGGGAGTGTGTCAAAGTCAAACCTTTTAAATTTCCAGATGGTACATTGAATAAGCATTGATTTGCTTTTTTTTTCACCAAGCCATCTATCTAAGGAAATAAAAAAAAAATTAAAAAATTTTAAATTAAAAAAAGGAAATAAAAAACAAAAACAGAAAAAGCCAAACAACAAACTAAAAAAAAAACAAAAACATTTCACCAACATTAATTAATATGATTTCAACAGCCTTAAAAATAAGATATACCTATAGTTAATACAAGCAACAACAATAACAACAACAAAAACCAAAAGTACATCAACAAAACACTCAAAGTCACACTTCACAGCTGTCAGTTTTCCCCACTTTCAGGTCCTCTCAGCTGCTAACTAATCCGTCCCACCCCAGCCCAGATGGGGCCACCAGCGCTATTTATAGCAGGAACTGGCCACACTTGGACTGGGTATAAGGAAGGGACATGTTACATATATAGCATTTTTGACTGAGTGATGTTGGATTTGTGCGCTGTGACTTATGTGCTTCGGATGAGACTTTAAACCGAGGCCCCGTGTGCGAACGCACGCCAAACATCTTGCGCACATGTTAAATCCTGTTCCGCTTTTCGTAAGAGTAGGCCATCGTGTGCCGGTGGGAACAGATGACAATATTTACAAAAACTGCATACACACGGGGACCGGATGAAAAAAAGCACACGATTGCTTATTCTGTTATCCTCGATATAAAAAATAAAAAATAAAAATAAATGTGTGTGTGTGTGTGTGCCAGGAACAATTCACAGCCATGCGGGACCTGTACATGAAGAACGGCCAGGGGTTCCTGCTGGTCTACTCCATCACTGCCCAGTCCACCTTCAACGACCTGCAGGAGCTCCGCGAACAGATTCTCAGGGTCAAGGACACAGACGATGTGAGTGACCTTTCTGTGTCGGTTGGCATCCTTTTTTTGTGTGTGGTTTTTGTTTTTTAGGATTGTTTCATTTTTGTTTTTTAGGATTGTTTCTTTTTGTTTTTTAGGATTGTTTCTTTTTGTTTTTTAGGATTGTTTCTGTCTGCGAGTGTTTCTTTCAGAGTGGCTTCCGCCCCCCCCCCCCCCCCCCCCCCTTCATCATTTTGTGAGGGATGGCTCTTGTTGCCATTTACAAAACTGCATACACACAGGGACTGGATGTATTAAAGCACACCAGTGCTTATTCCATTATCTTCGATATAATAGAATAAAATAAATTTTAAAATTTCAATTGTATCTATGGGATGCATATATTTTGTCTATACATACAAGGAGTTATGCTATAAGGTTTCACAATTTTTACTAACCTGTTTTAGCAGGTGTTCTTACCCATAATTATGACTTTTTGTTGAATTATTATTCTGAAATAGAGTTTGAAGTTGCTGAGAAAAGTAACAACATGGACTCAAAAAGAATTAAAACAAGCGCAAGAACAATGAAATACACATGGCATCAAGAGGATGTACCTGTTACACCTCATTTTCCCTTTCTGTATTACAAATCAAATCAAATCAAGAAAAGTGAACTGAAAATAATTAAAATTCTGTAACCAATTAGAAAACAAAGGTTTAAAAAAAAAAAAAAAAAAAAAAAAAAAAGATTTTGATCTGAATTTACGATTTTAAAATGTGATTTTATTGTATATGTTCATTTATTTATTTGTGCATTTATTTTGTGATGATGATTTTAAAAATGTGATTTTATTTTATTTTTTGTTTTTTATTTGCACGTTTATTTTGTGATGATGATTTTAAAAATGTGATTTTTGTTTTTGTTTATTTATTTGTGTATTTATTTGTGATGGCGCGCAGGTTCCCATGCTGTTGGTGGGCAACAAGTGTGATCTGGAGGATGAGCGTGTGGTGGGCAAGGACCAGGGCCAGAACCTGGCACGCCTCTTCAACTGTGCGTTCCTGGAAACGTCCGCCAAAGCCAGAGTTAACGTCAGCGAGGTGAGTGGGTACCACCAGCCCTCTCGGCTGTGTCTGTCTGTGACTCGCTCTTATGTTGTTGTTTTGTAACATTCCCTCCTGTTCTTTAGTTATTGTGACTTACTCCTTTGTTGTTGTGTGTAAAACCTCAGCTGTTTTTTTAGTTCTTGTGACTTGTTCCTTTGTTGTTGTGTTGTTATGTGTAACATTCCCCTCCTGTTCTTTAGTTATTGTGACTTGCTATTTTGTTGTGTGTAAATCTCCTGCTGTTTTTTTTTTAGTTCTTGTGACTTGTTCCTTTGTTGTTGTGTTGTCATGTGTAACATTCCCCTCCTGTTCTTAAGTTATTGTGACTTGCTTTTAGTTGTTGTGTGGTAAGTCCCATGCTGGGTTTTTTTTTAATAGTTCTTGTGACTTGCTCTTTTGTTGTGTGTAAATCCCCTCCTGTTCTTTAGTTATTGTGACTTGCTCTTTTGTTGTGTGTAAATCTTCTGCTGGTTTTTTCAGTTCTTGTGACTTGCTCCTTTGTTGTTGTATTGTTATGTTATTGTCTGATGGAGTGAAGTATTAGAAAATACTGACGACAGTTACACCAGGTTTGTTGTAGAGAAGATCAGTGGGTTTCGACTTAGTTCTAGTGCTGTGTGGTGTGTGTGTGTGAGATAACAGACATGCTAACTACTCTTGATTTCAGTAGTTTATTCTGCCTAGTTTCAGTTTGTTATCATGCTGTCAAGAATTTTTCTTAGTCTAACTTCTCTGATTTCAGAAGTTTGTTCTGTCTAGTTTCAGTTTGTTGCCTTGCTGTCAAGAATTTTCTGACTTATTTTTCATCCTGTTAAAGTCTAGTGTGCATTATGGACTGTAGTTAAAAGATGTTTTATCATTGGGTTACTTTTTTTCCTTGGCTATAGCTTCAAGATTCACCATTGGTGAGATTTTTGTGCATGCAACCACTTTTTTCCCATACCATTTAGGTAGATATTTGTTTTACATAATGGATTGGAGGTGTTAAGTGTGTGATAATTGGTGTACAGATTTTCAAGGAGTGTAATTCTAAAAGGGCTGATATCTAATGTAGAGAATGGACTGAAGCTGTAATGTGTCTGATGATTGGTGTAACAGAATGGACTGAAGATGTAAGGTATGTGATGATTGGTATAACAGAGTGGACTGAAGATGTAAGGTATGTGATGATTGGTATAACAGAATGGACTGAAGATGTAAGGTATGTGATGATTGGTATAACAGAATGGACTGAAGCTGTAAGCTGTGTAATGATTGGGATAACAGAATGGACTGAAGATGTAAGGTATGTGATGATTGGTATAACAGAATGGACTGAAGATGTAAAGCATCTGATGATTGGTATAACAGAATGGACTGAAGCTGTAATGTGTCTGATGATTGGTATAACAGAATGGACTGAAGATGTAAGTATGTGATGATTGGTATAACAGAATGGACTGAAGATGTAAGCATCTGATGATTGGTATAACAGAATGGACTGAAGCTGTAATGTGTCTGATGATTGGTATAACAGAATGACTGAAGATGTAAGGCATCTGATGATTGGTATAACAGAATGGACTGAAGATGTAAAGCATCTGATGATTGGTATAACAGAATGGACTGAAGATGTAAGGCATCTGATGATTGGTATAACAGAATGGACTGAAGATGTAAGGTGTGTAATGATTGGTATAACAGAATGGACTGAAGATGTAAAGCATCTGATGATTGTATAACAGAATGGACTGAAGATGTAAGGTATGTGATGATAGAACCAAATTGTAAGGTGTGTGTGATGATTGGTGTACAGATTTTCATGGACTTGGTACGTCAGATCAACAAGAAAAGTCCAGAGCAGAACAGCAAACAGACAAAGTCCAAGAAGGGCTGTACGGTCCTGTGAACTTCACCGCTGATGTAAGTACTGGGGTGGCTTTTTTCCTTTTCTTCTTTTGGCTTTAACATTGGCCGCTATTATTTTGTAATGAATTGTTGATGGCATGTCTCAAGCACATACCAGATTTTTTTTTCCAAGTTCAACATTGTGAAGTGTGAGTGTGTAAAATAAACTAGGGGTGGACAGCCTTGTGGTTAGAGTGTTGTACTTACAATTTGATGGCCTGGGCCCCAGCCACCTCTGGAGTTGACATTAGTATTGACTTCAATCCCCCGAAAGTCTTTCAGATAAGACTTTAACCCTTTGCTTGGCACAGCAAAATCATTTGTCACCTTCCTGCCGGGCAGAGAAAATGGAGGTGGATGGCTTGTGAGTGGGTGTATGTATTTAACATGCAATAACTCTACAATGGTCGGGTGGATTTTGATGAAATAAAAACAGCAAGATGCAGAAATGAATAAAGAAATTGCTAATACCCAATTTTTGTCATTATTTTCATTTTCTTTTAGAATTATAATGCATAAACACACAAAGTCATTGATTGGTTTGTGTGTGTTACAGTTAGCGTTGCAATAACTTTAGAATGCGTGCATGGATTTTGATAAAATAAAAACTAAAACATTAAGAAACAATTATAGAAAAGATATTTTCAACCTACTGTTGGTTTTTTAGTTTTTTTGACAAATGGTGCACGAACACATGGAACATTCCGACGATCGCCATTTTTGTTTACCGATGATCGCGATCAGCTTAACGTTTAAGTTTGAGCCGCTACCGTATCAAAATCCCGAATAGCAACCAAATAACAAAATATATCAAGTTCTGAACCATTGCCGAACTTGAAATCCGCGATAATTTCCCCAAATCTAAGAGTAGAATTCAAAACGCGTATCGGCCGTGTTAGATTTGACGATCGATTTTCGTCTCGAACTTCGCCATAGTCAAAGTCGTCTCTCTCACTTCAGTCAACAAACTCAGAAGTGCACACACTACTAGGATCGATTACATCGATATTTGAGCCTAGATACACATCTCACAGCGTCATATTTTCGGCATGGAAGCTGTAAAAACGATCGTACATGTCGGGTTCGAAGATAGCATCTATCTTGGAAAAAATTGCGATTTTTTTCCTCCAAAACTTGCAACAAACTCACTCCAATCGCCGCCATTTGTAGTAAACATGCGGAAGTCTCACGGGCAGTCTTGTGGCTTCTATATTCATGAGATTTGAAGCAAGATTGGCGGGAATTTCGAATGTATGATCGCTCTGAAGTGACGGTCATGTCGCCGGGCGCTTTGGGGCGTTGTGCCCAAGGACATGGTCGGGCGCTTTGGGGCGTTGTGCCAAGCAAAGGGTTAAACTGAGGCCCCATGTGTGAACACACAGAGAAAAGATTTTGCACACACGTTAAAACCTGTTCTTTTCTTTAGAAGAGTAACCCATCTGTGCTGGTAAGAACTGATGAAAAAAGAACCAAACAACAAAAATGCATACACCCTGGTGTCATGTTCAGACATCATCCTTGAAGTCAGAATTCATCTTCCTTAACGGTGGGCAAAAGCGGTCACATATTCAAAAGTCTTACCAGTGGTCAACGTCAGAGCTTTAGCCAAGGATAAAAAATATATATACATCTGCAGTCTTAACCACATACTCAACATTGATCTGTTTGTGTGTGTTTTGTTATTTCTGGCTTTTTTCTCATTAAAATAAGTATAATTTTCAACTGCACTGTAAAGATTAACCATTGGACCAGCCGCTATGGTGCAGCAGTTAGCACCTTGGATTTCAGACTGGAAGGTCGTGGGTTCGAGTCCCATAAGAGTCGTAGCAATTTTTCGGACTCGGCTGGCTCCTACCCAGAGTGAGTGTGCTGTGGGCTCAGTGGGGAGACTGGTACCACACAGTCAAGCTTCATCCACTTTCCAAATGTGTGTTTGAGAGTGTTGCTTAAATTATCTGATCAACACTGCAGGTGCCTGTATTTCTCGGGACCAGTTGACACCAGGATATGTTATGATATTGAGCATAGAGTACAATCCTGTCAAGAAGTCTCTAAGCATATGCACTTCCACAGCAGCATCACTACATCATTATTCTCATCAATCATCATGCAATAAAAAATTGCCTCTGATTCGGTGGCACCCGTTGCTCTGGTCTCATGGTTTACCTCAGATTCAGTTTCCCCATACACATCTGTTCCTGTGGTGAGTTTGTGTCAGAGCGTTTGGGGTTGGATGTTCATGGGGGACGGTTATTGGACTGATGTTGTGGTTGCTACCTCAGGTGGGCAACTCACTCAGTCTGGCTCTGTGACTGAGCTAATAAGTGTCGTTAGTAGGGGGCAGAGTAGGTGGTGTCCTGCGTATGTTAGCTCAGAGCAGGCACCACTGAACACCACCAAAGTGACCCAGCAGCAGTGCAGGGCCCCTCTGGCTGGTGGCCCCACGGCGACCTAATATTGATCAACTCCCAGTGAACATCCGACCCTGGGGATGGGACATAACAAATCTGGGTATGGCTGTGGGGGGAGATTGAAATGAGCGGTGTGGGAACAGCAGGACAGGGACATCACAGAAGATGAGGCAGCCCAAAAAAAAAAAAAGGATTAACCATGAAACATTTTCTTTTTTTCTTTTTTTTTGGATAGTATTTTGTTGTCATACAGTCACAAGTGTTAAGTTTTTTTTCTGTCTGTCTGTGTGCAGCATCTCTTTTTTTTTTTTTTTTTTTTTTTTCTTTCTCTCTCTTCACGACTGTCGTATCCTCGTCGACACCTCAGCAGGAGACAGACACAGGCCAACCACCACCACCAGGGGGCGTGCTGGGTCTGTCACATGTCAGGTCATCGCAGCAAGGGATCAACATCACTGTGACCTTCACCCTTCCCCCCCTCCCTCGTCCTCCCAGTCATCTGACCATCTGTTCTTCAGAATGCCTATCATCATTTTCTTATTTAGCAATCTCAAAACACCCTTCAGTGTCCACCTCCCCCCTCCCTCCCTCCCTCCCTCCACCTCACCACATCAGCTCCCTGTGTTAATGAGAGAACGGACTGACACATGGCATCCCATCATCCCCTGCCAGAATCTGGATAATAAAAGAACATGGAACAAATTTGGGAGGGGGTAATGTTGAGGTCATCTGAAAATTTGGGAGGTAGAACATGTCGCCCAGAAAAGATTCCATGTCGACAGTTGTACAGGTGGCGATAACTTTGATGAGTTTATCATTTGTCGTGATTTCAAATGGGCTGGAATTTTAAAGGAGGGGGGGGTAAATGGACAAGATTTTTCGTTTGGCCTTTTCTGGATCCCTTGTAATGGTGTGTGTGTATGCATTTAACAAATTCTTCACTGTCCATGCTGATCTAATGATTAAACATTTTATTTTGTGGAACACCCAAACAAATGTGTATTTAATTAACTTGATACCAATAACTGTATGATTGCATCATGGTGTGAAGTACGCCACACCTGCAAGCTGTATTGGGTGTTTTTTTTGTACAGTGTGGTGTTAAAAAAACAAACAAAAACAAAACACACAAAAAAAATTCAATTTGTCACTTTTAGAATGACTTTTTTCCCCCTCTCTTCCTTCTCTTCTTCTGTAGAGTTTTCCATTACTTGATTGTAAAGTTGTATATTAAATATGTTTGAAAATCATGCAATTTTTTTTTTCTTTTTTGTTTTTGTGGGCCACGTTTAGTTGTAGGTGACTTACTGCAGACAGTTTTGTGTGAGCATGCTCATTTGCTTCCTGTGCACTTTGCCTCTGCCGTGATTCAGTGTGGACTTGTTCTGCTTGGTACCCCTAATTCTGCTTTATTTATTTATTTGAGTGGTCACTTTTTTTCAGCCTGTCCCTACTTTCGTTCCAACATCTGTTGTTTCCTTTCAGCCTCTGTGGGTTGTTTTTTTTTTCAGATCTTCTGCAACCCCCCCCCCCCCCTCCTTATCGCCTTTCTCCAATCGTTCTGTATCTGTGTCCTGAATCCAGTCTTTGTGTTTTGGTCAGATGATGGAAAGAATGTGTGGTGTGCTTTTGGTGCTAGCAAGACAGGAAGCAGAGAAAGTGGGGGTTTGCTATGGCCAGTACAAGAGTGTGTTGCAGGAGGTACAGCAAGCAGCCCTAGGGGGTCAGGCAGATGGTCGGTCAGCATGCCTTAGTCAGGGCTCCTGGAGAGAGAGAGAAGGGGGGGAGGGGGGCAGTCTGTGATATAGGGGAGCTCAGTCCTGCCTGGGACACACTGCAAAAACTGGAATAAAAGGAAATCGTACTGTAGCCTTTCAAAAGGGACAGGTGAAAAATGTGTAGTTTTAACATGTACTAGGCTTATGGAATTTTTTTTTTTAATGAAAAAAGATATAGAATAATAGCACATTCTGTGCTCAAGTAACAAACCTCATGATGGAAATCCCTCAAGGTTTGTTGTTGTAGAGGCCTGAGTTTCTGAGAGGTTGGCTAAAGGGTGGAAGACAATGACCAACCCAACATTTGAGAAATCTGCAGAACTGTGGGCAGATCCCCCCCCCCCTTCCCAAATAATGGGAAAACTTTCTGCAATTTTCGTGAGGGAAGTCTCCACTCTTTTCCTCTTATCACAACAGAGGGTTTTTGAAATGCATCTTGGACATGAAATCTGTGTTTCTTAGACAAGACAAAAATGCCAGACCAAAGTGTAGGAGAAAAGGGAGAGAGCTTCTGCGGTCTTGTGGACTGTTGTGTGTGCAGGAATGGCTGTAGTGCTGTCCTCTTTCCCCACCCCCTGTCTGTATTACTTGTCTTTTTCAAAGTCTCCATTCAGTAATCACTCTTCATTAGTATATTTTCCTTTCTTTGGTTTGTTTGGTTGGTTGGTTTCGTGTTTTTTTTAGCTGAACAATATCCCAGTAAAGGGTGAAATGTCAGTGTCCATGCTTCTCTCTGCCCAACTTTGTTTTTTGCCCAGTTGTGTGTGTGTGAACATACACGGTGCAGTTCAGCAGCTGACTCTGAAAGTGGGGTTCATGGTCATGGTTTTTTGCCAGGACTTTCTGCTATGACTGGCTAGCTGTGTGGAGCAGGACTGCTTTCATTCCATAGTGGAGGATGGCATGAGTGGTGTGTTCTCCGACACCACATCCATTCGTGTAGATTGCCCAAGTCTACTTTGTTGCAGTCGGCGTTTTGTCTGTGTACCATTTTGGTTTATAGGCTGCATAGATGCATGAGCTAATTTAACAGTGTGCATGTTTTCTGTCCACATCTTACTCTTTGTATGTTCTGTCCACAATCATCCTGGTAATATTTTTTTGCACAAAAAAAAGCATTGGTCCATGCTCTTGTATGTGTGTCAGAAAGAGCCTTTTTTTTTTCAATGTTATTTTTTCGGTTGTATCATTATGCTTGTGTATGGTTGATGAGGTAGATTATTCAGGTATGCCTAGATCTTTTGGGGGTGTTGGCGACATTATGGATTGCTGTTCACAAAGCAATGTGTAATACCATTGACCACTCCAACGACGACGGAAGTGGACATCGACGTTACATGTCAGACCATATGGGGCGGGACATTTCCTTTTACTGGCTGCACATATGAGCAAGTCAAATAAATATTAAAAACCAACAAAAAATCAGATTGGAGCAGCATGTTGTATGTGTCTTTGATAGAGAGTGGATCTGCCGTTTAGGTGTGGTGTATGCTGTGTGCCTAGTGACTGTCTGATGTGCGCATAGTGTTTGCTGTGTGGAGTGAGAACGTCTGTGGAGTGCATAGTGATTGCTGTCAGCCACTACTGGTGTGTGTAGCGATTGCTGTCAGTCGCCGCTGCGTGCTTAGTGATTGTGTGCTGTGGTTCCGTGTGCTTAGTGATTGCTTTCAATCACTGCCGTGTGTATAGTGATTGTCTGCTGTGAGTGTAGCGATTGTCTGCAGTGTGTATAGTGGTTCTGTCTGCCTTGTGTATAGTGGATCTGTCTGTCTGCTGTGTGAATACTGTTGTTTTTTGTTTCATTCACTGAAGGCTGGTTCAGGCTGTGTATCATCTGTTCAGAAGCAGTGTGGAGGGTTTATGGGTCTGGTGCAGTGAGGAGGGGTTGACAGGTCAGGTGTAGTGAGGAGGGGACGGGTCAAGTGTAGTGTGGAGAGGTTGCTGTGATCTCTCACTTAGCTCCTTGAGGACTCGAAGCTCTACATGGAATGTTCCAAACAGTATGCTTTGAGCAAGCTGAACCTGGCAGGTTTTGCATGCTGGGTATGTTTGTGTCGCCCATCAAACTGGCTGTAGATGGCCAACTTTCTGCTAAAAGCGAATGATGTTCTAGGGTGTGGGCTAGATTATCTGTATGCTTCCGCTTACAGGACCTTGGGTTTGAGTCTTATCTGAAGGACTTGCTACAGGTAAACCATCTATCATGAAGATGATCCAAGGTTTTAGTTCCAGATCATGGTAGATCTGAAAAGAATTCCAGATGTGGTGTGGCACATGCATTGTCCCTCACACAGTACGCCACCTTGATAAAGCCGAGAGAAAGAGGAGGAGGCAGCATGAAGCAAAGCTCTAATCCAGCCCTGATGTGTTTTTGAATGTACTGATTTCATGGCCAGCTTTCTCTGTGGCTGTGTGTGGTGGTGTCCTTGCCCCAGCCAGCTGTGTGGGATGGATGGCGGTGTTTCTGTTGGGTTGTCTGTGTCGTCGTTTTTTATGTTTGCCAGTCACTTCGCCACTCTGTGTGTGTACCCTTCTTTTGAAGGACTTTTCATCATCGCCCTCCCTTTCTGCTCTTTGGACTTTTTTCTGTTGTCAACAGCTTCCAGTTGTGTGTTTTGATCTTAATGCACAATGTGTGTGTGTGTAGGGTCCCTGTATATGCGAATTATTGATGTAGTTGGGTCTTAGCTGTATGTTTCATGTTGCTCTTCGCAATGGATATATCATAACATGATATGCCAGGTTTGTAACATAAATTTTTTTACATGTAAAACTATTTTTTGTTGGGTTTTTTTTTCTCAATGTATTAACAGCCGAGTTCAGTTTAATTAAAGCATTCTCGAACAGACTGGAAAAGAATTATTTTGATTCATAACAGTTTGTCCCTCTCAAGAAATGATCACATTGTTTCATTGAAGTTTATTGACAAGAGGGGGAAGACTGGTGGCAGACCAAAGCTTCAAATAAGTGTTCATGCTTCCAGAGTGTATTTTGACAAGCGTCTACATTTGCATTTTTCTAATCTTGGATTTTTTTTGGAACGTAAACTTAATGGGATGTGATCAAATGGTTTTGACCCCAGATCATCAGCATGTCATGCATAGATATCGGTTAGGTCCATGTTTTTGTGAAGTGTCGCTAAGCACAGAACAATGGAGGGTTTGTATTGATAGTAGCCACAGATTTTACTAGCTAGTATTTGTAACCGGACAGGAAAGATTATAAAGGAGGGAAAGCGTTGTGCAACAGAAGGGAGGGCATTGCTGTCAATCACAAAACTAACCTGGCAACAAGAGGAGGTGGGGTGGGGACGGGCCCAGCCAGCCCAGCGTTGCATGTTTATTGTGCACAATGCAGTTTGCATTCTGATTGGTCTTTTCACTGTCACATGCTTTTTTTTTTTTTCTCTCCCCATAATGCTCTACTGATTGGTTGCAATAAATATGATGAAATGCACAAGGCGTTGCTTGGCTGGCTGCCTGCCTGCCCAGTGGGTGGGGCTATCCTCTGGGCTAGTCCTCCTTTTGGAACAAACTGCAGTAACCAGTAGGCCTGCTTCATGTGTATAATAACATTGTGGATCTATGTGGAAGGCTGCTGCTAACTTTGCTCCCTCTGCTGTTACTGGATTCCAGCAGCTCCTTCAGTAGTGGGGTGGGACCTTGCACAGAATTGTAGGCTGTGTATGGTGGGAAAGGGGAGCCTGGCAGACCCTATCCTTCCTAGGTGCATGCTGGGTATGTTCATGTCACCCATGCTGGCAGCTGTGGCTGGACTACTCCTCAACCAAGGATGGGTGGGTGTTTTTTATGTGTGCTGTTGTTTTTTTTGTTCCTTGGCTAGAGTTCTGAAGTTCACCAATGGCAAGATTTCTGCATATGTGACCATTCCCCCCCGGCAAATGTCTTAACTGTCCTGCCACCTTCCTTCTTGGGGATGGGATTTTAATGTGCGAACCAACTATTCTGCTTGCATTTGCACACAGCACTTTGGTTAACAGTGAGTCCATTTCATCCAAAAGACTTTGAGGGCAGTGAAAATCATCAGAACCAGCCATGTGAACTCCAGGGGGAACCCCCCCCCCCCCCCCCCCGACATCTGGGGGGAGACATAACTGAGCCTGCAGCAGCCTCAGTGACAGTGGGAGCATCAGCATCATGCAGATAGCTGCACAGACTAGACTGTGGGGGTCACTTCAGCAACACTAGGCTGTGGGGGTCCCTTCAGCAACACTAGGCTGTGGGGGTCACTTCAGCAACTCTAGGATGTGGGGGTCACTTCAGCAACTCTAGGATGTGGGGGTCACTTCAGCAACACTAGGCTGTGGGGGTCACTTCAGCAACTCTAGGATGTGGGGGGTCACTTCAGCAACACTAGGGTGTGGGGGTCACTTCAGCAACCCTAGGGTGTGGGGGTCCCTTCAGCAACACTAGGGTGTGGGGGTCACTTCAGCAACTCTAGGATGTGGGGGTCACTTAAGCAACACTAGGCTGTGGGGGTTACTTCTGCGACACTAGTGGGTCACTTCAGCAACACTAGGGTGTGGGTCATTTCAGCAACACTAGGGTGTGGGGGTCACTTCAGCAACACTAGGGTGTGGGGGTCACTTCAGCAACACCAGGCTGTGGGGGTCATTTCAGCAACACTAGGCTGTGGGGGTCATTTCAGCAACCCTAGGGTGTGGGGGTCACTTCAGCAACACCAGGCTGTGGGGGTCACTTCAGCAACACCAGGCTGTGGGGGTCATTTCAGCAACACTAGGCTGTGGGGGTCACTTCAGCAACTCTAGGCTGTGGGGGTCACTTCAGCAACTCTAGGCTGTGGGGATCATTTCAGCAACACCAGGCTGTGGGGGTCACTTCAGCAACACCAGGCTGTGGGGGTCATTTCAGCAACACCAGGCTGTGGGGGTCACTTCAGCAACACTAGGCTGTGGGGGTCACTTCAGCAACACTAGGGTGCGGGGGTCACTTCAGCAACACCAAGCTGTTACTTTCAGTAAGACGGTTTTCACATGACAACTTTTCCTCCCTTAGTTACTTCACTGTGTTCACAGATCATCACCAGGCTGTGTGTTGTTGTTTTTTAAATTCTCATTTGAGTGTGATTTTGTCAAGAGTTGTAGTAGTTGCCTTAGCACAGTTACTACCCCTGTGTTCTGAACATGTGTGCACAAACAAGTTGTTTGTCCTGTCCAATAGGCATATTCAGAACTGAATGTCAAAGTCATTAGGATGAGACTATAAACCGAGGCCCCGCGTGCGAATGCACGCAGAACATCTTGCACACACGTTAAAACCCCGTTAAAACCCCGTTCCGCCTTTCGGAAGAGCGGGCTATCGTGTGGCGTTAGGAGCAGATGACAAATTTTTTTTTTTTAAACCAGCATGCACACAGGTGTCGTGTTTAGACACCATCCCTGAGGGAAAAAAAATAATGGGTAGGCGCTGCACTTGTGGCGATGCGCTCTCCCTGGGGACAAACAAGTTGTTTGTCCTGTCCAATAGGCATATCAGAACTGAATGTCAAAGTCATTAGGATGAGACTATAAACCGAGGCCCCGCGTGCGAACGCACGCAGAACATCTTGCACACACGTTAAAACCCCGTTCCGCCTTTCGGAAGAGCGGGCTATCGTGTGGCGTTAGGAGCAGTTGACAATTTTTTTTTTTTTAAACCAGCATGCACATAGGTGTCGTGTTTAGACACCATCCTGAGGGAAAAAAAATAATGGGTAGGCGCTGCACTTGTGGCGATGCGCTCTCCCTGGGGAGAGCAGCCCGAATTTCACACAGAGAAATCTGCTGTAAAATAAAATGAGATACATGAAAGCACTTGCATACCTGTGCGCACGCACACGCGCACACACACACACACACACACACACAGGCCCTGGATCCACACATAACCATTTATTACACATTCCTTTACAACACTTAATCCAACACAAAGCTAGACTGTAGTAACAGTAAAGGGTCCACACTAATGGAATCGGTAACCAAAAAAAAAAAAACCAAAAAAAAAGTCTGCTCTTATCATGTAGGATAAAAAACGATGGAAGACAAAACCGTCAACTCTGAATCAAACCCCTGATACAAAAAACATGGCTATTTTATATTCCTTTTAAAATCATGTCATCAACTTATGCCTTGATCAACTGAAGCCCTGAAAAACAAAAGGAAAATGTCACTGTCCATGACATTATAAATATATATCCAGGGAGCCAAATAAAACTTTTAAAAAAATACAAACAAATCCAAAAATTACGAGATTAAGAGAGGAAAAAAAATTCACACAAAAAAGCAAAAAACTGTAACAGGAAAAAATTCACGTTCAGATGTGGTGCTTTGACTATTTTTTCACAACTGCCTAAAGTAGTTCTCTCTCACTTCCTAGTCAACAAAACAAAATATACATTATATGTATGTATATATAATATATAGTTATGTGTTTATACATGGTGCAGTTTCGGCTGATGGCCAGAACTACAACACCCACCCCCCCACCCACCCCTGCCAAACAAAGACAGCAATGATTTAAGTACATAATCTTGTACATTTACATATATAGCCATGCATCAAGATACAAATGAAAACAAAAGGTGTATATTTAATGCATATAAATGTGATAGGTACTACTATAATACAAAGATATATATACCCCTCGCCTCCCATCCCAACATGCTGATGTTGAAACATAAATTCATGAAAATTAACATGGTTTTGAGCTCTACGGCAACGTTTCAGTTTTGATTTCAAGTTTAAATTCTTTTCTCATTACGAGTTGACATATAAACCCTGCAGCATATTCTGAAGTAGGTGACAAAGCTTCTGTTTTGATACTCCTTTGTACTGGGGTCCACTAGTCTTCCAATAGCACCGTTTTTCTTCTGAATGCTTAAAATATTCTGAAACAATCAACTGACAAGCTCTACACTGCCCATGGCACCACAAGAGAAATTAACGGTATAAGCAATTTTAACTGAAACTATTTAAAAGAGAGAGAGAGAGAGAAGAAAAAGAAGAATAAAATACATGAAAATAATGAGAAAAAAATCCTAAACATGGCAGCATCTGCAATCCTCAGTAGACAGTGTCTGACACACACATGCGTAACTCCACATCTCCCACCCCCTGTCCTATAACTGTCACTGCTTCTAGGAGATCCTTCACTCACCTACATGTGCCAAACACAAACACTAAGGACATCCTTCGCAGACCTACACATAGTGCCAAACACAAAGCCCAAGGTCAGCCTTCACAGACCTACACATAGTGCCAAACGCAAAGCCCATAAGGGCAGCCTTCACAGACCTAAACATAGTGCCAAACACAAAGCCCATACAAAGCCCAAGGGCAGCCTTCACAGACACATAGTGCCATACACACAAAGCCCTAGTTCTAAAATTGTATGAAAGCTTACCTGCCCTAAGTTTTAAATGAAAGAGGAAGAGTAGCAACAAATGCTGAGAAAAATAATCACCTGGAAAGCAACTATCAGAAATTTTGTTAAAAGACAAGAGTAGTAAGAAAAGAGGACTGGTGTTTACTGTTTTTTTTTAAAAGGGAGATTGGCTGAGGATTGAAATTAATCAGATTTGTAATCTATCTGAGCACAAGGAGTCATGCCATTTATATGACTGAAACATACACAAACTAAAAGTAACTTTAAACATATCAATGTTGCATTCACACACTTTCCAATTGCTCATTTGCTTTATGATGGGGTTTTTTTTCAAAAGGGCAACTTGCCCTTTAGAGAAATGCAACACAAAAATTCCTTATATATAAATAAATATAGTGTTTAAATGCAATAAGCAATAACATTTTATTGTACACTTAAATCATGGGCTTTGTCATTAAAAACCTTTCTGCAAGAAATATTCATGTTTGACTTGTGCAATGCATTCCATTTTAAGGAGGGAAGAAAATAACTTGTGCAATGACATAAAACAGTAGAACTGGTAGAACAACTCACATCGATGAAATCCAGTAAAGGATGGATACCTGACCTTCAACTATCACAATAGTACTTACAAAAATATAATAAATGAATAAAAATCCTGACACACCTTCCATATAGGTATCAAAATCTCTCAATTCATTTGTATGTAGTGGTCCACTAAATACCATTTGGCTGATATATTTAATGAATGAAAAAGGTTTCACCAGAAGTGCTTAGTCCCCTGTACTAAGATACTTTTAACAACTTACAATTTCATGTGCTTCATACAGTTTCAGAAAATAACTGCAATGGCTAAACAGAACAAATCATTGGCTATGCATTTCATTTTTCTTCCAACAATATAAACTGTTTCCATTTCTTGATTTACTACTTCTTGATTTTCTGTTCAAATGATATGTGACCTTTTTTCTTCAACGCACAGAAAAATGTTCAGGTGGGAAAACAAAACTAACAGCTTACGATTATTTCAGTACTGCTAGTCAAAATTCAAAGCAATTGCAAGAGTAGCATCAATAAACCAATCCTTGATGCAACCAAAAAAAGCCACAAATTTTTTCTAAAGCCCCCCCCTTCCCAAAACAAAATCTCTAATGCTTACCAGCATGAAAGCACTGAACCACTGGGTTCAGTTCACAATCTACCCCTCCCCTCTGCCCTAAACCATGAAGAACCAAAGAATTCCATCATCAACAACATCAGTAACAGCCCAGAGCGCAAAACTGTGACACCAGCCAACAAATTCAGCAGGTTTTTGAAGACATGGTTTGAATGAAGCACACAAGGCAATGTCCAGCCTTCCAGACTTCTTGTACTGCACAGGCACCAGACATGCACAACACACACACACACACACACACCACACACACAATCACAATCACACACCTTTTTCTACCATGATATGTCTAACAGGATCAAGTCACAGCTGAAAAGCGTTTTCCTCCCATTTCTCAGCTAGTCCTCCAAGTTTGTTGATTTCACCATAGGGGGTAATCTGTTTATCATTAGGTAACACTTTGCCCACCCTAAAGGTAGCCGCATTCCGAACCTTGGGAAACAGCTGAACTTTGCAGTCATCTCAACTTCAGGGAACAGCTGGGCTAAAACGTCTTTACAGCATCTGCTTCAAATTGTTGCATGAGGGTTTGTATGTCAGAGATGCACAGGCCCTGACGTTGCCTTGTGTGTTCACATCCACATCAATACTGGTTTATATATCATAATGCTGAAATTCCACAACTTGCTCATTACGTACATCAGAGATTCAAAAAGTGAAGTCAACAAATGTTCAAAATGCATTTTATCATCTTGAGAATATTTCTGATTTTCTTGCATATAATTTCACTTTTCATGTGTTGTTTTTCCTATTTTTTTAAAAAACATGTATAAACATATACACAAACTTTACAATTCATTTTCCATCCCCCAAAAGAAAAAATTATTTATCTGACACTGTTGAAGGAAACTGAAGTTTGTTGATTACATAAATGATTAAAAAACAAAACCAAAAAAATCAAAGGGGGGGAACTTACCACTTCCCATCCCTAGATATTTATATTGAAGAAAGAAAAAAAAAAAAGGCTATAACTGAAGTGATTAATTCAGAGTTTTCAAAATAAGCCATTTACTTGCCTCTACAATAATTTTTGTTTTAAACCAACAAAAACCCAGAATTTGAATCGCACGCCATTTACAACAAGATCCATCTAGTTTCATTTAAAACCAGCCAGGCATGATACCCAGTAACCTTTCACAGCTAGCCTAATGGACAGCTGACCCCATCAACTGTATCAACCTCCTAACACAACACAACTCTTTCCATCTGCATAGTCTCCCTGAGACAAACAAGATAAGGTGCTACTGAAGTCTTTGTCAAAACCTTTCCCTTCATTTCTCATTTCTAACAATGGCGATCCATCAACAGATAGACTGATAAGACTTTCACTTCTATTTTAAGTCACTCAGGCATGCACTGAAATCAAAGAGTAATTCAGTTACTGGGGGGTTTTGTTTGTTATTTTGTGGTTTTTTGTTTTTTTTATTCAAATGTTGGTATTTCAGGTAAATTTTGACATAAAATCAGTCTTAAAAGCAAAACTAGGGATATGGCTTTTTAGGAGGATGGGGAGTATACTGCGTTGGGTTCGTTTTGGTTTGGTTTGGTCTGGTTTCGTTTTTTAAAGATTTCTTAACTGAACTCCATTATTCTAAAAATGTTTTGAGGAAAATCAGTCTTTTAGGCAAAAGCCCAATTTTCAAGTAATCAGATTTCTGTTGTTGTTTTTTCCCGATCCCCCCTGTTCCCACAACAATATTTAGCAAACGGCTCAGAAGCCTACACAACCCGTATAAGATTATATGGCAAGTATGTTTGTCATCGTCATTTTAAACTATTTCACTTTCAGGCATTAAAAAAAAAAATCAGAACTGCGCAGTTTGGGATGGGATAGAGACGGTTGACAGGCAATGCCATGTATCAGCCGCTACCATCAAGACTGATGTTGCCGACAGGTGAGCAGGTGATATTAATTCTGCCCCCACATGTCATAGGATGCGGCCATTTCAGCACCAGGATGGCAAACCGCAAAACTGCATCATTTATTTTGACAGGAGGAGTTTATAAACACCGATGGAGCTCTTTCTGCTTTAAAAAGCTGTCTTCAGACCACAACCACACCATGTATCTATCAGCAGATGCTGCCTTCTTCTTGTACACTAATGATGTCATGCTGTCTGTGTGTAATGCTTGTCAAAGCCCTACAGATGCAAACACAAATCACTGGAAGAAAAAAAAAAAAACGAACAAACAAAAACCTGACAAAAAACAAGCCACAAGAAAAAAAAAAAAGAAAAAAAAGCAATAGAACTCAACTAAGAGAAAGCTGGGGGAGGGGGGGTAGTTTGGATGGAAAGTCTAAATTATGAACAAATCACTTGGCTTCAATACACAACCCTTTTCTTTTTTAAACAGAATCAAAACTCTGCAGAAAACTTGTCCATGGACATTCTAGAACTACAGCTCTGGTTTCTCTTTCTCTAATGGCTTCACTGTCATACTTCTTCATCAAATGCTCAGACAGCAAATCATGTCTGTCATATAAGCAAAAATGTGTTGCACTGCCATGAAGTGCCTGACGAGTCAAGCCCAGCACATCTGACTTCTACCAGATACTGATTTTTTTCCCTGGCAGATGTAGCAGGCAACACCACACCCCAGGAGGACAGAAAACACAGCAGACCCTACCCCTCCCTAGGTCTGTATTCATGGGGGGTTTTTTCCTGACCAAAATTAGCAGATCACTGGCAGCACCAGGTCAACAGTATGCTGTTGACACATAGATCTACAGACTATCATACACAACATCCTGTTACTGGCAAATCATATATACAACTACAGTACATACACGGTTCTACCGTTACAAAATCTACAGAACCCAAACCGAAATGAAACGATTATAATCAAAGAAGAAAAACACACACACACACACACACACACACACACACACACACACACACACACACACACACACACACACACATCTTCTCCCCCTCCCGCCTCTTTTTCCTCTCTTTCTCTCTCACTTTAATGTAATCAAAAAAAGGAAAAAAAAAGCACAACATCAAGCAGCATGCAAATTAATCCCATTTACATGTATATACACAAATTTTAAAAAGTGATGGACTAGACTCGACATCTTGTACCCTTCCTCATTTCTCCCCACCCTTTCTCTCTGATTTGTGCTCCAGACAATGATTGGCTCCACAATCACCTGACGATAGCGGACAACTGACGGCAACAGACACTCCTCCTGCCGCCCTCTGTGACCTTTGCAATGAATTTTGTCCAGAAAACACCACTGCCTATCCTTCTGAATAAAAAACAAAAACAGAACTTGGCCTAGGGAAGGGAAAAGGCTGATGAAAACACAGCCTGTAATAGTACCTGATATTCGCACACGATATCAATTCTAGGGCAGATATGTATATTGTACGCATACACTCATATAGGCTAAAAAAAAATTTAAAAGAAAGAAAAGAAAAAAGAGAAAGGGGGGGGGGGGGGGGGGGGGAGGGGTCCAGAACACACACACACACACACCAAATTTATCAATGCATTCAATTCTCAAAGGTTGATCAAAACTGAACCTGCT
The DNA here is from genome assembly GCA_030674155.1 of Stramonita haemastoma. Classification (NCBI taxonomy): domain Eukaryota; kingdom Metazoa; phylum Mollusca; class Gastropoda; order Neogastropoda; family Muricidae; genus Stramonita; species Stramonita haemastoma. The sequence goes on from CM060332.1 coordinate 18,077,540, forward strand.
CATAACAATGACACAAACTTCAAACAGCACTTGATTATTACTTTTTTTTTTTAAAAAGAAAGAAGGGGGGAAAAAAAGAAGAAAAAAAAGTCCAATGTAGTTACCCATTTAGACAAAGTCATCGATATAAAGTCAAAAACACTTTACAAAGTCAATAACACTTCATAAAGTCAAAAACACTTTATCCTCTTCACCAAGTCATCCAGAAATGCATAAAAAAAAAACCACTTCATCATCTTCTTCACAAAAGTCATCCATAATATAAAGTCAAAAACACTTCATTAAGTTAATATCAGATCAAAAAAGAGAGGGTGTGGAAAACAAACAACAAGTTTGGTGTCGAAAAAAAACAAAAAAACACACAAATCTGAAATTCAACTGGCAAGAGAAATTCTGACCAATGAAAATCAATCAATCAATATCATAACAGTCAATCAATCTACTAATATAATATAATATCATATCATATCATGCAGCATAATGACTAGGTCACAGCAGATTTGGAATGACAGTGCTTCCTCTTGCTAATCCATAACAATCACTGTATCATAACTACTTACAAAGAAATTGGATGGTATCAAAATTAAAAAAGCTAACAAAAAATGATAAATAACCTTCACTCTGTGATTCGAGCTAGGCACACCTCAAACACAGCAATGAGAACAAGTATAAAAACATATATAAAAAACATATATTGACAAACGTCTTCAAAACAAACAATTTCAAAACTTTTGGCTTGCTAGCGCAATTTACAATGAAAAAGTGCTTAGTGTAAGCTTTATTTGTAGGTCTTTTTTTCATTATTATCATTTTAGCTGGGTTGTTTTTTTATATAGGCTGAATCATTCTTTCATGTCTTGTTTGAATGCAACTTGTCATTTCACCTTTTTGAACAAAAAAAATATACATTGGGAAAAAAACAAGATCATGCAATCATCATGCTTATAACCCATATCTATTTCATAAAACATATTTTTCATTCTAAAGGTTGCACTAAGGTTTTGTTTCTGTGGCCAACAAATGCTTCAATTCTTTCTTCTTACACGACCCCAACCAACAAACCAAATGCGGTTAGATTTGAAAAACAAAACAAAACAAGCACCTTTAGAGCATAATGTTTCCGCTAAAGCATCATCTCCATGACTTTAAAAGATGGAGAAAAAAAAAGAAGAAACACATTTCAAAGATTTAGCAATTTCACATTCAAAATGAATAAGTCACACGCACTCGCACACGGCGCACACACACATACACACAATGTTGTGTGTGTGTGTGTGTGTGTTGTGTGTGTGTGTGTGTGTGTGTGTGTGTGTGTGTGTGTGTGTGTGTGTGAGACAGTGTGTGTGTGTGTATGCACGTGCGTGCGTGTGCTTGTATATGTGTGCATGTGTGTGTGCATGTGCCTGCATGTGTGTGTGCGTGCATGTGCATGCATATGTGTGCATGTGTGTATGCATGTGTGTATGCATGTGTTTGTGTGTGTGTATATATATTCATAATACACATGTGTATCTGCATGTGTACGAGTTCACAACATTTAACAGAACAAAAAAAACAGTGCTGAAGTTAAAGAAACTAAGATGAATACATACCAACAAGGAAACAAAATTTACAACATGATAAAAAGCATAACGTTTCACAAAAAACAAAAACAAAAAAAAAGGAAAAACAAAAACCAAGCAAAAAGATGAGTAAATAAACAACTATAAGTATAACAACAACAATAACAACAAAGTAAGCTGAAGTAAAGCAGCAAGGGAGAGGAGATGGGCACCACCCTCAATAATGCTGGCCCCTAGAGAAGCTGAGGTCTCTGACACCTTCCTCTCCCACAACTGCATAAGTTAAAGGGACATCATCCCCTTTATGCTCGTTACCCTCTGACACGACATCAAGGCAGTGTTCAGGAAGGGGAGACAACACCATAGCTAGCTGTCAATATCTGACTTATCCCGACTTTGAAGAACCTATCAAACTGAAATATTTCACCGGCAATTCTGCTGACTAGTTTGAGAAGGCTGATCATCACAAAACCACCATCAGAGATCATTGATCACATGTTTTCTCTTCTCCAAAACTCTCCTCCTGTTCTATCCATATCATTTCTGAAACTGCAACACACACACATGTTAGTTGGCAGTCATTCTCAAACTGCAACACACACATTAGAATGCCTTCAGATATTGTCAGCCAGTGATCCATACTCCAGTGCTAAAGAGACTTGATTCTGCTCACCTAAAATGATCTTGCTTAGCACCTCAGAGAGAGAGAGAGGGAGAGAGAGAGAGAGAGAGAGAGAGAGAGAGAGAGGAGAGAGAGAGAGAGAGAGAGAGAGAGAGAGAGAGAAGCTTTCATTTGAACCATCATCAAAACTTCTGTCAGACTTGAGTAAAAAAAAAAAAAAAATAAATAAATAAATAAATTTATAAAATTTAAAATTTTTAAAAAGGCTATAAACTCAACACATAAATTAATGCATCTACTTGTTTCTCCCACTATCACTTTCTTTTTATTTTTTGCTTTTGCCATTACCACTTCATAACCTTGCCCTGAAAGTTTTATCAACCCTCTCCCTCCCTCCTTCCCCTTTTCTGATCTCTCCCTTCTCCTGCCCCGTCCCAATTGTCCCCTGCAAAATTGTTACGTCATAACCTATGAAATGGTGACAGTCTGAAAAGTCTGTTGCCCACTACTCTTTCACTTGATGTACCACCACATATGATGTGCACTGCAAACACAAACTATGCACATTAAGGGACACAGATGTTGCATATCATATAGATATACATTTCCCTTTCTATTCAAAAACAACCTCATACAATTTTTGCCCAATTTCAAAACACTTTTTGTTGATGTACCTCTTTTTGAATCTGACACAGTAACAATGATTACCTGTAACAACAACAAAAAATACTGACAATGATTCAGATGACCTCACAATGACAAACTGGCGAATGAAAAATCAAGACGCCCCATCAAATCAAATGGCACAGAGACTTCTCGAGATAAACGGACATATCATTTCTCAGACTTGTGCCCTGACACCTGTGTGCATAGGTATGCACTTGCAAACAACTTATTCAGCCAACATTATCAACGCTCAGTCACCAAAACTGTGTGACCAACCATCAGCAACAAGCAAAACCAGATCAAATTTAATGACCACCCCCCCCCCCCTCCTCCCATGAAACTCAACAAGGAAAGCACATATATACAGTAACATAAGGTTATGGTATTTTCCATTTGGTGTACATGTATGCACTCATTCCAAAGCAACACAGACTGTCCAAAACAAATGCCTTTCAGTTCCTATAGATCTAAATGTCATTAAGAGACAGAATAAAGAACCCAGAACCAAACACATCAACCTTTTTTTCTTTTTTTGTAAGTAGACATATCAAAAGCAAGCAATATCTCTTTTTCTTGATTGATTGACTGATTTCAATAGCTAATTATCACAAGGTTTGATGTGGCAGTGACAAATTAAAGCAAACTCATAAGTATACATACCTTAACATACAACAAAAATGTACAAAACACTTAAGCAAACCCATATTAATATATGTGTACACACATTACACACAACTAAAACATACAAAATACTTGATTAAGCAAACTCACATACATACATGTACACACACCCTAACTTACAATCAAAACATACAAACTTCTCAAAGCAAACCTACACGTACACACAACCAAAACATACATGATACAACCTACTTAAGTTTTTTTCTGCTAAGTGTTTCTCTGCCTGGAGCTTAAGTGTGCACACATGCTCCTGCTAGTAAGAAAAACAAAATATACATACAATTGTAAAACAACATAAATATCAGCGGCATAGTGTTATTAAGTATCAAGCTAAGTACGAGAAGAATCTGTTGTAGTTTATTTCCACAAGACATAAATAAAATACTGATGACGATGACAACAATGCTGACTCAACAAGTAATCTTCACACTTACCTTCATTGAAACACACACACACACACACACACACACACACACACACACACACACACACACACACAACACACACAAAAACAAAACGGTCACCATTTCTTCCAGAGCAGTTTCGTGCACCATCCTCAACCACACAGCCCCCTACCCCACTCCCCTCACCCCCCTGATCCAAAAAGCATGTTTCAATATTATTACTGATTCGGATATATAGCTCACAATAAACAAGGAAAAAAAAAAAAAAAAGCAGTACAAATTCAGAATCTAACATCTCACTCAATAGTTATACTGTGGTGAATAATCTTGAAAAGTAAAGCTGACCGATTCCTGAAGTGACTCCCATACACTGTCTGTCATTGTGTGGCAAGCTTTCAATGCCTTGTGCTCCTCAACCTTGCTCTTGCGGTGTACACTGTGCATTTACTGGCACAACCCCTTCAACCTTCTGCCTTTCAAACCTTCTGCCCTTCATCCTTCAACCTGCCCATGCAGACATGCATGCACCACAGGCATGTATATATGTTTCTTTCAATCCTCTTGGAACGCAGACATATTGACGACGGAATGCAGTTTTTTGTCAGTAGCCCTTTTGTGCAGCAGTTCAGGGTACCCTCCCAACACAACACACTGCCAACAACAAGCACATCAAAGTTATTCTATTGGAGACATTGCAAGTAGGAAAAACAATAACACCCCTAAAAAAAAAAAAAAAAAACATATTATATATAGAAAAAGTATGAAAACAAACATATGTATCAGTATGAAACCATTCACAAAAGAAATCTACACATCAAAAGTGTGAAAAGAGATGCTAAAGACTGCATCTTATGATTATACATCGTATCTATAAAGAAGTACAAAAATATGTCAGTCATTGTTGTGAACAAGTGATGAAAGAAGAGACGTGAGAGAATTCAGCAGATACATGATACACAGCAGACTGGTCACATACTGGTTATGTAGAGTATGGAGGTGAAATGGAGGATGGAGAAAGGGGAGAGGGGGGGGGGGGGGGGTAATAACAGTTGAAATTCTTTTTTTTTTAAAGTAAAAATCCATATTCACAACCATTCCTTTGGTTGAATGTTGCCATCATTCAAAGCCTTATTTCCCCGCTATACTTCCAAACAAGTGTATAATTTCTGAAGAGCTGAACTTCTAAAGAACTGTATCATTTCTGAACAAGTGTATTTCTAAAGAAATACATAACAAACAGAAAAATCACAAAATTCTGAATATACCTAATGTTTATTTATTCTATGTTCTGTACGTAACTAAAGCCACAAGACATACTTACAACTAAGGAATTTTCACCTGATTTTGAAGTCAACTTTTTGTGACCCCCTTGTCAATTTTTAGACTCATTAGTCATTACAAACCTTTTTCTTTTTAAAGCTATTTATTTTCTAGTCCATAGGAAACTGGGTGGAAAAGCCTAACAGAGCATGATCTGATGATCACTAATAACCAAGATCTGACGATCACTGATAACCAAGATCTGACAATCACTGATTACCATGATCTGATGATCACTGATAATCAAGATCTGACGATCACTGATAAGCAAGATCTGACGATCACTGATAACCAAGATCTGACGATCACTGATTACCATGATCTGATGATCACTGATAACCATGATCTGACAAAAACCATGGCTCACCTCTAAACTATAAATCGTGCTACACTCTAAATTATCAATCATGGCTACACCACTAAACTATAAATCGTGGCTACACCACTAAACTATAAATCGTGGCTACACCTCTAAATTATCAATCATGGCTACACCACTAAACTATCAATCGTGGCTACACCACTAAACTAAAATCGTGGCTACACCTCTAAATTATCAATCATGGCTACACCACTAAACTATCAATCGTGGCTAACCACTTAAACTATAAATCGTGGCTACACCTCTAAATTATCAATCATGGCTACACCACTAAACTATCAATCGTGGCTACACCACTAAACTATAAATCGTGGCTACACCTCTAAATTATCAATCATGGCTACACCACTAAACTATCAATCGTGGCTACACCACTAAACTACAATCATGGCTACACCTCTTTAACTATAAATCATGGTCCACCTCTAAACTATAAATCGTGGCTACATTTTTAAACTATCAATCGTGGCTACACCTCTGAATATGTCCCGCACTCCCAAAAACCTTATTCTAAATCCTATTACCTCCCATCCCTCCCCTCCATCCCCTACCCCCACCTTTTTTTTTGGAAACATTCAGTAAGAATTGTGAGTTTCTGACTCCTGACCATCTGCACTTTATTTACATGTATGTATATACATGACATCGTTATATTGGTCAGTGTCGAGAACAAAACAGTGGGACCTTGTTGTTTCCCATACGCAGCTTAAAAAAAATATTTAAAAATCAGACACTTGCTGATAAGGGACACAAGCCAGCAGACTTCAACAAAGGGGATGAAAAACAAAAACAATACATCCAATCCAATCCAATCCAATTATGGTGCTTATAGCCCCGCTGACCTCATAGGCCATATCAGGGCTATCGCCTCGTCACATTTTAAAACTTGTATTAAAATCACTTAGAACTGCAAACCCACTGGCCGTGCATATCACCACAAATCCTTTTGACACAGACTGGCTTCTTTTTCTACACATCCGACAAGGTCACCTACAATATCCATCATCCATCAGCATGTCACACGCTGCTGTCTTGCAGCGCCTGTGCATTTTTCAAGCATGCACAAGCTGGGGTTGTTCCTTCTTTCAGTGAGGGCTGATCCCATCCTCAGATCTGTCTGCACACAGAGCTCTAGACGGCAGTGTTAGGCTCTGATGGAGAAGATCCACATGGGACAGTCACTGCCATGCTGGCGACCTTTCTTGTCGGGACGTATCCTGATCCCGTTTCCTCACAGGCAGAAGGGTCTAGGTGCCTCCGCCGAGGGGGGTGGGAGGCCCGGGGCGGGGGCAGACATGTGAGAGCCCATGGAGGCCATGTGACCCATGGCGGAGAGCGGGGCGGGCCCTGCGCGGGGTGCGACTGCATGGGGGGGTAGTGCTGGCCCATCATGGGGGAGGCCATCATGGGCATGAACATGGGGTTGGGCATGGGATTCAGCATGGGGAACAGCCCCGGGTACCCCAGAGGCATGGCCGAGTTGCCGTACATGGAGGAGGAGGAGGGAGGGGGCATGGGCATGGCAGGGGCGTGGCTCAGACTGTTCATGCCTCCCCCGCCCAGGCCCAACCCTCCCAGGCTGCTCCCGGAGAGGCTGGGACCACTCTCCACGGCGCTGGTGGGGGTGCTGGACGAGCTCAAACCCAGGCCCGCGCTCCCGGCCTCGGGGACCAAACCGCTCGACCCCATGGTGGCGCCCCCTGCAGCTTGTGGGGGCAGTGCGGCCCGGTCCTGAGTTTCGTCCAAGAGGGCGCGGAAACTGCCCATACTGTCAGCGGCACCCTGCCCTGCAAACCCGTAGCCCCCTGGTCCCGCTCCTGCACTGCTGCTGAAGCCAGAGCCCGGCCCCCCCAGACCCTGGTGGCTGAAGGGGCTGCCCATGAACCCGGGTGGAAGCTGGGGGCCAGGAAGGGGTAGGAGCTGGGCATCCCCAGGCTCTGGCCCATCATGGGGAAGTTGCTCTGAGGGGGGGGACCCACCCCGAACGGGCTCAGCCCCGGGTGGAAGTAGGAAGGGTTGGTGGGGGTGAAGGCGGAATGAGCCGACTGGTACGAGGAGGCAGGAGTAGCGGCGGCAGAGGAGGAGGAGGAGGGGAGGGGGTTCGCTCCCCCCATCCCCTGGTGACCCCCGCTTCCCCCCCCTCCTCCCGCCCCCAGAGCGAGGAGCCCCACCAGCTGTCCTGGTAACGACCTTCCGGCAGCTGAGGGGTGGGGTGGGCAATGGACTGGGCAGGGACAGGGGCAGGGGCGGGGCCGGGGGCTGGGTGGGTGTGGCAGGTAAGGGCTGCTGTGAGGGCTGAGCAGCCTGGGGCAGGGTGGGGGCAGGCTGGGGGACACCCTGGGGGGTGCTCTGAGAGGCCGGCTGGGTGGCCATCGTCTGGGTGGGCGGGGTAGGCTGAGGCGTGGTTCGCTGAGGCTCTCGCTCCACAGGTGGGGTGGAGGCGCTCTTCATGTCCAGTCCTTTGGCTTTTTCTGTACCTCCTGCAGCAATAAATCAGACCTCAATCAACAGCGGTTCTCTCCGCTTTTCAACAGGGATTAGTTAGAGCTCTATCATCACTATCAGTTTCCAGTTTTCCTTCTCTTTGTTGGTTTTTTTTTTTTTTTAACCCTAACTAGTCTTTTTTCTTAAAAGTCAGACATCGTACATCTATAAATCTTATTCTACTCAGAGATGACTTGGTGAGCATGAAAAGGAAACTCTGCAGGACAAAATAAAAGACAAAAAGGGCATCTAATTCTGACAAAAGGCATCTAATTCTGACAAAAGGGCATGTAATCGACAAGGGATGTAATTCTGACAAAAAGGCATCTAATTCTGACAAAAAGAGCATCTAATTCTGACAAAAAGAGCATCTAATTCTGACAAAAAGGGCATCTAATTCTGACAAAAAGGCATCTAATTCTGACAAAAAGGGCATCTAATTCTGACAAAAAGGCAATCTAATTCTGGCAAAAAGGGCATGCAATTCTGACAAAAAGGGCATCTATTCTGGCAAAAAGGGCATGTAATTCTGACAAAAAAGGGCATATAATTCTGGCGAAAAGGGCATCTAATTCTGACCAAAAAAGCATTAGGGCATCTAATTCTGACAAAAAAGGGCATCTAATTCTGATAAAAGGCATATGATTCTGATAAAAAAGGGCATCTAATTCTGACAAACAGAACAATGTAAAACTATTCAATGAATCACAGATACCTGAACAGAAACAAGTCATCACCACATACTGTGACATAATGCATCACTAAACAACACACATACATACCCATCCACCACCACCACCCTCTCTCTTTCACACACACACACACACACACACACACACACACACACACACACACACAACACACACACACGCACACACACACACACACACACACACACACACACACACACACACCTGTCACAAACAAGACAAAGGCCTGTTTCATATCAATTTGAATAATTCATCATTCTCCATTTTTCTACCCTAAAAAACAACAAAAACCTACCAAAACAAAAAGCTTAAAAGACAACAAAAAATTAAAACAAATCAAGTCAATTTAATCTTCTGCATTTCTTAATTCAAACATTTCGAAAGCAAAACTAATCAAAATAAGAAAAAGGCTTGACACTAATGACAGTCACAATATTTTTCAAGTATCTCTCTACTACTCCAATTCTTCATGAATCTAAAATGATAACTGGTTTCGTAATGAAAGAGACTGCAAGATCAACAAAAACTGCAAAAGTAACTGAAGCATGTTTCTGACCAACTTTTTAAATTGCCCATAGTACAGCAACATCACTGGCAAACATACAGCATAGTAAAGAACACAATAAGAACAGAAATGACAACATCCAACATAATATATTATATATCCACACCTAGCCCACATAAACATGCAATAAACTCTGAGTGACCCTAACACAAGGATTCAATGCCCTCACTTAGTCATTCAATCATGAAATGTGAATGATCTATATTTCTGTTTACCTACCAGCCTTTTTTCCTCTCCCTTCCTTGTTTTCATACAGACACGCAAATTACACTTATTGCTGAAAACCCTGATTTTAATTAAAGTGATACTGTGTTAATCTTTCATTATTAAGGATCATGCTTATTCTGTGGTTTGAGATAAGAAGCTGAATATTTTTTCCACACAAAAAGCTAAGTCATGAAACACCTAAGAATAGATTTAAACACGAGTTTTACCGACAGACAGAGGGCAATGAGCATCTTAAAAATTTAGAGCTATACCAGTACTTTTTACCTTCTATTTCCACAAAACTACGTTTGACTAAAACAGAAATACATTTTGTTCTGCGTCTACAACGGTAACACAAGAACAGACTTGCTTCCTACTCTAGTTCCTGTTAAGACTTTGCTTCCCCTTCCACTGACATTCTCCTACTTTAAAGTGATTTTATATGATATTATAAACAGTATACTAATTTCACCCTTTTCGTTGGAACTGTGTTCCCCTCTTTTAAATAAATGTCCCATCTTCAATCCACAATATGCACATAACAACTCGGTGAAAATTATCATCTCTCTTTCTTCCAGATCACCAAAAGCAACAGATGGACACATACTGACAAACCACATCCACTGTCAAAGCATGTAAATTGTAATGCACATGAAGTGTGGTGGCATAACAGGACAGAAATTGAAAGTGAATAGGAGGAGGACGCCGACATTTTGAACAGATTCACCACAATATCGGTTACCCCAAAGTGGATTAACTACATTGCGGTCATGCATTCCCAGTGTCAGCAAGAAATGCTGTCAGAAAAAAAGGAACACTTTTACACACACACTGCTGCCGACCTAAAGAAAAATCATGAACATAATTAACAAATCAACATAAGAAAAGAACCAGGAAAAATTAACTAAACAAAAAATCTGAAAAAATCACCACAAAAAAAAGAAAAATTAACTAAACATAAAGTCTGGAAAACAAAAAAAATAGAAAAAACTAACTAAACTGGAACAAAAAAAGGTATAATGAACAAAATAAATAACGGAAAAATTAACATAAAAAACAAAACACATTTGTTATGGAGGAAAAACATTCAAAGAACACACTTGACAAGCAACCATGTTCTAAAAGCAGGGAAATTAAATCAGAAATGCTATGTCTGCACAAGTTAATTACCTCAACATGCTTGCACACAGGTATCCATACATGTGCATGCTAACATACATGCACACATGCGCGCGCGCCAACATACACACACACACAGCATACACACACACACACAACACACACACACACACACACACAGGAGACAGGATAGCCTGGTGGTTAGAGCATTGCACATGCGTCTGCTGATGTGGGTTCAAATCCTGTTCAAGAGGATTTTTCCCCTGGAAGGTAACATCAGTGCCAACTCCACTCCCCACAAAAGTCCTTTGAATGAGAAGTCCTACAAACCAAGGTCTCGTGTGCAAACACACACAGAACATCTTGCACACACGTTAAAGCCTGTTCCCCTTTTCGGAACAGTAGACCATTGTGTGCTGGTAGGAATGGATGACAAAGTATTTAACATAAACTATCTTCTATCACAACAATTTCAATAGAATATGGCAGTACGTCAGCTCCTTTGTCCAGTTCTGTGAAGTATTTAGTGTAGTTCTTGACAACAAACTCTCTATGAAAAAAATCCATCACCCAAGCCTGCCAATCCTGCTACTATTAACTACGGGGCATAAGTGCTATCCTCAAGTATCTGTCCACTGGTGCAACATCCATTATCATTAAAATTTACAAAACAGCATACACATGGGCACTGGATGTCAAAAAGCAGATAAATGCTTATGCCATTACCCTCGAAATAAAAGAATAAAATAAACAAATAGAATAAAACACACACGCACATACACACACACACACAATGTGCACACCCACACATACATCATAATGCACGCACATGCACACACACACACACACACATGCAACACCTACCCAAATCCTCTAAGACCAGCCTTCCCTAACAGCAAGTCTGTATTGTGTGTATTCAGCAGTGTCAAGAGGGAAACGAGGACACAGACTACACTAACACAGACAGGTCTCCTCTGCCAAACCTGTGATCATGCAGGCTTACACATGGGGAGTTTTATTTCCATCCACTCTATACATCTACAGGTACATCACACTGTCAGGAAGTCAGTCAGTCAGGAAGTCAGTCAGTCAGTCAGTCATTCTCATAATACTGAAAAAGCCTGATTCACCTCTCTGATTTTGTTTGTGAGTGTGTGTGTGTGTGTGTGTGTGTGTGTGTGTGTGTGTGTGTGTGTGTGTGTGTGTGTGTGTGTATGTGTATGTGTGTGAGCTGCTCGCTCGCTCGCTCTCTCTCTCTCTCTCTCTCTCTCTCTCTCTCTCTCTCTCTCTCTCTCTCTCTCTCTCTCTCTCTCTCATTCCTTACTGAGGCGGTCTGCCTGCTGGCCTGAGTTGACACATTCCAACTTCAGAGCAGCTCAATTTTTTAGGTACAGGATGCATGTTGAGTGTATTTGTGTTTCTGTAACCAGCCAGTAATATGAAGTCCAAAACTGACAGATTACAACTATCTGAACAACTGGAATGTTCAACAATAATAATCAATACAGCCTTGTCGTCCAACAATGACAGAACACAACTATCTGAACAATTGGGAATGTTCAACAATAATGATCAATACAGCCTTGTCATCCGAAAATGACACCACTACCAAAGCGACTCTCAAAGTAGTACCATGCACACAAACCTAGAGGGTTTTGTATTCCAAAATGGGTATAGCACAGCTACATATCTACTACTGCCTCAAAATACCCAACACATACCCAGCTTTCTTAAACATTTCTTACCGGAGGGTGGCTTGAATGCTGAGGCTCTGGTGTTGGTGGCAGCAGCAGTTGCTTCATTCTGACCTTGACCCTTGGTCTGATTCTCAGAGGCAGAACCTTGACCTTGGCTGGGAGGCCCGTGGGCGAAGGGGGAGGAAGAGGCCGAGGGTGCTGACTGTTGGTGCTGGGAATGAGAAAACGTCGTCATGGAGGGCTGCTGCTGCTGTTGCTGTTGCTGTTGCGTAGGAGGTGGAGCATGTCCCCCTATCATCTGCCCTTGTGGCGCAGTATGTGTCTGTGACTGAGGTGCTTGTTGTTGTTGCTGTTGCGTCTGAGGCTGTTGTTGTTGTTGTTGCTGCTGCTGCTGATAGGGGCTGTAGTCGGGGAATGATGGTGGCGGCATGTAAGACGACGGCTGCTGACCCCAGGGCTGGTGAAAGGGGGCGGGGGCAGGGGGGGGCTGCATGTGTCCAGCCTGAGGGTAGTCTGACCGCTGGTGTGGGTACTGGGGCTGTGACACCTGTCCATCCACCTGCTGCGGCCCTGCCTGCTGGGGCAACGCTGCCGGCGGCTGTGCCTGCTGTTGTTGCTGCTGCTGCTGCTGCTGCTGCTGCTGTAGTTGTTGCTGTTGTTGTTGTTGTTGTTGCGGGGGAGCCAACATCTGTGAGGAGGGCAGAGGAGTCTGCTGAGGCTGAGCGCCAAACCCTGAGGGAGGGCCGAAGGGTGGCCGCGCCTGTGGGGGGGTGTTGTAGGCTGGCTGGGCAGGGTGGCTGTTGAAGGGGGAGGAAGGGGCGAAGCTCTGAGGAGGGGGGTTGCTGGGCAGGCCACTGAAGTTCTGCTGGGGCTGACTGCTGGGAGCGTTGTGCATGCTCTGCGGCTGACTGCTGGGAGGATTGTGCATGCTCTGAGGCTGACTGCTCGTGCCTGAACTGCTGTTGAAACTCTGCAGCTGGCTTCCCGCCCCAGAGTTGAAACTCTGAAGCTGTGTTCCAGGAGCACTGTTGGCGTTCTGCGGCCCCCCACTGGGCTGAGCACTGAAGCCCTGACTGTGACTGTTTGACAGGCCGCTGAACGCCGGCTGTTGGCTGCTGCTCTGGCTGTTGAAGCTCTGCGGCTGGCTGCTGGGAGGGGTGTTGAAATGGGAGGACTGGCTGCCAGGCTGGCTGTTGAAGTGTGGCAGCGGACCGCGGGCTGGTTGCTGAAATGAGACTGCTGACCGCTGAACATCTGCTGCGAGTAAGGGGGTTGGCAGGCTGGTTAGCAAACCCCTGCATCGGCTGACCCATGGGTTGAGGACCTGTCTGACCGCCATACGATGGCTGTGACGATGACATCCCCCCAAAAGGAGCAGCACTGGCCGCTTGGGCATGGGGCTGGTTTCCAGCCAGAGGTTGGTTTCCGAAACCTTGTGGTAGGGGTTGGCTGTTGAACGGTTGCTGGTTGGTTGCACCGTAGGTGTCCTGTTTCAAGCCAAAGCCAGGCTGACTGGAGGTGGGTAAGGACTGACTAGACTGCTGGGAGGCAGAGAGCTGGGTAGGAGGTTGGGTCATGCTCTGAGACTGAGGTAGTGCTGTCTCCACAGGCTGAGACAGGGCGCTGGAGGAGGAGGAGGAGGTGGTGGTGGTGGCCATGCTGTGACTAGAGCTGTCCTGTTTGGAGAGATCCATCCTTTGTGGGGCAGTCTGCGTGGGGGCAATCTGTGTGGGGGCCTGCTCCGAACTGCCTTTGGGGCCATCCCCTGTTCCTGGGCTGCACTGGGCAGCACCCTCAGCTGGTCTGCCTCCACTCACTGAGGTGCTGGTGACCTGGTTACCAGTGACCTGGTTACTGGGCAGTTTGGAGGCTTCAGCAGAGTGGCTGGTGTCTTGTTGAGTAGAGCCCACAGCAGTCTTAGGCCCAGGGCCCCCTTCCTTCTTCTCCGAAGCCTTCACCAACACCATGGGTGTGCTCTTCTTGCTCACGCTATCATCGTCAGCAGCAAGCAGTTTCATCACCTCCGATTCTTTCGCTGGCTTCGCGGAGCTATCAGAGGAAGAGTCCCCTTTGGGCGGGGCGGGTTCGATTCTCTTCAGCATGGTGGTGGCGGGCCCCTCTTTCTGCGGCTGCACCACCACTGTGGACGGCGTCTTCCCTGAAGGCTCTCCCGCTTTGTCCAGCACTTTGCAGGCCCTGCCCGTGGAGATCACTTTGGAGCGCGGGTACACAATCACCTCCACCGGGGGCTTGCTGGCTTTGGTGGTCACCGCTGCAGAGGCCATGATGGTGGGGCGAGGTCGGGACAGCGTCCTGATGGGGGCGGCGGGAAGCACGCGCATGATCTGCCCTTTGCTGTTGCGCTTGAAGACGGCGTTGGCCGCCCCGCCCTGAGAGTAGAGGTTGGCTAAGAGGCTGGCTCCGCCTTTCACGTCGCTGGGGTTCTTCTCCGTCAGCTTCCCATCCGGCGTCTTGAAGAAAATGCGTGGTGGGGGAGGTGCGCTGATGGCCACTCTGGTGCCTGCAACACACAGCAAAGCGGGTCAGTCCACTGTCACCTGCATCACTCAGGAAGAGCGTCAGTTCTAAGCCTGAAAAACAGCTACTTTGTCAGTCCACTGCATCATTCAGGAAGGGCGTCAGTCCTGGAAAACAGCTACTTTGTTAGTCCACTGTCACCTGCAGCACCCAGGAAGAGTGTCAGTTCTAAGCCTAAAAAACAGCGACTTTACACTCCAATACCTCACCTTTTTTTTTTTTTTAAAGAATCGCTTCTGTTTTTGGGGGGACTATCCCCATTATGAGAGTTGTTTGTGTTGGTACAGTTACTGCTGTTTGGATTTTCATCACATAAATAATCATGCTTACGTAAAACAATTTTTTTTTTTAAATAAAGGAGCAAGATTCCAAAGTAAAAAAGGCTTCCAACCTGCAGAGGCGGTGGTGGTGGTTGTGGTGGTGGTGCTGCTGTTGCTGGCTCCTGCCACAGTGGACGTGGCTGCAGAGACTGCAGCGTCATCTGTGCCCGCCACTTTGGACCGCACAGCAAACATTTTGCCATCGTTGGTGCGGATGTAGACGCCTTTGGGCGTCTTGATCACCAGGATCTTCTGCCCAGAGGAAATCTTGCCGGCTGGTTCTGCCGTGCCTGACGAGGTGGCTGTGTTGGTGCCCGGTAACAGAATGTCTGCGCAGAAAAAAAAAGGCCCATGATTTTCAGAATCCTCCACTTCTTCTGTGTGAAAAGACATGCCATTACATCAATTTCACCAAAAACAAATTCAAAACAAAGACAAAACAACAACAACAATAAGAACCCAAAAAGAGGTGTCTGGATTTGTGCTGAAGTTAATATATCTCTACTACTACTGACCACAACAAGTGTGCCATGTATCAGTTGAAGAACTGAGGAACTGACTGATGCCTGCTTTGTTTTTTTTGTTTTGTTTTGGGTTTTTTGTTTTTTACCATGAGATCAGATTTTCTGTTTTTTTCCTGTCATCAACTGTGATGTGATAAGTCAAGATGATGCCTGCTTTGTGTGCTGCCCTGACTGTGGTACATTTCAGTGAGTGGCCTGGGGTGACACTGTTAACTAGTGCTTTGTGTTGTCCTCAGACCCTCAGTAGCACACTGTCTGTATCCAACAGGCCATGTAGCCATACAACATAACACACTTCTCCACTCCAGACAGGGTCTGTATCCAACAGGCCATGTAGCCATACAACATAACACACTTCTCCACTCCAGAGAGGGTCTGTATCCAACAGGCCATGTAGCCATACAACATAACACACTTCTCCACTCCAGAGAGGGTCTGTATCCAACAGGCCATGTAGCCATACAACATAAACACTTCTCCACTCCAGAGAGGGTCTGTATCTTACAGGCCATGTAGCCATACAACATAACACACTTCTCCACTCCAGAGAGGGTCTGTATCTTACAGGCCATGTTGCCATACAACATAACACACTTCTCCACTCCAGACAGGGTCTGTATCCAACAGGCCATGTAGCCATACAACATAACACACTTCTCCACTCCAGAGAGGGTCTGTATCCAACAGGCCATGTAGCCATACAACATAACACACTTCTCCACTCCAGAGAGGGTCTGTATCCAACAGGCCATGTAGCCATACAACATAACACACTTCTCCACTCCAGAGAGGGTCTGTATCCAACAGGCCATGTAGCCATACAACATAACACACTTCTCCACTCCAGAGAGGGTCTGTATCCAACAGGCCATGTAGCCATACAACATAACACACTTCTCCACTCCAGAGAGGGTCTGTATCCAACAGGCCATGTAGCCATACAACATAACACACTTCTCCACTCCAGAGAGGGTCTGTATCCAACAGGCCATGTAGCCATACAACATAACACACTTCTCCACTCCAGAGAGGGTCTGTATCTTACAGGCCATGTAGCCATACAACATAACACACTTCTCCACTCCAGAGAGGGTCTGTATCTTACAGGCCATGTTGCCATACAACATAACACACTTCTCCACTCCAGAGAGGGTCTGTATCCAACAGGCCATGTAGCCATACAACATAACACACTTCTCCACTCCAGAGAGGGTCTGTATCCAACAGGCCATGTAGCCATACAACATAACACACTTCTCCACTCCAGAGAGGGTCTGTATCCAACAGGCCATGTAGCCATACAACATAACACACTTCTCCACTCCAGAGAGGGTCTGTATCCAACAGGCCATGTAGCCATACAACATAACACACTTCTCCACTCCAGAGAGGGTCTGTATCCAACAGGCCATGTAGCCATACAACATAACACACTTCTCCACTCCAGAGAGGGTCTGTATCTTACAGGCCATGTAGCCATACAACATAACACACTTCTCCACTCCAGAGAGGGTCTGTATCTTACAGGCCATGTAGCCATACAACATAACACACTTCTCCACTCCAGAGAGGGTCTGTATCCAACAGGCCATGTAGCCATACAACATAACACACTTCTCCACTCCAGAGAGGGTCTGTATCTTACAGGCCATGTTGCCATACAGCATGACACACACCTGTCCAGAGTATCTACCTGACAGGGGGACGACCTCACCTGTGGTGGTGATGACCTGGTGCACGGTGACCCCTGGCTTGACCACCTGCACGGTGGGGCGGGAGATGGAGGTGGAGATCATGGGCCGCACACTGGCAATGGGGCGAGACACAGGCCCGCGACGAATGTACATCCTGCGCGTCACAACACACACAGCACAGCACACTGACTGAGTTTTTTTTTTTAACAAGCTGAGCGTTGGTATTCAGAAAAGTAGAAACAGGTTGATGAAACCGATGAATGTACATCCTGCTCGTCACAACACACACAGCACAATGACAGAGATTTTTTTTTAACAAGCTGAGCATTGGTATGCGGAAAAAGTAGAAACAGGTTGATGAGTCGTTTGCTTTTCACCTTCTTTCAAAGCCGAGTATTATCACGCAAAAGAGGTGAAAGATTCTAACAAAGCTACTTAACATTATCTTCATACATTTAAACTGATCGTTATTATGGGGAAAAAAAGATAGTGATAAACAAAATCATATTTCTTCATGTATGAAACAGAACATTACCATGCCCATAAAGATGATGATGAGAAGGATGATGATGACAACATTGATCATAATATCAGTTCTCACTCTTTTCATACCACTGGCAGCACAATTAAGAAGGGTTTAAGGCCTCTCGGTAACCTCAAGGTCTGAAAAAGGTGACAGCAGTTTTGAAGCCTGTCAAGTCCTAAGAGCATGCCATGCAAGAAAGAGTGAGCTCTTTTCCTTGCTTGCTGCATGCATTGTTCCCTGTTCGGGGGGATTATTCCTCTGGAGTTCACATCAGTGCTGACTCCACTGTCCCAAACGTCCTTCAGAAGAGACTATAAACTGAGGCCCATGTGCAAACGCACGCAGAACATATTGCGCACAAATAAAATCCTGTTCCGCTTTTCGTAAGAGTAGGCCATCATGTGCCAGAGAGAACAGATGACAAGATTTACAAAACTGCATACACACGAGGACTGGATGTAAAAAAAAAAAAAGCACGAGTGCTTTTTCCATTATCCTCAATATAAAAGAATAAATAAATAAAAATTTTAAAAATTCCCTTCCCTTCCCCTCCCAAACCTCCCCCCCCCCCCTCCCCAGCCCCTAACTTACTGGGAGCCCCCTCCTCCAGGGTAGTAGGCAGCGTAGGAGGGCCTGCTGTAGGTGATGTTCATGCGCTTGTCCCGGGCGTACCCCTCCTTGGCCTGCAGCTTCTCCTTCTTGCTCATCCTCAGCTCCTTGCGGTCAATCAGCAGAGACTCGTGTGTGAACGGCTCCTGAAAGCAAAACCCCACAGGTTGGAGCATCATTTGTCTATATGTGCCTGCCATGGACCGAGTGGCTCCAATGCTCCATTTAACATTGAAGATTTCAATTTTAAGTCCTACAAAATATATTTACAATCAGTTTAAGTAAGTGTACTAATAATAAGGACGTTGACAAACAGGTAATTAATTCAACATGCAATGAAAATATTCATGTTAAAATAAATCAACAAAAACCCTTTTCCAGCTGCATGCTTCTAATATACATGATTCTAACTCATCTCCCGCTGAAACTGGCACTAAGAGTGCCCTGATCTAATACCCATACTGTTTAAAATAAAACAACAAATAACCTTCTTTTCCAGCAGCACATTTCTAATATACAAGATTCTAACTCATCTCCTGCTGAAACTGGCACTAAGAGTGCCCCGATATAAATAAGCGTCACTTGCCTGTAATAGTTTGTGCCGAGCCTATCACATCAGGAGAGAACCTTCTCTATGTTCTGTTCTGTGCCTTACTTTTTGACTGTGCGTGCACAACAATCTTTTTTATTTTTGTTGGGTGTGTATGTGTGCAGCCTTCCATTCCATGGTATAGGCTTTGGAATTGTTGTGGTGTAGGCTTTGGAAAAATACATGTTTATGCATTTTTAAGCTTATAGGGAAATTTAAAGCAATATTCCTGACTGTGATAACCATATTGGTGATAACAGTCACCCCTCCTCTCCCATTTATGAAGAGAAAATTTATCTGCTGAGCTCAACAGATGTTTTCTCAGCAAGTTTAGGTATAATATGTGCTCCTCTTCAAAAACTTGCAAGAGAAAGAAATGCAGGCCATGAAATCAATGATCTGGAGGGGGGGACACTTATCACTGATTCTACCATCCTCCCCAGAGAAGGACAAAATCAACATCCCTCATCCCCTTTTTAAATTCAAAGGAGAAAAATTCTGATGGGAAGAAAGAAGAAACTGAAAAAGAGGCAGACTACTTCTCTCTTGACCTTTCCACCCCATTTTCTGCTGCACTTGTAGCCACCAAATGAAAGGGGACCCCCTGTGTCAGATAAGATGGCTGACTTACTAAAACACTGCGGGAAAAAGCTGGAAGATGCCAGGCTCTAGGCCATACTGGCCAAGAACCGCATTCCATAATTCTGCCCTACTTTGGGAGTGCCACACACTAACCAGGAAGTCAGGTCAGTGCTAATCTATCTATCTATCTATCCCTTAGTCTGGTGACCGTGGGGGCACCCATGAAGACTTGACAACCAGTTCCCTCCATTCCTCTCTCTGTTCTGCCTTTCTCAGGGTTTTGTTGCTAATGCCTACAGCAAAATCAGCTGATACTGGGCTGAGGAATACACACTGGAGCATTGCTCATACAGTGTAGAAAGAAGGGGGGGGGGGGGAAGAATACTGGTGTACCTTGGTGATCCATTGTCCCTGCTTCTTCAGTATGCTGACCATCACAGGGTCCTCGTAGCTCTCCTCACAATGACTGAAGTCCAGGTAGGGAAAGTCCTTGTCCTGACAGACACAAATACACTGTGAGTAGGAGGCCAATGGCTTGCAGTAGTAGAAGTAGTAGTAATATCGTAGAAGTAGAAGTAGAAGTAGTAGTAGTAGTAGTAGTAGTAGTAGAGAAGCAGCAGCAGCAGCAGCAGCAGCAGCAAGTAGTAGTAGTAGTAGTAGTAGTAGTAGTAGTAGTAGTAGTAGTAGTAGTAGTAGCAGTAGCAGTAGTAGTAGTAATTTTAGTAGTAGTAGTAGTAGTAGTAGTAGTAGTAGTAGTAGTAGTAGTAGTAGTAGTAGTATTAGTAGTAGCAGTAGTAGTAGTAATTTTAGTAGTAGTAATTTTAGTAGTAGTAATTTTAGTAGTAGTAGTAGTAGAGCAACAGCAGTAGCAATAGCAGTAGTAAAAGTAGTAGTAGTAGTAGCAGTAGTGGCAGATAGTGGCAGAGCAGCAGCAGCAGTAGTGGTAGTAGTAGTAGTAGTAGTAGTAGTAGTAGTAGTAGTAGTAGCAGTAGTAGTAGAGCAGTAGCAGTAGCAGTGGCAGTGGTAGCAGGTAGTTGTAGAGCAGTAGTAGTAGTAGTTGTAGTTGTAGTAGTAGTAGTAGTAGTAGTAGTAGTACTAGTAGTAGTAGTAGTAGTAGTAGTAGTAGTAAAGGAGAAGCGGTAGAATAGTAGTAGTAGTAGTAGTAGTAGTAGTAGTAGTAGTAGTAGTAGTAGTAGTAGTAGTAGTAAAGAAGCAATAGTAGAAGTGTAAGTAGAAGTAGTCGTAGTAGTCGTAGTAGTCATCGTAGTAGTAGTAGTAGTAGTAGTAGTAGTAGTAGTTAGTAGTAGTAGTAGTAGTAGTAGTAGTGGCAGTAGTAGTAGTGGCAGTAGTAGTAGTAGTAGTAGTAGTAGTAGTAGTAGTAGTAGTAGTAGTAGCAGTAGCAGTAGTAGTAGAGCAGTAGCAGTAGTAGTAGCAGTGGCAGTGGTAGTAGTAGTAGTAGTAGTAGTAGTAGTAGTAGTAGTAGTAGAGAAGCAATAGTAGAAGTGTAAGTAGAAGTAGTCGTAGTAGTCGTAGTAGTAGTAGTAGCAGTAGTAGTAGTAGTAGTAGTAGTAGTAGTAGTAGGTACCGGCAGCCCTTCTTTGAGCCTACGGGAAAGTAGCGCTGAGTGGGGAAAATGCATGTTTTTGACAGGCCAGATCTTGGAAACTATCGAAAGAATTGGCATAAAAATTATGAAAAAATAAACAATGATGTTTACTTATGTGCTCTGAGTTGTTTGTTTGTGTTTGCATGCCATGGTTTGACAACAAAACAATTCCAAACACACCCACTCTTGCACAAAAATCGAAGCGCGTTCTCGGCTCGATGTTCCGCCAGCCGCCATTAGCCGAGCGAGCGAATCGGTATATGTAGAAAATCGCTACGGACGATGTGCTCATTACTCTGCATCAACTTCAAAATGGGTCAGAACAGAAGAGCATGCTTCCAGCTTTAATTCAGTATAAGTTTTAAGTGGATACGAAACGCTGAAATCAGTTAAAAATCGGAAGTTTAAAGACGCTTAGCGCGAGTCGCGGTTCGACTACTTTCGGTCCTAAATACGGAACATCGGACGAAGTTAACGTAGACATGGTGGTTGCGCTTGAAAGGCCTGTCTTTGCTGAATCCAATGGTGTATCAAGCTCTATGATTGGTTCCAATGCTTTTGACCAACAGCCAATCAAAGTGAGGGTGTCATCAAACCATGTGTACTCCATTTTGGGCAAAACAAAAATGGCGGAACATAGTAAATGAAGCGATGCCGACCGAGTCGAATACGTTAAACGTCACGGAATTACAGGACAAACTTGGCAAGTTAATGCATGAAATATCAAGCTAAGACCTGTATTAAACGAATCCATAGCTTCATTTTGCTGAGCATTTGCAAAATTATTATCTATTTGGTTCGTAAGACACTCGCTAAAGTCAGACACGATCTGGTGAAAATCGACTTGCACATCGTTCAGTTTGAAGCGATCGTTACTTTTCTTAATGGGAAACTGATGCAAATCGACACCAGATATTGGCATATCTATCATTAATTTAGCGATCTCAGAGCTAGTTTTTTGATTAATTCCATGATTGAACAGAAAATCGCCTTTAAAAACATCGTTGAGAGATAGTTATGAAACGGAAGTTGGCTCCGCGCGCACATGCTGGTCAACAGCACAAATCGAAAGCAGACTAGGATAGTGAGACAACACATTGTAGGTCTAGTTTTTATAATATGTGTAGAACTTCAAACTAGAAATAAGCTTTTTAATTGCTTTCTAAGCCTCCTTTTTATAGATGGCAATATAATCAGTGAAAGTCGGGGTTTTTTTTTAAATCAACAAACGGGTATAACCACCAAGAAATACAATGAATCAATAGTTCTTAGTTATTTGACTGGGTCATTCTTCTTCTTGCAGTTCACAAAAAAAAAAAAAAAATTAACACTTCAAGAAATCAAAACAATTAAAAGTGAAGCTGCTGAAGTTGGATTTCTATCCTCTGTTGAGTTTCTTTTCATTTTACTAGTATGAGTTTCTAACACAGTTTTGTGTTTTTATTGTCACACCATGGCATGCAAACACAAACAACCAACCCAGAGCACATAAGTCAACATCAAAGTTTATTTTTTTCATAATTTTGTAACCCCATTCTTTAGATAGTTCTCAAGATATGGCCTGTGATTTGTATCAATTTTGTGTGTGTGTGTGTGTGTGTGTGTGTGTGTGTGTGTGTGTGTGTGTGTGTGTGTGTGTGTGTGTGTTGTTTCTTTGTTTTTTGCAAAGGTGTTAGTGTGTGAATTTTCTAAGACACCTCACTACATAAAAAAAAAATGCACAGATCAGTTTGACCAGCACAGGTACAGTGTACAGCCAAGCAAACATTCCCATGACAAATGTTTATCACAGTGATTAAATTTTGGCAATTGCATAATATTCATATTACCATGAATATATTGTGATATTATCCCTTTTCAACACATTGATCATTATTGATGACATGGTCTAGATCTATTATCACTGAGGCTTAGTAGACAGCGAGTAATAATACTAATATTCTATAATAAGTGCTAACTCAAAACATCACACTATACACAACTCTCTGTAGTCTTTCTCTTCATTTCATACAAACTGAATATGAATGTAAAACATGATACATGTATACAGTGTACTCTCTCTCTCTCTCTCTCTCTCTCTCTCTCTCTCTCTCTCTCTCTCTCTCTCTCTCTCTCCCCTAGATAGATGGCTTGATGAAAAAAAGCAAATCAATGCTTATTCAATGTACCATTTGGAAATAAAAATTTGACTTGACTTGGCTTGACTTCACACACACACACACACACACACACACACACACACACACACACACACACATATATATATAGTTGTCATAATATCACACTGGTTGATGAAGAAATGCAGAGATTGGGATAAAATTCAAATTACATGCAAAAATGTAAAATAATATTTTTTAATACAACATGGGCAAATTCATAAAAGAATGAGTAGAGAATAAAGAGTTTTGGTTAAAAAGTTTTTCTTTTGAGAATTACAAACAAAAACTCTGTCTCTCTGTAATCACCAGTCACTTATGAAGAGCACTGATTAAATTTGAATGGCAAAAAAGATAATATGGAGCAATTTTTATCTAGCACTACAGATTTTTGTGTGCAGACTGCCAAATTCTCAAATTTTGTTCTACAGGGGCATGATGAAACTATCACAAGCTGAGAGAACAGCTTCAGCCTTGGAAAGACAGCTGGAAGAGACAATAGCCAATATTACAGAGTACATTTTTTTTTTTTAATGTGCTGAAGTTTTCTACACCCTTTTAGTTTTTATTTTCAGGAGTTGCAGTATAAAATCCAAGAGTTTGACAATATGAAGACAGTGAATGCTTAGCTTGAAAACAGTAATGACATCTTGAACCTAAAACTGAAGCCAGTTCAGCAAAGTCGGGGGAAAATGTGTACTACAAGCGTCTCTTAAGGATGTCAGAAACTTTTTCCTTTTGAAGTTAAAAAAGGTCAGGAATATATAATAGATCATATAATTTGACAGAGAGCAGTGTAAAAGAGGTTGTGGCAAAATTTTATTGAAATCTGCCAGTTAGTTTGGGAAGAATGTCCATTTCTGTTTGAACGACTCTCTCAACTCATCCCCAAAAGTTCTTGTTTCAGAATAAAAAACATAAAAGTTAGGTGAAAACAACAAAGAAAGACTCTTCATTTTGTAGAAAATAATGTATAAAGACTACATGCAAAATTTGAAGACAATTCATTGAATAGTTTCAAAGTTATGGCCGTTTTTTATATGGCAGGTCAGTATCCTCCCTTTGTTCCGCCGTCCAAATTGCATTACCTCCATGTTTTTAACATGGGATTTCTCCTATATTTCTCAACCAAATACCCTAGAAAAAAATAAGTGTGGTTAATACAACTAGGAGAGGCTGTCTAAATTGAAATAAGCATTCTGCTTGTCAATTTCACTGTGCTCTGGTGCTTCAAAGTTGGCACATCACGCAGTTTTGACCTGCGTCAAATTGTGGTTTTTCCAAAGTTTGACACCCTAGTGCATATCAACCATACACATTTGAGTCATGAAACTTATTTATCTTAGGAATATATGTTATAAAGATTTAAAATACTCATTTTCAACTGGGTATGTATGTTTTGTACAATTCTATTGAGGTTCAAACTTGGACGATATTTGAGATTGTCAAGTGCGTCAGCATACCCCATTTTTAAACGGCCATATCTCCAAAAGTATGAAAGATAGAGACTTCATTTTTGTTTTATTTTTTAAGTTAGATCATTATCTTTATGATGGTATGGGTTTTGAATATTAAAATGAATAATTTAA
This sequence comes from Stramonita haemastoma, assembly GCA_030674155.1. Taxonomy (NCBI): domain Eukaryota; kingdom Metazoa; phylum Mollusca; class Gastropoda; order Neogastropoda; family Muricidae; genus Stramonita; species Stramonita haemastoma. The sequence continues at coordinate 18,102,692 of CM060332.1, forward strand.
TTTTGGCTGCCGGTACCTAGTAGTAGTAGTAGTAGTAGTAGTAGTAGTAGTGGCAGTAGTAGTAGTAGTAGTAGTAGTAGTAGTAGCAGTAGCAGTAGCAGTAGTAGTAGAGCAGTAGCAGTAGTAGTAGCAGTGGCAGTGGTAGCAGGTAGCTGTAGTAGTAGTAGTAGTAGTAGTAGTAGTAGTAGTAGTAGTAGTAGTAGTAGTAGTAGTAATAGTAATAGTAGTAGTAGTAGTAAAGGAGAAGCGGTAGAATTGTAGTAGTAGTAGTAGTAGTAGTAGTAGTGGTAGTAGTAGTAGTAGTAGTAGTAGTAGTAAAGAAGTAGTAGTAGTAGTGTAAGTAGAAGTAGAAGTAGTAGTAGTAGTAGTAGTAGTAGTAGTAGTAGTAGTAGTAGTAGTAGTAGTATAGCAGTAGTAGCAGTAGTAGTAGAGCAGTAGCAGTAGCAGTGGCAGTGGTAGCAGGTAGTTGTAGAGCAGTAGTAGCAATAGCAGTAGCAGTAGTAGTAGTAATAGTAGTAGTAGTAACAGTAGTAGTAACAGTAGTAGTATCAATACCACCATAGTCGGAAAACAATCAACAACAAAAGCAACAAACATTATGATTATCATCACTATCATGAACGATGTGGCTCTACTGCCTACACAATTAGTAATACTGTCAATGGCATTTGTTTGGGTGCACTTTCTTGCTGCTGATGTTGTATTGTTATGGGTTGTTTATTTCTTTGGCAATCGAAGGTGAAACCTTGTTGACGCAATGCACAAAGTTCAGACTTCTTTTCTTTCTAAATGTTTTCTAGTATGCTAATACCACAAACAACCAGAATAATGATTTTTATTATTATAGATACTGCTACATGTATATATATCAGTTCAATTATCATCATCCTCATACTGATATATATTATATAAATGCTGCAACTGATCTTTCTATTCCCTTAAGCCATGACTGAACACAAAAAGCAAAGTAAAAAATCCATACACCCAATAAACATCATTCAAACAAAGACTAAGGGGCCAAAAGCTATCTTTAACAACTAAGCCAGAAGAAGCTACTGCAATATCTCTATGGACCATGATATTATCAGCAGAAGTGAGAAGGAAAAGAACCAAAGAATGATGAATTTCTCAAACACCCTGATTTGTTTATCCATTCATGTTACTTACAGCTCAAAACTAATCAATTCATGTGAGAAAAAACTGGCCACTGAAACAATCAAGCCCCATTTCTGATGACTGCTAAAGCTCATTGTGTCTAACATTTCTGATAGAAAGTTTACAATTAACCTCATGAAAGAAAAAAAACAACAGATTTATACCTCATTTTTCAACAGGTTTTCCATCTGTCCTCTTGAAAAGTGGTTGTCTGGATTCATTTCATCAATGACTCGATCTGGTGACAAAAACATTTCTCTGCATAAGCAGCAGTCTCAACACATGATAATCTGCATTGATTTAATCACTGACTCCATTGTTTCTTTACGAAAAATGTTTTCCAAAAATTAATAATCAGCATTTATATAACACTAGACTACAATGAAAAAGCTAGGAAACAAAACTATAGAAAAAAAGAACCTGCATCATTCATACCAGCAAATTACTCTTTAAAAAAATCAGGAAAGGTTAGATTTCAGTGCTGCACAAACCTCAGTACAGAGTGAACACTCACAATTCAGTGCTGCACAAACCTCAGTACAGAGCTGACACTCACAATTCAGTGCTACATAAACCTCAGTACAGAGTGAACACTCACAATTCAGTGCTACATAAACCTCAGTACAGAGTGAACACTCACAATTCAGTGCTACATAAACCTCAGTACAGAGTGAACACTCACAATTCAGTGCTGCACAAACCTCAGTACAGAGTGAACACTCACAATTCAGTGCTACACAAACCTCAGTACAGAGTGAACACTCACAATTCAGTGCTGCACAAACCTCAGTACAGAGCTGACACTCACAATTCAGTGCTACACAAACCTCAGGACAGAGTGAACACTCACAATTCAGTGCTACACAAACCTCAGTACAGAGTGAACACTCACAATTCAGTGCTACACAAACCTCAGTACAGAGTGAACACTCACAATTCAGTGCTGCACAAACCTCAGTACAGAGCTGACACTCACAATTCAGTGCTACACAAACCTCAGTACAGAGTGGACACTCACAATTCAGTGCTACACAAACCTCAGTGCAGAGCTGACACTCAAGATTCCAGAGCTACACTCACCTCAGTACAGATCTGTACAGAGTGGACACTCAGATTTCAGAGCTACACACACCCAAGTGGAAACCCTCACTCACCTGACATGCCCTGCTTGGTGATCTGGCGGTCATAGATGTTGCGCTCCAGTGTGTTTTCTGTCACCAGGCGATAGACATAGCACTGCTTGGTCTGCCCAAAGCGGAACACACGACACACTGCCTGACAGTCATGGCACGGATTCCATGAGGCGTCCAGCACGATCACTCGATTGGCACCGATCATGTTGATTCCCAAACATCCCGCCCTGGTCAAATACAATTATAGCATCATTATCATCTTTGTTAGCAGCAGCAGCATCACAAGAACGACAATAATGATGTTGAAGATGATGAAGACGATGTTGATGATTATGAATGTGTCAATCTTACAAAGGCTAAAATGGAGCTCTAGCGACTCCATGCGCTGTGTTCACATCTTTCACTCCAGCCAACAAATCATGTTTTGTTTTCAAAGCTTTTGTTATGCGCTGATTTATCCTCTTTTCAATACTGACAAATCTTTACTTCTTGTACCAGGTAATAGCCTTCATACAGATTAAGTACATGACAAAACAATTATTATTTACTATAATGAACAAGGATAAACAGTCAGGTCCTGCTATAAATAGCACCAGCTGGGATGAGATGGATTAATTAGCAGCTAAGAGTAGTTGAAAGTGTGAGGGAAACTGACAGTTGTGCCCCTACCTTGTGGACAGCAGAAACATCCAGGCAGTATTGTTGGTGGGACGGTTGAACTCGGTGATCAGACGTTCCCTTTCTGTACTGGACGTGCTCCCATCCAGACCTGTGCGGCCACAACATTATCAACGGTGGGTGAGTTCATTTCTAACAAAGAGGAATGAACTGCTGCGATCAACAACAAAAACGTTCACAATTACCCTATGTAATCGAGTTTTTTTCGCTTCATGCTGTTGTTAAATGTTGTGGTTTCGAGTCAATTTCTTCAAAGAGGAATGAAATACTTGGTTTGGGGGTGTTTTTTTATTTATTTATACCACTTTATGTCCCAGCAGATTTCTCTGCTTGAAATTAAGGCTGCTCTCCATACCAAGACCAACAACAAAAAATTTCAGAGCTACCCTAAGGGAGTTTCACTTAACGCAACCAAAAGAAGAGAGATTATGTGTCATGGATAATTACACAGAGACAGTTGAAGCTGCGAGCCATACTCACGGAAATAGGACCTGTTTTTGGACCAAGTTTCCTCCATGTCAGGCCGGGGCACCTTCTGTTTGGATATGAACTCCTCAATGGTGTCCAGCGTGGACAGGCTCTGACTGCACAGTGATACACATCACACCACACCACATGTCACCTTCACTGTCATCATCACACCACATGTCACCTTCACTTCACCATCACATAACACTGTCACAATCACTTCAGCATCACATGCCAGTCACCATCCCATCTATCATATCACATGACACAGTCACCATCACATGACACAGTCACCATCACATCCATCAAGTGACACAGTCACCATCACATCTATCATGAGACACAGTCACCACCACATAACACAGTTACCATCACATCCATCAAGTGACACAGTCACCATCACATCTATCATGAGACACAGTCACACACATGACACAGTTACCATCAATTCATCAAGTGACACAGTCACCATCACATCTACCACACGACACAGTCACCATCACATCTATCATGAGACAGTCACTATCACATGACACAGTCACCATCACATCCATCAAGTGACACAGTCACCATCACATCTACCACGACAGTCACCATCACATCCATCATGTGACACAGTCACTATCACATCCATCATGTGACACAGTCACCATCACATCCATCATGTGACAGTCACCATCACATCCATCATGTGACACAGTCACCATCACATCCATCATGTGACACAGTCACCACCACATCTACCACACGACAGTCACCATCACATCCATCATGAGAAACCGTCACCATCACATGACACAGTCACCATCACATCCATCATGTGACAGTCACTATCACCATCAAGTGACACAGTCACCATCACATCTATCATGAGACACAGTCACCATCACATGACACAGTCACCATCACATCAAATCAAGTGACACAGTCACCATCACATCCATCAAGTGACACAGTCACCATCACATCTATCATGAGACACAGTCACCATCACAAGACACAGTCACCATCACATCCATCATGAGACACAGTCACATCACATCTACCATGAGACACAGTCATCATCACATCTATCATGAGACACAGTCACCATCACATGACACAGTCACCATCACATCCACCACAAGACACAGTCACTATCACATCCATCATGTGACAGTCACCATCACATCCATCATGTGACACAGTCACCATCACATCCATCATGTGACACAGTCACCATCACATTCATCATGTGACACAGTCACCATCACATCTATCATGTGACACAGTCACCATCACATCCATCATGTGACACAGTCACCATCACATCCATCATGTGACAGTCACCATCACATCCATCATGTGACACAGTCACCATCACATTCATCATGCGACACAGTCACCATCACATCCAACACATGATGCAGTCACCATCACATCCAACACATGATGCAGTCACCACATCTATCATGTGACACAGTCAACACATCCATCATGTGACAGTCACCAGCACATCCAACACATGACAGTAACCACCACATGACAGCCACCATCACATGACACAGTCACATGACAGTCACCATGACATGACAGTCAACATCACGTCCAATACATGACAGTCACCATCGAATGACACAGTCACAATCACATCGTCACAGGACAGTCACCATCATTTCATCATCACATCTGAGCTGTCTTCTACAAAACTAAATCTCAGCTGCTGTGATTTTTTTTTCATCTTGTCTTTGTGTCCAGGATCTACAGCAATATATAGCATGATGGGCCATACTAAACATTTTAATACTCTCATTTCCAACTGGTAAAGAATACTGCAATCTTTCCAAATGATATATATACATTTGGATCATTTTATTTTTAACCATTCCTATTCTAGTATTTATGTCCTTGGTACACAATCCACTCTCTTCAAAATCCAAGATATACCACATTAAACAAAACCAAAACCATCTGATCATGAGCATAGCAAGGTCTGTTTATGGAAATGGACACAACATTCTCATATCCACTGACCTGAAAACTAAGATCTTGTCTCCGATTTGCAGGGAATCCTCAATGATAGCATTGAGCAGAGCCATTTTTGGACCGTGTTCCAACACACCAGATTCATAATCATCAAAGGCATCGCCAACCTGCGACGATACAAGCACACATTATCTAAACTGTCAGGCAATCAATCAATACAATCATCAAAGGAATCGTCAACCCGCAACAACAACACAAGAACACATCATTTATAGCAATCACACATCAATCAACATAAACGTCAAAGGCATTGCCAACCTACAACAACCATGGCAATACACATCGTTTACACTGTCAAACTATCAGACCACTTAACATACCTGATAACTCTCCAGCTTATGACAACCAGGGAAGTACCTATTAATTCCACTGCCAGACTATCACAAGTGTTAAAAATGAAAACGGACATTAATTTGCTTTGAACTGTAATGAATACCTCTTTCAGTCATAACAGATTTCTCTGCAAAAAATTTAGGCTGCTCTTTCTGAGGGGAATAAGTCGCCACACAAACTGCATCACCTCTATTTTTGAAATATGACTTGCCTATGTGTTTTTCCCTATCTGAGTGTTTTTTTCCTACAGACTTTCGTTAAGAACAACTCTCTTGTTTGACATGGTTCTTTACCAATGCACTGAGTGTGTGTTGCACAAAAGAACCTCAGCTTATCGTCTTATCTTAAAACTTAGCTCCCACACCATCACTCAAGATATGTGCACCACCACAGCTAGCAAGCTAAACCTGACCACGCAGCTGAAACAAAAGCTTAGACCTACACAGCAGTCTGCAGCATGAACTGAACTGAACTGAAAACTTGTGGAACATGCGAATGACTTCAGACTTCCCTGCAGAGGGATGGATGGACGGACTCAGCCAGCTTCAACTTGCCCGCTGCACATGGCCTGAAAACATTCAGTACCCTGACTGTTCAAAGAGTGAAAGCAGAATGTCCCTTTTACACACACACATACACACACACACACACACACATACACACACACACACACACACACACACACACACACACACACACACACACACACACACACACACACACACACACACAAATATGACAGAGACACAAACCTGATAAGAAACCACAGGCTCAAACTGCTTACTTACCCAGGCATGTTCGTCTTCCTTCTTGTCCGGCAGGGGAGTGCTACAGCCATTGTCCCCTGTGCCCACTCCTACCCCAGTGTCCGTGGTCCCTGTACCTGTAGACACTCCTGTGCCCGTTTCTGTCCCTGTGCCTGTACCTGTGTCAGTCCCCGTGGATACACCAATGGAGTCCGTTCCTGTGCCTGTGGAAACACCTGTGCTTGTACCTGTTCCTGTGGAAACACCTGTGCTTGTGCCTGTTCCTGTAGAAACACCTGTGTTTGTACCTGTTCCCGTGGAAACACCTGTGCTCATGTCAGTTCCTGAGGAAACACCAGTACTTGTATCTGTCCCTGCAGAAACACCAGCGTTTGTACCTGTGCCTGCTGTAGTCACACCACCGTTTGTACCTGTGCCTGCTGTAGTCACACCAGAGTTAGCACCTGTGCCTATACACACACCAGGGCTTGTACCTGTGGTGGCAGACCCCCCCGTGGTGGTTGTGTCTGTGGCTGTGTCTGTAGACATACCACTGTCTGTGCTTGCTGCCACAGTGGGGTTTGCGTCTGTGCTGTTGGTCACCCCAGTGCTGGCGGCGTCCGAGGTCTCTGCATTAGCAGACACAGCCGTTCCGCCAGTCACGCTGCAAATACTGTTGGAGTTGGACGCGTCACTGCCCACGCCTATTCCTGCCCCACTGTCCACCTCAGCACTGCCCGACACACCACCACTGCTGCAGTCTGCTGTACCTGAGCCAAAACTTGTACCCGTTTCCACACCGAACATGACACCCGTCTTCCCTGCAGGTGAGGTACCCGGGTTAATCCCTGTCCCGTTGGCGATGTCGCCGTTCAGGGTTCCAGCGGTGAAAGCCGCAGCGCAGGAATCCGAGTCACCAGCACCAATGCTGGGAGCCTCCACTGAGGACAGCTTTGGGGACACACCATTGGACAAGGCAGTCACACCGTTGGCTAGGTTGAAGGAAGCGGCGCTGTCAGGGGGGTGAGACATGTTAGAGGCCACAGTGGCGCTGGACATGTTGGAGGCCAGAGAGGACATGGAGGCCGTGGACGCTAAAGAGGAGGTGGAGTCCGACTTCTTCAGCTTCTTCTTCCCGCCGTTCACTTCGCTGGACTCGATGTCAAGGTCGTTTTCTTCAATCACAGGCTTCTTCAGCACCACTGACTTGTGCAGGATGTCTGGGTGGTTCCAGATCTGAAGAACAACAGCACAACTGTCTTCACATGCTGACCCCAAACAGACTAGCAGCACCTTTTACTATTTTTAACCTTTTCTCTCTTTTTTGTTTTGTTCCTCATGTTGAGCTCTGAGGTTCATGCATCACCTAGAGCTCTGAAGTGTGTGCACGGGCGTATGTGTGTGTGTGTGTGTGTGAGTGTCAGTGTGTGGGGTGGGGGTGTGTGTGCGTATTCGAATTTGCTAAAACTATTAACTGTCATTGATTGCTTGTGTGTTGTATAGGTTGAATGCAAGCGCTTTGATTTGCTTTTTCAAGATATCGCGCTAAATAAATTCCATGTATTATTATTATTATTATTCTTTTTGCATATGCAACCATTTTTGCCCACCACTCAGATACCCTCACTCTGACCATGGGGATGATGTCTAGACATGACATCAGTGTGCATGCGCTTTTTAAAACTGTGTCATCTGTTTTTACCGGCCCACGATGGTCTACTCTTCCAAAAGGCAGAACAGGTTTTACCATGTGTGAAAGATGTTTTGCTATGCTTGGAACAGGACCTCTTTTACATTCTTATCAGAATGACCTCAGAGGAGTTGAGTAAGTACTGCTTTACCTCCAGGGAAAAAATCCCCTCAAACGGATGCTTCATTGGTGGCTCACATCCGGGCCAACAGATCATGAGCATTGACCTCTAACCACTAAACTCCCCCTCCACCCTTTGACAACTTTAATTGTGTTACTGAATGCAGGGGATGGGACAGTTCAGTGGTCAGAACACTTGCTCTGAACACTTGCTCTCCCCAAGCTGAGGTTAAGCAGCATTGATCATGCTAGCCTCACAGACAGGTGACCATTTGTGCCCCTTAGCTTCAGTACAGTCCCCCAGTTCACCCAGCTGTAAATGGGTACCTACCATCCTTTGGGACAGGGAAGGTAAAGCAGCAAGGGAGAGGAGATAGGCACCATCCTAAAAATGCTAGTGCTAGCCCCTAGAGAAGCTGAGGTTATAAACACCTTGATCTGAAGCCCTTGACACATACCTCAACCACCATATTATTTCACTCAAACAACCCAACAGCTGACATACCTCCCACCACAGACAACCCACCTTACAGCTGACATACCTCCCACCACAGACAACCTTACAGCTGACATACCTCCCACCACAGACAGCCTTACAGCTGACATACCTCCCACCACAGACAACCCACCTTACAGCTGACATACCTCCCACCACAGACAACCCACCTTACAGCTGACATACCTTGCAGCCAACAGAGACAACCCACCTTACAGCTGACATACCTCCCACCACAGACAACCCACCTTACAGCTGACATACCTCCCACCACAGACAACCCACCTTACAGCTGACATACCTCCCACCACAGACAACCCACCTTACAGCTGACATACCTCCCACCACAGACAACCCCACCTTACAGCTGACATACCTCCCACCACAGACAACCCACCTTACAGCTGACATACCTCCCACCACAGACAACCTACCTTACAGCTGACATACCTCCCACCACAGACAACCCACCTTACAGCTGACATACCTCCCACCACAGACAACCCACCTTACAGCTGACATACCTCCCACCACAGACAACCCACCTTACAGCTGACATACCTCCCACCACAGACAACCCACCTTACAGCTGACATACCTCCCACCACAGACAACCCACCTTACAGCTGACATACCTCCCACCACAGACAACCCACCTTACAGCTGACCTACCTTGCAGCCGACAGAGAAGGCTTTGAGAGGGTTGCTGTTGGCCTGAGCCAGACTGGTGGACTCCTCCAGCGAGTCGATGTAGCGCCGGTACAGTTTGCGCTGGATAGGGCTCATCCGAACCAGGAACACGTACTCATGTTTGCGGGGCAGTGCGCGCTGAAGGACTGTGTGGCCACGTCTGCAAGATGTAAGATTTTTTTTTTTCAAATGTCTTTAAAGATTTAATGTACTATTTAAGGCCTAGGCTTTGGCACAAACCAACACAAAATGGAGGAATAAGGTAAAATAGTCTTCACTATGCAGTCCCGATGACTTTCAATAGAGCTAAGGAGGGACAGTAAGCATGTAGAAGTAATAGGTTGTGGTTAAGACTCATACATAATATGAGTACATACATGTCAAAGCTGTCAGTTTCCCACACATTCAGCTGCTCTCAGCCGCTAATTATTCCATCCCAACCCAGCCCAGCTGGGACCAGCCGGGGCTAATTAAAGCAGGAACTGACCAAACTTGGACTTGATAAAAGGAAGGAACATGCTAAATTTAGCAGTCTTAACTGAAAGATGGATTTGTACTATGTGATGTTTACATATCAGTATGTTTATGTTCATGCATGCAAACTTATATTCAAACTTAATACACAAATATATAGAGTCACACTGAAAAGAAACAATGAAATATTACTGGACTTCAAAACAAATAAGTGCTTTCTTAACACTGAAGGAAACAGTGCTTCAAAAAAATACAAACATTTTTTTTTTAAGTTTCTTAATGCTGTAAAATATTTTTTTTTTAATCAGTAAAATACTCAGTACATGGAATAAAATGGAAAACTTGGATGGAGTGAATAGCAGCTGAGAGCAACTAAAAGTGGGGAGAAACCGACAACTGTGCACACTACACTATGCTGTGCCCTGAGGTGATTCTGACTCTACTACCCAGTGTGTTGCTGCAGCACTGACCTCTGGACGAATCCTTCTAGCAGGTTGTGCAGGACGTAGGCACGGTGCTTCATGATCTTGATGTCCTCAGCGGTGGAGTCCTGACACTGGCCGTTCATAATGGGCCGCTCAAACATGTTGCTGAACTCCGTCTTGTTGCCCAGGAAGTTGGGGCGCACAAAGTCCACCATGCACCAGTATTCCATCAGGTTGTTCTGGAGGGGGTACCCTGTCAGCACCACACGACGCCTGCACACACACACACACACACACAGACACATGCACGCGCACACACACACGCATGCACACATACGCATACACATATGCATACACACGCATCCACACACACACACACCCATTATCCTCGATATAAAAGAATAAAATTAAATTTAATTTTTTTTTTTTAAAAACACACACACACACATGCATGCACATGTGCGCGCACACACACACACACACACACACACACACATATACATGCACATGCATGCACACACACACACACACGCACATGCATGCACACATACGCATACACATACGCATACACATGCACACACGCACGCGCGCGCGCGCACACACACACACACACACACACACACACACACACACACACACACACACACACACACACACACACACACACACACACACACACACACACGCACACACACACGCACACACACACACACTTTTAATACTATCTTTCATCACAGACATTGAACTGAAGAATACCCAAGAACACAAAATAGCTCACCTGAAAAACACATAAAACTGTATCAATTGTCTGTCTGTCTGTCCATGCAGAAAAGGTGCTCTACACTCTGAAGTATCATTCACAGTTTATTCATAATTCAAACACAAAATAAAGAGTACCAAATAGATTTTAGTGTTTTTGTATATATATATGAGTATGCGCGATAGCCATAAAAAAAACAACAAACAAATAGAACAAAACACACAAACACAGACAGACAGACAGACAGACAGACAGACAGACAGACACACACACACACACACACATGCGTGCACTCACACACACACACACCACACACACACCACACACACACTCACACACACCACACACACACACACACATGCCGCACACACACACAACCACTCACACCACACACACACACACAGACACACACACACACACACACAGACACACACACACACACACACACACACACACACACACACACACACACACACACACACACATGCACACACTCACTTTGTGCGAATCTGTTTCAGAGACTGGGAGATACTGGCATGGTTGTTTTTGATGCGATGGCCTTCGTCACAGATCACCAGGTCTGGTCCTGGGTTAACCAGTGCTCCGTGCATGTCTGGAACACGACCTTTTTCATTGGATTAACACAATAATGCAACCCTTTTCATTGGATATTCAGAGCACCACCACCATTTTCATTCGATTATCACAATTACACAACCATTTTCATAGAAATATTACAATAACGCAACCTTTTTCATTGGATTAACACAATACCCACCATTTTCATTAGATTTTCAGAATAACACCACCATTTTCATTGGATTTTCAGAATAACACCACCATTTTCATTCGATTATCACAATAACACAACCATTTTCATTGGATTATTATATAACGCAACCTTTTTCATCGGATTAACACAATAAACACCACCATTTTCATTGGATTTTCAGAATAACACAACCTTTTTCATGGAATTATCACAATAACACAACCATTTTCATTGAATTATCACAATAACGCAACCATTTTCATTGAATTATCACAACAACACAACCATTTTCATTGAGTTACTCTAATACCCCCAAATTTTCATTGTATAAATAGAAAAGAACCACCATTACATTGAATTATTTACTTGAAAAGACCAACCACCTTCACTGTGGAATATTAGAAAAGACCCACTGTAAAAGAACAAACCCTTTTCACACACTTGTAAAAAAAATAATAATAACAGTCATAAAAACTAGCAAAGCATCCAAAGCCTGAAACAAATCCCCAATGCAGAACACCCAAACGTTTGAAAAAAAAAAAAGTTAACACTCACTCACCAGTGCATCATTGTGCATTTAAGCATTCAAACTCAAGAGAATAGACATAATTCAACCCCATCTTCACTTTCTCTTTTGCATGTGTCATGCACAACAGTAACGCATATTTGTGGTCATTGCAAACCATCTCTAAGGGGAAAAAAAAAAAAGGAGGAGGTGTTTCTCACCTGTCATCAGACTTTTGTTCTTGTCTTCCTCATCAACGTCAATAACGTCAGAGTCATAGCAAATGATCTCTCATGGAAAAAAAAAACAGACAAAAAAAAAAAAGAGGAGCTGTTTCTCACCTGTCATCAGACTTTTGTTCTTGTCTTCCTCATCAACGTCAATAACATCAGAGTCATAGCAAACAATCTCTCAAGGGAAAAAAAAAAAAAAAAAAGGAGCTGTTTCTCACCTGTCATCAGACTTTTGTTCTTGTCTTCCTCGTCAACGTCGATAACATCAGAGTCTTTGCCTTCCTCCGTCGTTTTTCTGCTTCTTCTTTTTCTTGTTCTTGGGGGTGTAGGAGCGGCGTGAGGCCAACAGCCGGTACATCTCATACCCCATCAGCAACACCCCTCCGTTCTCCTTCCACTCCCCTGACACAACATCGCCACAGCAAAGCTATTAACAACTGATCACCGTGTTTCTGTTCTAAAATACATCACACAGAGACAGACAGACAGACAGACAGAGACAGACAGACAGAGACAGACAGACAGACAACATGCACACATGCACAGAAGCACATACACACACACACACACACATACACACTCACCCACAAAGTAAACAGACAGTCAGACAGACAGACAGAACACACACACACACACACACACACACACACACACACACACACACACACACACACACACACACACACACACAGGACAAGATACACAAAAAAATTTAAAGAGCAATTACACAGCCAAATTTCTTCATTTATTTGGAGGGGAGAAGGCTCCAAGGTTTACAATGAGTGACATTTTGCAAATGTGTAACTGTTTACCCACCATTAATGTAGCTGCATTCCGACTTCAAGGATGATGTCTACCACGACATCAATGTACATGCAGTTTTGTCAATTCTGTTGTCAGTTACAACCAGAACAATGGTATACACTATTGAAAGGTGGAACAGGTTTTAACATGTACGCAAGATGATGTGCGTGAGCATGTGTTAGCACACAGAACCTCTGATTATCTTCTTCACCTTCACCTGTCCCGTAGTCCCGTGGACCATGGGGGCACAACTGAAGATTCTGCAACCAGCCTCCTCCACTCCCCACGAGGCTGGTTGCAGAATCTTCAGTTCCTCTTCCACTCCCCCTCTGATTCTAACTCATCTCCCACTGAAACCGGAACTAGGAGTGTCCTGAGAGAAGCACCGCTCGCCCGCCGTCAGTTCGCGCCTAGCCGCCAAGCCAGTCGGTCACATCAGGAGAGTGCCTTGTCTGTTTTTTGTTCCCTGTTAAAATTCGTTATTTCTGTGGAATATATATATATTTTTTTGTGGTGTATGTGTGTGTACAATTTTCAAATTGCGCACTTGTTGTGGTGCAGGCTTTGGGATTTGGAGTGTTAACAATAAACTTTTAAAAAAAAAAAAAAAAAAAAAAAAAAAAAAAAATCAGAAAGCATAATGTCGGACCATAGTAGTGATAACAGTCACCCTTCTTTCCCTACACCTGAAGAAGAAGTCTCTTTGCTACAGTCAAAAGAAGACCCCTCAGTATCTTTAGGCTCAATATGTGCCACACTTCAAAAACTGTCAGGAGAAATGCAGGCCATGAAAGCTACCATTTCGGAACTGCAGACTGGAAAAGGAAAAAAGCGAAAAGAAAGCCCTCATAGTGATTCTGGATCTGATGTGAAGAGGAGAAAAAATCTACCTCCACCCTCTCCAGAGAATGATGAAATGGACATATCACATTCCCTTGCAAAGTTAATTGAGGAAACTTCTGATGGGGAGAAAGGAGAAACAGAAGAGGAAGAAGACCCAGCTCTTGACCTTTTCGCCCCACTGTCTGCTGCACTGGAAGCCGCTGAAGAAAGAGGGCCCCCTGTGTCAGATAAGATGGCGGACGTGTTAAAACACTATGGGAAAAAGCTGGAAGATGCCAGGCTCAAGGCCATACTGGCCAAGTACCGCATTCCTGCCAACTGCCCTACTTTGGGAGTGCCACGCACAAACCAGGAGGTCAGGTCTGCCCTAACGCCTACGGCAAAATCAGCCGATACTCGGCTGTGGCAAACGCAGTGGACGATTGCACACGCAGCAACAGCACTCACGCACTGCAGCGACCTTATAGTGCAGGTCAGCCAGTCCCTGAAAAAACCAGAGCAGCTCAAGGACACCAGAGCGAAACTCGGTGAATGCATGGGGAAGCTGGCAGACGCCCTCGCCCTTACAGGGCACGCCACCTTTGACCTCTCTCTCAGAAGGAGAGAAACCCATAGGCCATGCCTCTCCAAAGACAGTGCCGGACTCTGTGCTACGCACGTGACGATGAGCAGCGAGTGGCTGTACCCCACAGGCACCGAATTTCACAGGGCACTGAAAGAAGCCAAGGACACTCAGAGACTTAGCAACGCCCTCGCAGACCATCGGCGGAAAAAGCCATGGGGCCAAGGCCAGCGATACGGGGGGCACAGCAGCAATAGTAGTCAGCATTTTTTGGGGCGGGGCTACCAGCCAAGAAACAGCCAGTGGAAATCCCAGGGCAGTGCCAAACCTTGGAAAAAAGGTGTGACGAAACGTCAGTAAGGGAACCCCCCCTTCCTCCCCCCCACCAGGTCAGTTCCGCCACTTTCCATGCATGCCTATCCCCATTGAAAAAATATCTTCGTGATAAACACGAGTCTTTCTCTGCAGGACAGATCAGAAAGAAATTACATAGCTGGGAAAAGCTAACTTCCGATAAAGAAGTGCTTGACACAGTCAAAGGGGTGAAAATAAAATTTGACTCTTACCCAACAGAAACTAACTGTTCTCACCAAAGATATTTTAGCCAGGTAGAAAATGAGGCTGTGGACTCTGAAATCCATAACTTGATTAAAAAGAAAGTGGTTGTGTTGTCAGAAAATGAGCCAGGACAGGTTGTCTCTCCAATATTTGTACGACCAAAGAAAAATGGAACTTACCGTATGATTCTAAATTTGAAAGCTTTGAATGCTAATGTGGAGTATAAAAAGTTCAAAATGGAAACTTTATATAATGCCCTAAATCTCATCAAAAAAGGCTGTTTCTTTGCATCAATTGATCTACGTGATGCATATTATTCAGTGCCCATTTCAGAAAAACACAGAAAGTTCTTTAAATTTCAATGGAGGGGAAAGTTATACTGTTTTCAAGCTGCAGCAATGGGACTTGGACCCATTCCCAGGATTTTCACAAAATTGACAAAACCTATTCTGGCTCACCTGCATGAATGTGGACACTCTATTACATCTTTCATAGATGATAGTCTGATAGTGGGGGATACAGAACAAGAAGTCATGGAGTGTGTTACTGACACAGTCAGAACATTTGACAGTTTGGGATTCACAGTTCATGATGAGAAGTCTCAGTTTGAACCCACACAAGAAATCACCTATTTAGGGTTTATTATAAACTCTCAGGAAATGAGTGTCAGACTTACAGAAGAAAGAGAACATAAATTGTTAAGTGCTTGCAGTAATCTACTTAAACGAAGAAAGGCTAAGATCAGAACAGTGGCCTCTTGCTTAGGCCTGATGGTTGCTAGTTTGATTGGTGTTCCTCATGGGCAACTCCATTACCGTACTCTGGAACGCAGTAAAAACGCTGCCCTTAAAAGGGTGCTGGGAATTGGGACAAACCTATGACACTGTCTGTCAGGGACAAAGACGACCTTAAGTGGTGGGTCACAAACTTACCTCAACAAAGGGGAAATATTGAAGCTTTACCTGTACATGCCACATTGTTTACTGACAGTTCTGGTGAGGGATGGGGAGGTGTGTGTATATATCATAACAAAGGTGAAACTTCTACTCAGGGCTTGTGGGCCACTACTGATAAAGTACATCATATGAATTATCTCGAACTGAAAGCTATTTTTCTCGCCTTACAGGCTTTACTGTCCTCCGCTACTGATACCCATGTTCTTGTCAGATCGGACAATAGCACAGCTGTCAGTTGTATTAACAAAAAGGGATCTAGCAGATCAGAATCCCTAGACAATTTGACCAAACAAATCTGGTCCTGGTGTTTTAGCAAAAATATCACAATCAGTTGTGCTCATATTGCTGGTTCAGAAAATGTGAAGGCAGACAAACTGTCCAGAAAATTTCATGTTGATATTGAATGGAAACTAGACTCGAGCCTACTAAAAGAAGCACTGACTTTACTAGTTTTCTCACCTGAAGTGGATTTGTTTGCCTCACGCATAAACTACCAGTTTGAAAAATACGTGTCTTTTCAACCCGACTCTCATGCTTATGCAATTGATGCTTTTAGTATTAGCTGGACTAATCTACTTTTCTATTGTTTTCCTCCTTTCAGTCTGCTTCCAAGAGTGCTTCGAAAAATCGCCAGAGACAAAGCCGAAGGAATAATTGTTGTGCCACTGTGGACAAACCAGATGTTTTACCCCATGTTGTCAAAAATGTTGATAAGCAGGCCTGTGCTTCTGTCCAGTCGGGATCGTCTGCTGTATCAACCCAGCGATCTAAGCTACAGACATCCTTTGAGGAAAAAACTCAAGTTACTGGTATGCAAAGTATCCGCCAGAGATGGGAGACACGTGGACTTTGTCAAGACGCAGCCAACACTATCATGCACTCATGGCGGGCATCAACACGTCAAGTGTACAACATGTACATCAAGAAGTGGCAGCGGTATGCTCGTAGCAAAAAAGTGGATCAGGTTTCACCGCCTCTAGTTGAAGGTGTCAATTTCCTAGCCTTTCTAAAGACGAAAGAGAAAGCTTCACTTAGCGCTATCTGTTCTGCGCGATCTGCACTCAGCTGTTACCTAAACAAATTTGATGGTGTTTCTTTTGGAAATGTGGATGTAGTTAAAAGATTTATAAAAGGGGCTTTTGAAGTAAACCCAACATTGCCTAAACCAAAAGAAACCTGGGATGTGAATATTGTGTTGGACATGCTAAAAACGTGGACCCCGTTAGAAAAGTTGACTCTGAAAGAACTGTCCCAGAAGCTTATCATGCTTCTGGCCCTCCTCACTGGACAACGTTGCCAAACCCTGCATGCACTGGACTTGTCAGGCATGTCACTGAAGAACAACAAATGTACATTTTTTGTAAATAGTGTATTAAAACATACGCGGCGTGGAGTTCACCAAGCACCTATAGAACTGTTGGAATTTCAAGAGTGTAAAGAGTTGTGTGTTATAGCTACACTAAAAGAATATTTGAACAGAACAACTTCTCTAAGGAAAAACTGTACAAAACTGTTTGTTGCTCTACAGGCCCCCCATCAAGGGAGTTAGTAGGGACACTATAGCCCGCTGGTTGCGATGGACTCTAGCTGATGCAGGCATAGATACCCAGGTTTATACAGCTCATAGCACTAGAGGGGCAAGTGCTTCAGCAGCCAGATTACGGGCGCCTATCAGTGTTATTATGACAGCTGCCGGCTGGACTAGGGAGTCTACTTTTGCCCAGTTTTATAACAAAGTTATTAACTGTGACAAACCAAATTTCGGACAGGCCATACTGGAGCGCTATCTTGTCAAAGAATAGATTTGATCTGTTCTGGTTGCAACTCATAAACTCTGTTGCTCTAAATATCTCAGGACACTCCTAGTTCCGGTTTCAGTGGGAGATGAGTTAGAATTATATAAAACAAGTCGAGACTTACCTGGAAGTTGAGGCTTGTTGAGAATTCTGACGAATTTCCCTCCTTGAAACCGGAACGGAGTGTACCTGCCCTCCCTATAATTCTGTTACCCACCCCTAGTGGATCGTAGCTCTGCTGATCGTGTGTTAGATATATAATTTCATCGATTCAGTGTTTATTCGTTGCACTCTCAATGACTGACGGCGGGCGAGCGGTGCTTCTCTCAGGTACACTCCGTTCCGGTTTCAAGGAGGGAAATTCGTCAGAATTCTCAACAAGCCTCAACTTCCAGGTAAGTCTCGACTTGTTTTATATAATTATACTCTAACCCAAAGGACTTTCAGAGAAGAAAGTTGGCACTGATGTTAACTCCAGAAGAAAAATCCCCTCAAACTGGCATCTCAGTGGTGGCTCAAACACAGGCCATCAGATCGCAAGTTCAGCGTTCTAACCATTAGGCTATCCTGCCCCCTAGACAGCCAGATGAACAGTTTGACAACATCATACTGTATTACCATCATAAAACAACATGGATAGCACGTCACAGGCAACAGGTAAAAACAACTAACAAGGTGAAAAGCAGAAAAGAAGAAAGTAATCAATAACAGAAAAACAAAAGAAAGAGAGTGGTCAAAAAGAGGAAAGTTCTTAAAAGTGGATAAGAAAGTTAAAAAAAAAAGAAAAGTAAGAAAGAATAAAAAGAAGAACAAAAAAAACCCAAAAAAAAACCCCAAACCCTGGGAAAGTACCAAGCACTCTCTCTTGTATCTAAAATGCCTACCTATGATTTTGGCACGCTGGGCTGTCGTCTTCAGGTTCTCGCTCAGCAGGAAGACCTTGCAGCTGCGATGACGCACCTCTTGCGTGTCCCCTTCCTCTCGCTCAATGCCGTCTGCCCACATTTTGCTGTTCTTCTTCTCTTCCGCCTTCTCTTCCCCCTCCTTCCCCGTCTCCATCTTCTCTTCTTTGGTTTCCGTTTTGACCTCAGCTGTGGATGCCTCACTTTTCGCCTCACCATCTGCCTTAGGTCCGTCCTTGGGACTGTCCTTGCCTCCAGAGAGCGAGGAGGTGGTTGATTGAGGGTCGGATGATGTGGTGGTTGTGTCTCCTGAGGATGCTGGTGCCGCTGGCTTGTCACCGTTGGAATCGGTGGATGCGGATGTCCGTGGCGTGTTGCCAGGAAGCGAGGTGGAGCAGGTGGTGGTGGTGGCTGCGCTGACTGAGGGCCCTTGGCTGTTTGTGGAACTTGCCGGCAAGGAAGAGGACGCCGCAGCATTGGTGCTGGCTGCGGAGGTGTCCATGGCGTTCATCGAGGAGAGAGCCCCCATCCCATGCATGCTAGGATTGGCTGACGCGTCCATGGAAGTCCTCTGCGAATTCATCGATGACAGAGCTCCTAGCGGGTTCCCTACAGGGGGAGTCATGGCCGATAGAGAGTTCATAGGGTTGACAGAAGGGTTCATGGAGTTGACAGAAGGGTTCATGGGGTTGACAGAAGGGTTCATGGGGTTGCCAAAGCCTGGGCTGATGTAACTACCATGACCACCCCCCAAGGA
Source organism: Stramonita haemastoma (assembly GCA_030674155.1). Classification (NCBI taxonomy): domain Eukaryota; kingdom Metazoa; phylum Mollusca; class Gastropoda; order Neogastropoda; family Muricidae; genus Stramonita; species Stramonita haemastoma. The sequence goes on from CM060332.1 coordinate 18,122,573, forward strand.
ACTGCCAAAAGCCGGGGGCGCCATGGGGTGATGACCGGGCCCCAAAGCCATGGAGTTTCCGCTCCCCATGGAATTCCCTCCTGGAGGTCCTGGACCCATGGAGTCCATGGACATAGGGCCCATCATGCCGGCTCTGCCTCCAGCAGGACCGTTCATGGCATTGCTGGCCACCCCCATGGGCTGGTTCACTGGGGGAGGGGGGGTACCCATGGGGTTCTCAGCGCTCATGGAATTTCCCATGCTCATCGCACTTCCAAAACTGTTCATGGAACTGGGAGGATGAGGAGGAGGCGTACCCATAGGGTTCCCAGCATTCATGGTATTGCCTGAAGCTCCGCCCACAGGAGTCATGGCTGACATGGGATTGCTTGGCAGGGCGCCGCCCATGGTTTCTGAGGACGCTGCACTTCCTGGCGGCTGTGGGTTCATGGCCTCTGGTCCTGGTGTTCCCATAGGGTTCATGGAGGCCTCTCCACCGGGAGCCTGATTCATGGCAGAGGGAGGGGGAGGCATGTGGACGGGGCCCATACCAGGAGGCCCCATGCCCATGTGGGGGGGTCTGGGAGGCCCGTATGGAGAACTGTGCATTCCGCCGTACTGGTTTTGTCCCATGCCCGAGCTCATCCAGGGCATGCCCATGGACCCCATGAAGGGCCCCCCCACCCCGCCCATGTAGTTCATGTTGTGCATGCCCATGCCCCCCATGTGGCCCATGTAGCTCAGGCCGGGCCCCCCCATGCCAGGGCCGCCCATGTGCCCCATTCCGTGGTGCCCCATGTGCCCCATGTGGCTGCCTGAGGGATCCATCCCGCCCATCTGACTCATGGGTCTACCCATGGGGCCTGGCCCTCCCATGGGCCCCATTCCTGCCATGGGGTTCATGTGACCGCCCATCTGCCCCATCATGCCTCCCATGTGACCCATTCCCGGCCCACCCATGGGGTTCATCCCGTGTCCACCCATGTGACCCATTCCTGGGCCACCCATGTGACCCATTCCGGGCCCTCCCATGTGGCCCATTCCAGGTCCCATGGGCCCTACTGAAGAGGGCATCATGGGACTGCACATGTTCTTGGACCCTGGTCGGCAATCCTTGTTGGCATCCTTGTCCTTCTTACTCCTGTCCCGCGACCTCTTGTCCGACAACCTTTTCTCCCCGTCCCGCGACCTCTTCTCCGAGTCTTTGGACTTGGGGGGAGGGGGAGGTGTGGGGGGTGGGGGTTTCTCTTTGCTGGGGGCCCACATGTTGAACTCCGCCATCCAGTTCTGCAAGGTGTTGATGGGAACGATGCACAGCACTCTCTTGGCCGATGTGTGACGCAGAAAGATGTCGATGAAGGCAATCACCTACAAAGAATATATGATGCAACAATGAAGTAGGCACTAGTTCCCAGCTTAGAGCACAGCTAAACTATTCTACAAAATCAATTAATTTATCTAAAGAAACAAACAAAAACGATAAAGAACTTGTCTGGCAATAAAACTATGCAACCACAATTTCAATTTTAAAAAAGTGCCCTTCAAAAATGTCTTTTCACTTATGACAAACAAGTTACAGCAAATAACATCAAAAGGATAATTTCATTTCAAATTCATACTGATAAACCTAAAAAATCTTATTAAATAACTTCACAATAAAAACTTTTTCTTGATTTTCAATAACCTCTGAAATATTTTCAAAACAAAGTTAAAAATGATGTGAAGACTCCAATCACAAAACTTGTCAAGATTCAGAATCTACCAGAAAAGAAAAGAAAATTTTTTTTTTTTAAACCCTCAGTGATTACTGGTCTAGCAGTAACACGCCAGTCTAGTAAAAAGTGGAAGGTAACAGGTTTAATTTCTATACAATCCAAAACATTTCTCACATCTACAAAACCACAAGTGGTGGCCTCTGTGCCAGTCTTCACATGAGACAGCTAACCAAGGTCCAGTATGCAAGCAACATTATTTAGCACATGCAAAAAAATCCATGGCAACAATAGTTATCCCTTGCGAAATTATGTATAAAAAATCATAGGAAAACAAATAATCTCAAAGACAGATATTTTTGAAAGGTGAAACTACACTACTGACAACAATTGTTCTAAGAAGAGTGGCCCTAATTTGATACTGAGAAATCTGTCACAACTGAAAGTGGTATACACCACACTATGCTGGACTACACCACACTACACTACACCACACCACACTACACCACACTAACTACACCACACTATTGCACTGCACTACACTACCCCACACTATAGCACTGCACTGCGCTGCACCACACCACACTACTGCACTACACTACACCACACTATACTTTACTTCACTACACTACTCTACACTATGCTGCACTACAGCACACTACAGCACTACACCACACTACACACCACACCACACTAAACCACACCACACAACACCACACCACACTACACCACATCACACCACACTACACCACATCACACTTGTCAGTCTCCTTACCTGGATGGTCTTGCCCAGCCCCATGCTGTGTGCCAGGATACAGCCAAAGCCCTGACTGGTGTTGAAGCGAGGCAGGACTACAGGTCAAAGAACTCACACACCAATCTGTACATCACACAAAACCGTCACACAACCATCTGTACATTCACACAAACACCAATCTGTCAACAACCATCTGTACATTACACAAACACCAATCTGTACATCACACAAACACCAATCTGTACATCACACAAACACCAATCTGTCAACACAACCCAATCTGTACATCACACAAACACCAATCTGTACATCACACAAACACCAATCTGTACATCACACAAACACCAATCTGTACATTACACAAACACCAATCTGTACATTACACACACCAACTGTACTCAAAAACTCTGTACATCACACAAACACCAATCTGTACATCACACAAACACCAATCTGTACATTACACAAACACCAAACTGTACATCACACAAACACCAATCTGTCCAAA
>CM060332.1:18130528-18140528 GCA_030674155.1 Stramonita haemastoma
TCTCTCCCAGGATTTGTCTGAAAAAGGACAAACAAGTGTCAGGAGGTCTCCTGTCCTACATCCTTCTCTCCAGGATTTGTCTGGAAAAGGACACAAGTGTCAGGAGGTCTCCTGTTCTAGACCCTTCTCTCCCAGGATTTGTCTGGAAAAGGACACAAGTGTCAGGAGGTCTCCTGTTCTAGACCTTCTCTCCCAGGATTTGTCTGGAAAAGGACACGTGTCTGGAGGTCTCCTGTTCTAGATCCTTCTCTCCCAGGATTTGTCTGGAAAAGGACACACAAGTGTCAGGAGATCTCCTATTCTAGATCCTTCTCTCCCAAGATTTGTCTGGAAAAGGACACTGTCTCAGGTCTGTTATTGGTCTCCTCCTCCAAGTTCTTCTCTCTGACAACTTTTTTTCCTTCTTAAAATGGGTGCAAGTGTCTACATTTCTGTCCAACCTTATCTGAGTTTTAATTCCGATGAGACCGCTGTGGTCGGCATGGTCATTATAAACATGATTGAATTGGATTCTGTTCCAACTGGTGTAATGAAACAAATAAAATTCTAAGCATTCATAACATCAGCCCTTTGTCTTTTGTGTGTGTGTGTGTGTGTGTGTGTGTGTGTGTGTGTGTGTGTGTGTGTGTGTGTGTGTGTGTGTGTGTGTATATGCATGTGCATGTGCATGTGCATGTGCACGTGCATGTCATTGTGTGCATGCATGTGGGCAGTACATTTTATTTTTATTTGACAATATTTTCTTCTACACTTTGACTAGTGCACATAGTGAGCAAAATCAGTCACACAAAATCTCACCACTGGTGAAAGTCGGAGGTCTAGTCAAGAAATAATAAAAAGTAAAATAAAATAGAATAAATTGACCTGCCTAACAAGAAAACTGTGAGGTTCTGGATTCAACTCCCCAGCCTTGCCCTTTCTCCCCAGTTTGACAAGAAAATTAAACCAAATGCCACAGTCCTTCAGAGGAGACAATAATTAAACTGAGGCCCCATATGCGAATGCACGCAGAACATCTGCGCAGGTTAATTAAAGACCAGGTCCGCCTTTCAGAAGAGTAGGCTATTCGAAAATTAAGAGAAATGTCAGACATTAATCTGCATGTGTAGCAGAGCGCTTTTTGACCTTATTCATGTTCATCATACCCATAATGTACAGTATAGTCTTTAATGAAAGGGGGCCAAAACCAGGAGAGGGACTGAACAACTAAGCTCATATTTTTTAGATGGGTGCATTACCTCTAGACCACCAATCTACCATGACAGCAACAATGACTAAAAAAGTCAATGATGATAAGACAAAGAAGACTGATGATGACAACCACAATAACAACCATCATAATAACAATGATGATGATGATGGTGGCAATAATAGAGACTACTACAGCAACAACACTTACCGGATATTTCTCCTCCTCTCTGAAGCCTTCAAAGTGCTCGGGTCCACTTTAGACTCCTCTTCTTCTTTCTTGCCTTTTTTCTTCTTTTTCTTTTCCCTCTTTAATTTTTTAACTAGCTTCTTGCCCTTTTTGCCTAGACTCATCTTTCTTTTACGTTTCCGAGACACTTTTTTCACAGGACTGCCTTTCTCACTGCCCGAGGTAGGTTCCAGTTTCACAGGGTTGGAGTCTGTATCCATCAGCTCTGTCTCTTGTAATGCCTTCAGGCTGATGTCCCCAGACACGGTGCCTTCTAGAGAAGAACCATCTGCCTCCATCATGGAGGAAAAATCCGGCATTTCACCAAAATCTATAGACTCCTCTGTACCTTTGCTCTGATCAAACTCCCCTTCTTCACTATCCTCCGTTTCTTCCGCATCTTCCTCCTCCCCATCTTCATCCTCATCACTGTCCTCATCCTCATCATCCCCTTCCTCGTCTGCAGTCTCGTAAGTTGCATCTTCGTCATCCTCTTCTTTCCCTTCGCATTCGGCCAAAGCTGCAGCCAAGGAGGCATCTTCTTCCTTCAGGTCAGCTTCTGTTCCCTCCATTTCCAAGATGTCTCCAAGCAGACTGGCCCCTGTTTCTTCAGCCCCCATCTCTTCTTCATCTTCGTCGTCCTCTTTCATCTGTTCCGTTGACACCAGAGAATCCAGGTTCAGGTGTTCGGGCAACACGGCCGAGGTCACCTGACCTGTTCCGTCGCTGCAGTCTGCCATTCTGGGAGACAGCGTTTCCAGCTCCGTCTCCTACTTAAGCAGCATCTGAGGACAAGAGAAAAAAGAGATTGATCTACACTTTGTTCGTTTAGAGTGAGTGTGTGTGTGTGTGTGTGTGTGTGTGTGTGTGTGTGTGTGTGTGTGTGTGTGTGTGTGTGTGTGTGTGTGTGTGTGTCTGTGTGTGTGTGTGTGTTTGTGTGTCTATGAGAGTGCCTATGTGAAAGTGTGTGTGTGTGTCTGTATCTGTGTGTGTATTGTGTGTGCACATACGTGCATGCATGCATGCATGTGCGTGTGGTGTGTGTGTGTGTGTCACTCTGTGTGTGTGTGTGGGAAAGAGACACAGAGAGAGAGAAAGAGAGAGAGAGAGAAAGAGAGAGAAGATGAGAGAGAGAGAGAGAGAGAGAGAGAGAGAGAGAGAGAGAGAGAGAGAGAGAGAGAGAGAGAGAGAATGTGTGTGTGTGTGTGTGTGTGTGTAAGTGTGTGCTTGCATGTTTTAATTCTACTTCTTTTTATCAAGGAAATACGTATTACAAGCAACAACTGAATTCCTTCCATTTAATTTATAATTGCCACTCATGGGATGATAAAAAGTATTTTTTACTTAACTAATGTAAACAAACAGTGAACTAATATGGTCTGTCATTTCTTCAGTCTGATTTTCTTGAAACTGCCACTGCATGTTAGAATTCAAATCCATCAACTACCAAATGCTACACGTGACCCTCCACCACAAAATCAGTCACACTACACCTGACCCACTTTCCACATGCACCTGACCCACTTTTTGTGATTTTAGGCAGGTGTGTGTCAGGAAGTCTATTTTAAGATTTCAGATGATCATGAAACTATAAGCTTTCTTCTACCTTGAACTAAAGCATTAGAGGCTTCATTTTTGTTTCCTTTTGCCTTAAAAATGCATTCAAAATCACTCAACCCCTCATCCTGACCATCAATAACAATGTGGAATTTATCAATTTCTCATTTTGTCACTTCCTGGTGTCTAGCATTTCAATAAATTTGTCTGATTTTCAATGTTTTCTTTATTGAATTGCTTTACTATTGTAGATTGATAACATGTTGTCAACTCAAAATTGACCTCTAGCATAATGTCTCATTATATGCTGGAAGGTTACATATGTCATATGATATGACATATCTAGGATCTATTCATAAAATCTGTACTCCTTGCTGCATTCAATCTAGCAGAAAATTTGCAAGCAGAAAAACATGAATCCTTCAATGTCTTCCGTGGATAACTTGGATAAGTTCTTATTTTGTAAAGCTCCATCCATTCACCTAAAACTGATTTTGTCTTAAACTTAAGTCCCAGCTCAAGGTACAGACTTTTAAGTTTACAACACAAAGTCATCCTTCCTTCGAATGAGACTTTAAACTGAGCTTGTGTGTGTGAACATATGCAAAATATCTTGTGCCACATTAAAACCCATTCCACTTTTCGGAGGAGTAGGTCATTGTGTGCCAGTCAGATCAGATGACAAAAATTTAAAAACTGCATATACATGGGGACTGGATGTAAAAAAAAAAGAACATGAGTGCTTATTCCGTTATAATTAAAAAAAAAAAAAACCTATATTTCAAATTTAAAAATCTTAATCTTGTCCTTAAGCTTCCCCATAGTTTCTGATCCCTTCTGTGGACTCTGTACTAGTAATGCTTTCTGGCATTTTCTACTTTCATCTGGGAGGAGAAATATACTTTAGAAATATACTTTCAAAACATCGCTCTGCTTAGCAGGGAAAGGTGGTTCTTATCAAACCACTCATTTAATTTCTTTAGGTCATGGTGCAGTGGATACTAGAAGGATGAAACTAACTATTGCAGTCAAAGGAAACTCTAAGATCTTTCTCAGTAATCAAATACCTGATCATCATTGCCTCCTATTTCAGTATTTGTATGTAATGCTTGTACTTGTAGTGCAGATTTTGAACATGCATACATTAATTATATAATCACTAAAAATATGTTGATTCCAGGAATGTACTTCAGCAAAGCTACACACAATACAGGTCCTCTTAAGAAACTGCATTTGAATGAATTTGTAAATACTGTGTAATGTAAAGACTACTGGATCAAGTATTTTCCTAACAATATCATTTTGGAATCTTAATTGTTTATGGGAATTTAAAAAAAAAAAAATCAGCAAAGCCCTTCAGCGAAAACTTCTTCAGAAGGGTCTCAACCATTTTCAAATGTATTATCACATGAGATGTATACATTCTAACTATATAATCAATAATGGTTAAGTTTTCTTAAGAACACACACACACACACACACACACACACACAACACACACACACACACACACACACACAACCACCACACACACACACACACACACAATAGATTGACTAATCAAGTCTTTTCCAGTTTCTATAGATTAGTAAGGCAATTAATAAGTCAGCTATGTTGCTTAAAATAACAATGATAATATAATAGTCCTAATGATAATAATAATAATAATGGTAACAGTAGTCTATACAAATTCAACAACAAATGCCTACAAAATCAATATTTGATTTTTTTTTTTTTTTTTTTTTTTTTGCTGTATACCTAATGCCCTCAATGTGTGAAAATGTCACACTTGGTCAAGTGCTACTCTCCATTGTTTATAGACGCCTTACATAATGCATCCCATCCGCACACGGTACCGCATAAATCACGTGACGGCATTCACAATGCTAAGTCTGTCTGCTAACTATCTCAACACATGTCACGCTCGTTTATCTACTCGAAACGCAATTGCAGCATTCCTCGTGACACGCTTTCAAAACAGGAGCATCACAATCGAGTTACGAAAACTGATCACGTCAACGCCGGTCCAATCCAGCGACGGCGCTTTGTGTTCCTGCGAATTATCTCCTGAAGCTGAGAGGCTGCTCTAGACTCGCAAGCGGACGACGGACCTTCCCAACAAATGAAGTGTGTTCAACATCATCACGATCGAACACAACTGCCTACAACTATAATGGTATTAAAACAAGAATGCTACAAACTGGCTGGGCAAAATAGCTTACCATTGTCAAATAAACAACAAAATCTTCAAAATAAAAGATGCAACCTGGCTGAAAATACGGGAAACCCCTCGCTATCGTCTTCCGGTAAATTGCATTGTGGGTGATTGGCTGTCCGTGCGAAGCTTCGGATCTAAAAATAGATTAATGTTTTGATTGACAGCTGTTTTATAACAGTAAGAGGCGGAGTTAAAGATTAAGAGGGTGTGGGTGGAGAGAAAAGGGGTTGGCAAGGGTAGTTCATTCATGGGTAGATAAATCGCTCCAAGGGACCAAACTTATGCAGCCGAACCAATCCATGATATGTTTTGTCACATGTGTAGAAGATGAAACCACGCGTTGTGGGGATTCTGTTGCGATGTCTGATTGATCATCATGATCTGAAAAGGCTGTGATCGTTGAACAACGGCCATTGACAGTTTCAAAAACATCGCAAGAGTGCGGCGTGGGTGACAACTAGGAGGCAGCCCGGAAAATAAAAGACAAACTGTCCCCTTCAGCATCCATGTGCCTTTCATTTTTTTTTCACTGACGCCCTTCCTATTTTATTCAGGGAAAGAAACTAGCTGGCCGAAATAGCCTAGCCACTGCAGCTGTCATTCTAGCCCCCCCCCCCCCCCCCCCCCCCCCCCCCCCCTTTCCTTCAAAAGAAAACTGGGCTGAAGGTGTGTTTGTGATCTTGTTATTGTTGTTGTTTGTTGTTATTATTGTTGTTCAATTTAAAGACTGCACACGTGTGTGTGTGTGTGTGTGTGTGTGTGTGTGTGTGCCCGCGTGCGCGTGTTCGGCTGAGTCAGACATCTGTCACTGATGGATGCAATGTTATTCAGTTGCCTCTCTCTCTCTCTCTCTCTCTCTCTCTCTTAGTGGTCAGAGCATTGCGCTCGCAATTTGACGACCCGGGTTGGACTCCCGCTCGAGGGGATTTTTCCTCAGGAGTTAACATCAGTGCTGACTCCACTCTCCCCAAAAGTCTTTCGGATGAGACTGTAAACTGAGGCCCATTGTGCGAACGCACGCAGAACATCTTGCGCAGACGTTAAATCCTGTTCCGCTTTTCGTAAAAGCAGGCCATTGCGTGCCTGTGGGAACAGATGACAAGATTTACAAAACTGCATACACACAGGGACTGGATAAAAAAAACACATGCTGTCCAGTATTAAAGGATGTTAGGCAGAATTCTATCCCAGTAAAGTATAGCAGACAGCCTAATTCATTTAGACTGCTTACTCGTGGGTCAAGTCATCCTGAGGTTGTGAGCAGCCTCACTTTAGGTTTGTGTAAAGCTTTCAGAATAAGAATATGTATTACTATCTTAAGGCATATTTTTGTAACTGACTTTTTTGTTATACAATAATTTTGTTGTTGCTGCTGCTGTCGTTTTTATCCCCCACCAAAATACGAAGTAGTTTGGCTACCCCTTTCATGTATGGGCTAATGGCCTTTTCGTGAATAAATCATTCGAGTTCTCTCTCTCTCTCTCTCTCTCTCTCTCTCTCTCTCTCTCTCTGTTGAAACTTTTTTTTAAACTATCAGCTGTTGATGGAACATGTCGACGTGAAATGAGTCAACCTTGTAATATACAATAGCACAAAACTAAACATAGTTAATTCATGCACAATGATATATTTCCAGTGTCAATATCATACAGCATATCAGATATGTGGTGGCTTCAATCACTTGAATCAGTAGTAGTGTATAGTAGTAGTAGTAGTAGTAGTAGTTGCAGAAGCAGTAGCAGTAGCGTTGTTGGTGATTTTATAATTGCTATCATAATCATATCACATCATAAATCCTAAATTACATGTAGAATTTTTGTGTTTAGCATAATAATGTATGATGAAGAGAGAGGAGAGAGGAGAGAGAGAGAGAGAGAGAGAGAGAGAGAGAGAGAGAGAGCTGTCAATTTGTGTTCCCAATGTTTATGGTAAGCTCTGCATTGAGTTACGTCTGTTTGTACGTGTATCTATTGGGTCAAGTAATGCTGTTTGATGATTGGCTATTGGGTTTGTTGTTGTTGTTGTTTTATTGATAAGCTCCTACACATTCACCTATCCCGTAGTCCGTAAACCGTGAGGGCACCACTGAAGATTTTGCAGCCGCGCTTCCTACACTCCCCGCGGTCCTCTGCTTTCCGTAGTAAATTGTTCCACTCAAGGCCTGTCCGCTCTCTGACGTTGTCTTCCCATCGTTTTCTCTGTCTGCCTCTTCGTCTGCCTCCTTGTACTGTTCCCTTCCCTGTTCCCTAGCACAGTCTTGGCCAGTCCAGATGTTATTTGACGTGCCCGTAGGCCTACCACTTTTGTTTGCGTTTTTTGTTGTTGTTGTTGTTTTGTTTTTTGTTACTGAAGTCGGGAACTCTTTATATGATGTAATGGCGGGTATTTTTTAAATTATGGTTTGATAAGTTACTTAAGTATACAACAACAAAAAAAGACAATGAGCATAGTTTTACACACACACACACACACAACACACACACACACACACACACACCACACACACACACACACACACACACACACCACACACACACACACACACACACACACACACACACACACACACACACACACACACACACACACGTGCGCACGCGTTTAAGAAACTTTGGAAGAAATATCTAATGGACAAATTGTAAGTCCACTTTTATGCTCGATGTTACTCTAATCTAGCTGCTTTGTTATTCTTACTTTTGTTGTTTTGTATTTTCATTATTTGTCTGTAAGACTTGAGCTTATGGTGTTATCTTGGGTTTGTTTTATCTTGTATTGAGGTCCTGATTATTTTTTTTAAATCGCCATTTATTTTTGTTATTTTCAACCTAGATTGACATTTGTCTTATGAATGCATTTATTTTTTTGTGAGGGTAGGATGAAAAAGAAGTTGTGCAAACTTAATCTATCACCCTCAAGAAAGATCATTAACATTTTTTATTTGATTTCACACACACTCGAACAAGCGCGCTCCATAGATGCACACGCAACGTCTGCTCAGGCCAAAGCCTAGCCTATCGAACAATGTCCATTCCCGCCTCGACCGCGTCCGCTTTCACTCATGAATAGCCCACTTAAGCGTAGTAGTCGTTGTCTTCGTTGGCCGGACTGACGAATCACAGAGTGAAGTGGAACCTTCCGCTGCGATAAAGAGTGCACAGAAGTGGTTCCCTTGATAGGCCTAGCATAACACGCGAAGACTTAGTTAAAAATGACATAACGATTTATTTCGACTCAGTAATTCCTCTACACATGGTTTTTGAAAAAGAATTTGAAATTAGTCACAAAATAACGTGTTTGGCTTAGACAAGACCATCACTTAAAAAGTGTTTTTCCAATGGAAGGAGGAAGGGAGGAAGGAGGGTGTTGACGACTTGTATGGTACTGGGTTTTTTTATTCACAGTTTTGTTTTTGTGTGTGTGCTTTTTATGCATTTAGTTTGTTATGTTTGGGGATTTTCGATGTTGTTGTTGAGTTGTTTTGTTTTTCAGCCCATGAAATGAAACTTATATAGCACCCAAGAAAAACAAAAGCAAGGAAAACGAGAAATGATACTTTATGATTGCTTTGCAAACTGAAAGGAAAAATAAAAGAGGAAGAAAAAGGAGATATGATGAGAAAGGGAATCTTAGTATATGAACTAAGTGCATTCACAAGTATAAAAGTATGAAAGAGTGTGGAGAATGTTTACAGAACAATAGACATTTAGCCCAAAAGCAAAAGAAAGAGCTGAAGAGAGAAGTGATACCTTACTGCAAAGTACATGATCAACTTGAAAGGAAAGAATAGTGCAACGACAAAACCCAGCCACACATAACTGCCAGGCTCAACAACCATATGCCAGCCCAACCTGCCATAGAACAACGTCACAGGAAGGACCATGCATAGACAGACAACCCTGAACAAAGCAGACAAACAGATGACTCCCGTTGGATTGCAACAGATGTTTAAAGAAGAGCTGTGAAACTGACAGATAAAAGCACTCAAGGTAAAGAAAACCAGAAAAGAGGAAAGAAGCAAGGAAAGGAAACTACAAAAAAAAAACAGAGAGAGAGAGAGAGAGAGAGAGAGAGAGAGAGAGAGAGAGAGAGAGAGAGAGAGAGAGAGAGAGAGAGAGAGAGAGAGAGAGAGAGGAGGAGGAGGAGGGAAATCCCCTACGAACGGGAATCGAACTCGGGTCGTCAAATTGCCCTAGAGATAGATAGATAGATAGATAGATAGATAGAGAGAGAGAGAGAGAGAGAGAGAGAGAGAGAGAGAGAGAGAGAGAGAGAGAGAGAGAGAGAGAGAGATTTGATTTGATTTGATTTGATTTGATTTGATTTGATTCTTTTATATCGAGGATAATGGAATAAGCACTCTTGTGTTTTTTTACATCCAGTCCCCGTGTGTATGCAGTTTTGTAAATCTTGTCATCTGTTCCCACCGGCACACGATGGCCTACTCTTACGAAAAGCGGAACAGGATTTAACGTGTGCGCAAGATGTTCTGCGTGCGTTCGCACACGGGGCCTCGGTTTAAAGTCTCATCCGAAGGACTTTTGGGGAGAGTGGAGTCATCACAGATGTTAACTCCAGGAGAAAAATCTCCTCGACCGGAATTGAACTCCGGTCGTCAATTTACCAGCGCAATGTTCTGACCACTAGGCCATCCGTCAGAGAGAGAGAGAGAGAGAGAGAGAGAGAGAGAGAGAGAGAGAGAGAGAGAGAGAGAGAGAGAGAGAGAGAGAGAGAGAGTAATGCATGCTCAATCATTCATGTCCACATAATTACAGTAGGAAAACAAAGATTCCCTATTCAGTACTCCGGAG
>CM060332.1:18145528-18150528 GCA_030674155.1 Stramonita haemastoma
ATTCAGGCACTATCTGTTCAGTCAACCTGACATCATGGGAGGCTGTCTGACATGCCTCATAGATTTCAGCTTTAACTGACTAAAGTTAAATGATGGGATTCCCAGCTTGCAGATTACTTAAGATCTTGTGTTGACTTGTGATCAAACACCATTAAGAAAGTTGCTATTTCTTACCACACAGGGCTCTTCAACTGAGCATCAGTCAACATGAAACAATCTTCCAGTAGAGTCTGCTATGGTTGTCTCCACAAGGCTAGGTGTCTGCTCTATCTTCAAAGTTTTCTGTGTTTGTCTGGCAGAGAAATCATCAGAAGCTTACAGATCCTGCAGAATGTTGTTTTAGGTCATTGTTCAAAAGTAGCAGTCATGAACTGTAAAGTGGTCAAAGCCACCATTTTTTCCTTAAGCAATTTTTTAAAACTTAGTTTATTCCATAAAAATTCAGGAAAGTATTGTTGATGGGTTTTTTTTTTGATAACTTGTAGACAGAATGATATCATACAATGTTGATGTATGTTTTTGTTGTTCACTTACAGACACAACGATGCCATCCAGTGTTTGGCATACAATCCAGTCACCCATCAGCTGGCCAGCTGTGCTGTCAGTGACTTTGGTAAGATCACAATGGATTGGATGATGTGTCAGTGACTTTGTCAGTGACTTTGGTAAGAACACAATGGATTGGCTGATGTGTCAGTGACTTTGTCAGTGACTTTAGTAAGAACATGATGGATTGGCTGATAAGTCAGTGACTTTGTCAGTGACTTTAGTAAGAACATGATGGATTGGCTGATAAGTCAGTGACTTTGTCAGTGACGTTAGTAAGAACATGGTGGATTGGTTGATGAGTTAGTGCCTTTGGTAAGAACATAATGGATTGGTTAATGTGTCAGTGACTATGTAAGAATATGCTGAATTGGTTGATGTGTCTGTGACTTTGTAAGAACAGGATAGATTGGCTGATGTGTCAGTGACTTTGTAAGAACATGATGGGTTGGCTGTGTCAGTGACTTTGTCAGTGACTTTGGTATTTTAAATGGATTGGCTGATGTGTCAGTGACTTTGTAAGAACATGCTGGATTGGCTGATGTGTCAGTGACTTTGGTAAGAACAGGATGGATTTTCTATTTTTAGCAAGAGAGGTTAAAAGTCAGTAAAATAACTACATTCTACAAGGATAAAAAGAATATGATAATAAAAAAACTTTGATTTATCCTGAATAAATTGATATATCATACATCCACTTCGGTTCATTACTGCACATTTTACAGCCTAGTCAAATATTGCTGCACAGTTATCACTTAAAAAGGCAAAAAACTTAGAAACGGTTGAGAGTTATTCATCTCATGAAGCACAGAGTACAACGCTGACAGGCACATGACGGGGTAAAAAATGATAAACTAGATTTAAAAAAAGTGAATAAAATATGATGACTGTGTGATGGGGTGGTAAGTTAGATTACTTCCCATGTGATCAGAGCCCTGTTGCAGCATTGTGTTACTAAATCAGAACACACCTGTGAATTGTGCAATGCTCTGTTTCCTTGAGTGGTGGTAAAAAAAAAAACCCATTGCATACACTTTGCCTTTGTGGTGAAAGGTAGAATTTATGCAACCTCTTTTTAGAGGTCTCAAACCTTAGCTGGCTGACTATGCTGTTGTACCCAAGATGCTGTGCAGAGATGGGCATCACAAATGTACACTCTGTTACAACTGTTTGTTATTAGCATGTGTGTGTGCGTCTACTACAGTAGTGTGGTGTGTGCAGGTCTGTGGTCCCCAGAGCAGAAGTCGGTGTCCAAACACAAGGTGAGCAGTCGCATCACCTGCTGCAGCTGGACCAACGATGGCCAGTACCTGGCTCTGGGGCTCTACAACGGTCTGGTCAGCATCCGCAACAAGGTCAGCCACTAACCCCCCCCCCCCCTCCCCTTTCTCCTCCCTCACCCTCTTCCCTGGTGCCTCTGCTGTTTGCCTCTGCTGTTTAGTTTGATTTTTTGTAATTCGTTTTGCTTGCCTGTTTTTTTTTTGTTGAGTTGAGTAAATTTTGAGCACTTTGGCTGTCAGAAGGTAAAGAGCTGTTTATGTTTAACTGCCGGACATAATCAATCAGGAAGTGAGTTACGCTTATTTTTTTATATTTTTGATTATTTATGAAGAATGGTTATGTCAGTATTTTCAAAAGGTATGACGGAGCAGTTTGATTTAGGCCCCCCCTCTCTCTCTCTCTCTCTCTCTCTCTCTCTCTCTCTCTTCTCTCTCTTCTCTCTCTCTCTCTCTCCTCTCTCTTCTCTCTCTTCTCTCTCTCTTTTTCTCTCTCTTGCTCTTCTGACATCATCCTCTATTTCTCGGGTTGTTGTATTGACAGTAGGAATGGAGAGCCCTTATTTCTCTGGTTGTTGATTAAGTAGGGAAAGAGATCCTTATTTCTCAGGGTTGTTGATATTGAGAGTAGAAGGGAGAATCCTTATTTCTCAGGGTTGTTGAATTGAGAATAGGGAAAGAAATAACCCTTATTTCTCAGGGTTGTTGTAGGAAAAGGGAGAACCCTTATTTCTCATGGTTGTTGTATTGAGAGTAGGGAACGCAGAATCCTTATTTCTCAGGGTTGTTGTATTGACAGTAGGAAAAGGGAGAACCCTTATTCATCAGGGCTGTTGTATTGACAGTAGGGAAAAGGAGAAACCCTTAATTCTCAGGGTTGTTGTATTGACAGTAGGAAAAAGGGAGAACCCTTATTCATCAGGGTGTTGTATTGACAGTAGGGAAAAGGAGAACCCATATTTCTCAAGGCTGTCGTATTGACAATAGGAAAAAGGGAGAACCCTTATTCATCAGGGCTGTTGTATTGACAGTAGGGAAAAGGGAGAACCCTTATTTCTCAAGGCTGTGTATTGACAGTAGGAAAAAGGGAGAACCCTTATTCATCAGGGCTGTTGTATTGACAGTAGGGAAAAGGGAGAACCCTTATTTCTCAAGGTGTCGTATTGACAGTAGGGAAAAAGGAGAACCCTTATTTTTTCAAGGTGTTGTATTGACTGTAGGGAAAAGGGAGAGCCCTTATTTCTCAGGGTTGTTGGTTGACAGCAGGGAAAAGGGAGAGCCCTTATTTCTCAGGGTGATTTCTGTCTGTGCACAGGCTGGAGAGGAGAAGGTGAAGATTGAGCGGCCTCAGGCAGACCTGGCCCCTATCTGGTCGCTGTCCTGGAACCCCAACAAGTAGGTGTCTGGGTCTGAAAGCAAAGTCTGCAGAGACTGTGCTGTTTTCATGGTGATCACTTTGACAGAGTGTACAGAGTGAATGCTGCCTGTCTATGATATCATTGACAGGTAGGGTTGTGCTACTGGACTGTTTTCAGGTTGATCACTTTGACAGAGTGTACAGAGTGAATGCTGCCTGTCTATGATATCATTGACAGGTAGGGTTGTGCTACTGGACTGTTTTCAGGTTGATCACTTTTACAGAGTGTAGTGTGAAAGTGCTGAATTGACTGGTAGTTGTGCTCTTATGTTTTATGATCACATTACGGTGTACAGAGTCGAATGCTGGTTGTGATATGGCTGTAGTGTGCTACGTATTTTCCTGTTGATCACATTTACAGGGTGTACAGAGCGAATGCTGCATGTATGTGATATTGACATGTAGGGTTGTGCTACTGTACTGTTTTCTTGGTGTTCACTTTTAAGAGTGTACAGAGCGAATGAATATTGCCTGTATGTGATATCATTGACAGGTAGGATTGCAGCCCATATGGGGCAGTTGTAGTCCATTGTGGTGTGATATGTACGGATGACTCCATGTGTAAATGATGAGGTGTTTTGGCTGGTTTTTTTTCTTGTTCCTTGGCTAGAGTTCCAAGGTTGAGCAAAGTGAGTTTTGTGTATGCGGCCATTTGCCCACCATTAAGATTGCTACATTCTGATTTTGAGGTTTGAGTATAAATTATGCAGTTTGGATCAACGTTTGATACAACTGTTGAATAAGTCAGCCTTTATGGCAGATTAAACCCCACTAACAACATCAATGATGAAAAAAATAGACCAGCCATACAGTAAAAAAAACAAAACAAAACGACAACTCCAAAAGTAAGTTAGGTAGATCCTTTTGTGAAGTTATGTTATTTTCTTGAGAGTGCTTGCAAAAGGTAAAAGCTTGCTTAGCTAAATGAAGAAAAATACATGGGAAGTCTGACTGATGACTGATATCTGGTTTTGCTGTGTCAGAAGAAGACTGATCAGTGACATGGTGTGTATGGTTTAACTGTGTCAGAAAAAGATTGATGACACAGTGTGTGTGGTTTTACTGTGTCAGAAAACTGGATGACACAGTGTATGTGTTTTTGCTGTGTCAGAAGACTGATCAATGACACAGTGTATGTGTTTTTGCTGTGTCAGAAAACTGATCAGTGACACAGTGTATGTGTTTTCGCTGTCAGGGACGAGCCCTATGATGTTTTGGCTGTTGCTGACTGGGCTCAACGCATGTCCTTTTACCAGCTGTCTGGGAAACAGGTGTGTGTTTTATTTATTTTATTAATTTATTTATTTATTTTATTCTTTTATATCGAGAATAATTGAATAAGCACCCATGTGCTTTTTTATATCCAGTCCTTGTGTGTGTGTGTGTGTGTGTGTGTGTGTGTGTGTGTGTGCGTGTGCGTTATTAATTTGCTATGCGTGAAATATGAACATTTAAAATGTATGTTAGTAAGGAATCATCTTACACATATATCTCTGTGTGTGTGTTTTGTGTGCATGGCCATGCATGAGTATGTGTGTGCTTGTGCATGGAAGTGATGTGTGTGTGTGTGTATGTTTGTGTGCGTATGTGTGTGTGTGTATGTGTGTGTGTATGTGTGTGTGTGTGTGTGCGTGTGTGTGTATGCGTTCGTGTGTGTGTGCATGCGTACGTGCGTGCATGTGTGTGAGAGATATCTCACATTGACAAATGTTGGAACATCTCCCACCCAAGCTGCATGCATACATCGATCAGCAAATTGT